>CP054674.1:18327228-18834728 GCA_013348765.1 Carpinus viminea
AAAATGATTCTTGGTTATCAGTCTCCCTAACCTAGCGTTTGGGTTGACCCACTAGTATTATTTATAGTTATGAAAATTCAATTGATGCGAACCTCAATCGATACGCCATTGAGACCCAACAACCCAAGAAAGTTAAAATTCAGATTTGATAGCAAACCCCGACCCAACTTTTATAAATAAAACGCAAACCAAAGGTATAAAGTAACAAATCCTTGACTCAATGATTATAATTGAATCATGAACCGAAGGTAAACAATTTGAATGCCACAAGTAAGAATCCTTGATAAGTTCACAAGTTCTTTGAAGAACCAATAGAAGAAGCAAACCTCACCTTTTAATTTTCATTTCATGTTCTTCATTACAATGAGTCCATACTAATAATGCATGGTTGAAATAGGAATACAAATTGATAAAAGGAAAATAATAAAAGACTAAATAATAGAAGCCTGAAATTAAGGTTGATTTCGTCTGAAATTAGCAGCTCCTCTATGAAAAGAAATCACACCTATGGAATGGGGAATATTTGAGGATGTGATGGACACAGAGCCAGTTCAGGTTGTAGGGATTGAGATCCTTGTGAGTTTAGGGCGACTATTTTTAGCTACGGCTAACGCCCTAATCAATTGTAGGTCAGGGGTGATGAAGATTTCTTTTGGAAATATGACAATGGAGTTGAACATTTTTCAGATCAGAAAACAATCACTTGATTATGACCAAATGAACCAAGTATGCTTGATTGAGGAGATCATTGATGAAGTTATTGAAGAATCAAGCATAAAAGACCCCCTTGAAGCATGTCTTTCTCAATTTGGAGAAGATCTAGATTTGGAGAAATTGATGGAGCAAGAAGATGCACTGTTGGAGACTACTCCTTTGGTGAGCAATGAGAAGGAGGAGACAGCAATGCCTAATTCCCCGAAGAAGGAACTTAAGCCCTTACTAGATAGTCTTAAGTACAAGTTCCTAGGTCTAGCTGATTCTTTGCCTGTGATTATAGCTTCTGACTTGATAGATGCTCAAGAGGAGGAATTGTTGGATGTTTTGAGATAGCATGAGGAAGCTATCGGCTGGACAATTAGATATTTCAAGGGAATCAGCCCCTCGTTGGTTATGCATAAGATACATCTTGAGGAGAATTCCAAACCTTCAAGGGAACCACAGAGAAGGCTCAACCCAGCAATGCAAGAGGTGGTGAGAACGGAAGTGATTAAGTTGTTAGATGTTGGGATCATCTATCCAATTTCTAATAGCAAGTGGGTTAGCCCGATACATGTTGTGCCCAAGCAAGCTGGATTGACGGTAGTGAAGAACAAGGATAACAAGTTGGTGCCAACTCGTATTCAGTCGGGATGGAGAGTTTGTACAGACTCGAAAATTGAAAGCTGCCATCAGGAAAGATCATTTTCCACTTCCATTCGTTGATCAAATGGTGGAGCGTTTAGATGGGCGTGAGTATTACTGTTTCTTGGATGGTTATTCTGGATATAACTAGGTCCTGTGGACCCCTAATATTAGGAGAAGATTACATTTACTTGTCCGTTTAGGACTTTTGCCTACCATCGCATGCCTTTTGGGTTGTGCAATGCACCTGCTACCTTTCAGTGATGCATGATTAGCATATTCTCTGACATGGTAGAGCGTTTTATGGAGATCTTCATGGATGACATCTCCGTCTTCGGTTCATCTTTTCAGGAGTGTTTGTACTGCCTCACTTTGGTTTTAGTGAGGTGAGAGAAAAACCTTGAACTTAACTATGAGAAATTCCATTTTATGGTTAAGTAGGGGATTGTACTGGGGCATGTCATATCTCACCGGGGTATTGAGGTTGACATAGCGAAGGTAGATTTGATCTCTAACCTTCCACCCCCACGTATTGTGAAGGAAATTCGTTCCTTCCTGGACCATGTAGGGTTTTACAGGCGATTCATCAAGGATTTTAGCAAGATCTCCAAGCCCTTGCGCAGGTTGTTGGCCAAAGAGACCCCGATTAAATTTGATGAAGAATGTATGAAAGCATTCGGGGCTCTAAAGGAGATTCTAACATCCACACCAGTTATTAGACCACCCAATTGGAGTGTACCTTTTGAGATCATGTGTGACGCATCAGATTATGCTGTTGGAGCTATTTTGGGGAAGTGCATTGATAAACTCCCCCATGTCATTTACTATGTGAGCAGGACTTTGAATGACGCACAACTCAATTACTCCACCATAGAAAAGGAGTTGTTGGCAATCATTTTTGTGCTAGACAAGTTTAGATCCTATTTGTTAGGATCTAAAATCATCATTATTCAGATCATGCGGCATTGAAGTATCTTTTTTCCAAGAAAGATGCTAAATCCCATCTAATCTGATGGATTTTGCTGCTTCAATAGTTTGACATAGAAATTTGGGATAAGAAAGGTTCCGTAAATGTGGTGGCAGATCATTTGTCTAGATTGACCATGGATTACACTGAGGACTCCACCCCCATTTCTGAGACCTTTCTTGATGAGCAATTGATGCACATTGCTCACACTCCCGCACCTTGGTATGCAAACATCGTGAACTATCTTGTCACCGGCCAAATGCCTTTGCATTGGGGGCAACAAGATAAGCTTAAATTTTTGTCCATGGTGAAGACATTTTTCTAGGATGATCCTTATCTGTTCAAATATTGTCCCGATCAGATCATTAGGAGGTGTATACCTGAGTTTGACAAATCCAATGTCATCTCCTTTGGTCATGATCATGCATGTGGAGGCCATTTCAGTGCCAATTAGACCGCTGTTTGGACACGCTCGTGCTTATTGCATATCCTGTGAACACTGTCAGAAGCTGGGGAGCATTACAAAGAGGAACATGACGCCCCTCAATCCCATATTGGCTGTTGAGATTTTCGATGTGTGGGGCATTGATTTCATAGGACCTTTCACAAACTCCTTTGGTTATCTGTATATTTTGGTTGCTGTGGACTATGTGTCCAAGTGGATGGAAGCAGTTGCGTGCAAGACCAATGACCACAAAGTTGTGGTAAAATTTTTTAAGGACACTATTTTTGCTTGGTTTGGTACGCCTCGAGCAATCATTAGTGATGGAGGTACGCATTTTTGCAATAGGATTTTTGAGCAGTGGATGAAGAAGTACTTCATCACACATAAGGTTGCCACTCCTTATCACCCACAGACTAGTGGACAGATTGAAGTTTCAAATAGAGAGATCAAACACATTTTGGAGAAGATTGTGAACCCCAACAGAAAAGATTGGTCTCTGCGATTGAATGATGCACTGTGGGCATATAGGACAGCAATCAAAACTCCGATTGGGATGTCACCATATTGGCTTGTGTACAGGAAGGCGTGTCATCTTCTAGTCGAGTTGGAGCATCGAGCATATTGGGCCATTAAGCAGCTAAACTTCAATTTTTTGAAGGCTGGCTCTCAAAGGAAGCTCCAACTCACTGAATTGGAGGAGCTAAGGAATGAAGAGGATTCATGACCAAAGCATTTTGAGGAGATCTTTTGAGCCTGGTAAAAAAGTTCTTCTTTACAATTCTCGACTGCATTTATTCCCTGGTAAGCTGAAATCTCGATGGATTGGCCCATTTATCATTAGGACAGTGTTTTCTCATGGGGCCATTGAGATAGAGGATCCCAAGAATGGTAACACCTTTAAAGTGAATGGACAACAAGTAAAACCATTCTTGGAGTTGAGGAGTTTAGAGGTTGAGGCAACTCTGTTGGAGGATCCAATTTATTCAAAGTGATTGTAGCCTCACATGACGAGTCTGGTTGAAGACATTAAACTTAGTGCTTGTGGGAGGCACCCCTCATTATTTTCCTTGTCTTTTGATTTTGTTTGTTTGTTTTTGTTTTGTTTTTCAGGTAAAGTGTTTGCCATCCAAGTTTGGGGGAGCGTTCTCTTACATTTTGCCTAACTTGTGCCATTCCTCTGGTATTGTATTTCTGGGCACATTGGGGACAATGTGCCATTTTAGTTTGGGGGTAGGGTAGACACTGTTGCCTTTGTTGCCTTTCTTTGTGAATATTTGTTGTTTTTTGTGCATATTGGTTGCTTTTGTAAAAATTTTAAAATTTTTTGTGCTATGTTGTTGATTGGGCATGACTTACATCATATCTATGGATTGCATGTCATTAGTGTGTTTAACTTGTTTGAACACTATATATCATTAGAAATCCCAGTTTTCAATTCATATGTTGAATTAGAGAGACTTCGCATGTTTGATCCATTCTTTTCACATGCACACTAGCATAGGGTCTGTGAGATATAAAATTTGACTGGAGAAGTGTTTTTCTTGATATTTGTGGGTTGTTGTGATGTGTGATAATAAACCTTGGCTGAAAAAGAAAAAAAAAATCATAAGTTGAGCTTTTCATTGAGTAATTGGAACTCTTGCCTCATTAAGCAATGAGTGTTCGCATAAAAAGATAACAGTTTTTAGCTAAGTGATTGTATGGCTAGTTAGACTTCGTAGCTCTTTTTGACTTGAGTAATTAAGCCCTAGGGATGTCTCTATATCTAGTGCCCTAAAACCGCCTGCTTTGAGAGTCACTGGCCCAACGCTTGTTTCATAAGTCATTTAGAAGCTCAAGGGAGTCAAGCATTGCACAACTTACATAAAATAAAAAATTGCATTTTCAATTCGAGCCTTGGTTGTTTTATCACATTGCACTCCTATGATTTTTGAGATGCACAACTTTTGAAAAGTTAAACCCCACGAGCATATGTTGTCTCGATTTTTCAACTATGATTTGATTGATGTTTGGAGGCCTTGATGATGTGGTTTGTTTGCTCAAAATTGTTAAAACTGCTAATGATGTATGAACCATATGTTTGTGTGAAAGGCTTTGTCTGTCAATAACATTGTGCCAAATAAATGTTTGTGGGTATCATTCTTGGAAAACCCTCACGAGACTTCACTCTTCCTCTCAGGAACTCCTAGGGGTTTAAAAGGCTTGTTGCATATGCTCAATGCAATCGTTTCTCCCACAAAAGCGGACCTATGTTTGTTTTGTTTTAATTATGTTTTTCATTTTTGTTTTGCTAAAGGACTAGCAAAATGTAAGTTTGGGGGTATTTGATGAGTAACATTTAGTGCTTATTCAGACCCCTTAATTTACGTTTGTTAAGCCTTTAGCCTTGTTATTATCTAATCTTTTAGTTTGTTTTAGTGTTTTATGTTGTTGCAGGTCATTGCATTCAAGCTGCGGTTCAAGGGGTGGTGTGCACAAGGAGCGATCAAACGCACTGCGATTGAGCCCAAGGCCTACGATCGAGCACATTCCTTGTTAGCCCATGTCTCACTCGATTGCTCTAGTTGCCATCGCTTCCAGCCTTGCGCCGTGGAATTTATGAGGCAGTTACGAGGGATCGTGCACCTCCCACGATCGATCGCATACATCTATGCACTCTGATGGAGATCAAGGCACCGCTTCGAAGGATTTCATTCAAGTACCAATTGGGCCGGTTACAAGAGCACGAGCAAAGAAGTTCAAGGATGTACTTAACGGACTCATTCAAGAGTTATGGGCTCAAGCAAATTCATGGAGGCCCATTGAGCATGATCCACGTGGGCAACAAAGAATCGTCACCTTGATTCAAGTTCTAGAAGGATAATTCCATAGGTGATTTCTTTTCTTGGAGGGGAAGTTTTCTTGGAGGAGAAGCTAATTCCATAGGTGATTTCTTTTCTTGGAGGAGAAGCTAATTTCATACAAAATCTACCTTAATTTTAGGATTCTTTTATTTGGTCTTTTAGTATTTTCCTTTAATAATTTGTATTCCTATTTTAACCATGCATTATAAATAGCATGGACTCATTGTAATGAGACACAACATTGATGATTGATAAAAAACTTATAAGGTTTATTCTCTTTGGTTCTTTGAAGAACTACTTGAACTTATCGGGATTTCCTGTGGTGTTCATCTGACTTATCAAGCGGAAACTCCATCACCGTTTGTGGCGTCTTCCTTATACCGTGGTTGTTGTTTGTCATAAACAACGGGTCGAGGTCATCCCTTCGAATCTGTCCATAGAACAATCTTGGGTTCCCTTTCGTTGTTGGGTCTCGTTATTCTTGACGGGGTTCACATCATTTGGTATCAGAGCACGGTTTCTAGTTCAGGTTTGCCTATCCTTTAACATCTTTCATTCCTTTGTTTCTTCTTTAGCCGCCCACATTATTTATCTCTTCTTAGTCGAATTTTCTTTACCCTACTATTCAATCTTTGTTTGTTCTTGTTGATGTCTAAACTATTGGTCTGGTCTCACTTCTTCTAGTTATTTCGAAATCTTATTTCATTATTCTCAAAAGCTAGTTGCTGATCCAAAAAAAAAAGAGAGAGAGAGACTCGAAGAAGAAGAGAAAAAGGAGTTCAAAAAAAAAAAAACGAAAAGAGAGATAGACTCGTAGAAGAAGAAGAAAGAAAGAAAAAAAAAAGTACTATTATGTTCTTCCATATTTTCAAACGGTATTCCTTCTAATTCTAATCTGAAAAATTCCATACTCTTTGTATTCAAATATTAAATTCCTTCATTAGTGCTTGCTGAATTGTTAACTACCATACTCCTTCTAATTCTAAGCTAAAAATTCCATATTCCTTATGTTCAAATCTGAAATTCCTTGATTAGTTCTTGGTGAATTGTTGCTGGAAATTTTGAGTTGTTTGTAGTTTCAAAAGAACTAAAGAGAATTATCAGTGAAAAGAGGCAAGAGTGGTGAGAACATCGGAGGTAAGAGCCATATTATTTTGAGTGAAACACAGTGGAAGTGATCCAAATTCTTGAGTGTAAACACGTAAGGGAGTGATTTGTGAGGTCCTTTATTTTAATTTATTTTATTTTTTTCTAACCTTTGTTTT
The DNA here is from genome assembly GCA_013348765.1 of Carpinus viminea. Classification (NCBI taxonomy): domain Eukaryota; kingdom Viridiplantae; phylum Streptophyta; class Magnoliopsida; order Fagales; family Betulaceae; genus Carpinus; species Carpinus viminea. The sequence goes on from CP054674.1 coordinate 18,334,090, forward strand.
GCAATCATGACTCAAGATAGTGGTAAGAGCATTGCGAAAATGATACAAAATTGACTGATCCGAAAGTGTTTATGGAGGCCATGATGAGTGAAATGAGGCGTGTGATGAAGATAGAGATGGAGCAAGTTCACAAACGGATAGATCAGATGGAGAATAGACGTGAGGAGCAACCACAAAACGGTTGTAATTTGCGTAGATGGGAAGAGTTCCACCGAGGAGGAGGATGAAGGCGTTATGGGTCTGGTTTGATGAAGAAGAAGATCGGAGTCCATTGTAATAATAGGAGACCCAGAGGGAGATTTGGAGAAGCTTAGAATCAAGATAACAACTTGGTGGTATTAAGATGAAGATTCCGTCCTTTCAAGGTAGATCTGATCCTGAGGCATATCTTGAGTGGGAGAAGAAGATGGAGTTCGTGTTTGATTGCCACAACTACTCGGAGACAAAGAAGGTAAAATTAGCCGTGATTGAATTTTCTGAATATGCTATTACTTGGTGGGATCAACTTGTGACAAACAGGAGGCGGAATAGAGAACGACCAATAGACACATGGGAGGAGATGAAAGTAGTGATGAGAAAGCGGTTCATTCCAAGTTACTACTACCGAGAGTTGTACAAAAAGCTACAAGGTCTTAGGATTACTACAAGGAGATGGAGATTGCTATGATCCGCTAATGTAGAGAGGAGGATCGGGAGGCCACAATGGCTAGATTTTTACTTGGCTTAAACCGGAGATCCATGATAAGGTAGAGATGCAGCATTATGTGGAATTGGAAGATATGGTGCATATCAAAGTGGAACAACAACAAGAGAGGGAATGGGACACGTGCAGGCCATAACTCTAGTTCTACCTCTTGGAAATCGAGTCATGCCAAGCCACTAGACAAGTCACAAATGCCAAAACCCAAACCCAAGTCCGTGACCACCAACCACGTTCCTCAAGGTAAAACCGAAGCCTCTACCTCTAGGAATCGTGACATTAAATGTTTTAGATATCAAGGCAGAGACCACATAGCAAGTCAATGTCCAAACAAGCAAGTCATGGTGTTGCAAGCCAATGGTGAAATTGTGACCGATTGTGAAGATTCCGACACCGACGACATGCCGCCATTGGAGGATGTTTTTGAGGAGGAGTATTTAGTCCCTGATGCATTGACATTGGTGGCAAGGAGAGCATTGAGCTTGCAAGCAAAAGGAGTTGATGAAGTACAGCGGGAGAACATCTTTCACACTAGGTGCTACGTTAAAGACAAGGAATGTAGTATGATTATTGATGGTGGTAGTTGTACTAATGTTGCAAGCACAATTATGGTTGAGAAATTGGGATTGCCCATGGCGTGACAAGTTGCAATGATTAAATGATAGTGGTGAGATAAGGGTGAACAAGCAAGTGTTAGTTGCATTTGGTATCAGTAAATACGAAGATGAAGTGTTGTGTGATGTAGTACCAATGCAAGCAGGACACTTATTGCTAGGGCGTCCATGGCAGTTTGATAGGCGAGTGAAGTATGATGGCTTTACGAACAAGTACTCTTTTGTACTCAATCAAAGATCAATCACTCTTGTACCATTGACACCGCAGCAAGTATACGAGGATCAAGTGAGATTACAAAAGGAGAGTGATCAAAAGAAAGAGAGTGAACAAAAGAAAAAGAGTGAAAATCAGAGAGAGGCCGAGAAAAATGAGAGAGAAAAAGAAAATCAAAGTTCGGCCTTTAAGAGAAAATCAGAGAGAAAACAAAAGAATTTCTATGCAAAAGTGAGTGAGATCAAGCGAGCAATGTTTTCAAATCAGCCGATGATTGTACTTTTGTACAAAGAGGCACTTTTAAACACTAACGAACTTGACCATGCTTTGCCTAGTTCTATTGCTTCTCTTTTGTAGGAGTACGAGGATGTCTTCCCTGACGAAACACCACATGGGTTACCTCCAATCCGAGGGATTGAACATCAAATTGATTTTGTGCGGTGCAACCATTCCAAACCGACCAACTTATAGGAGCAACCCGAGGAGACAAAGGAGCTTCAGCGGCAAGTGAATTATTGGAAAAAGGGCACATGAGGAGAGCATGAGCCCATGTGGTTCGGTCTTACTTGTACCTAAGAAGGATGGGACGTGGAGAATGTGCGTTGATTGCGAGCCATCAACAACATAGCAGTGAAAGTATCGTCATACTATCCCACGCTTAGATGACATGTTAGATGAGCTGCATGGTTCTTGCATATTTTCTAAGATTGATTTAAAAAGTGGTTATCATCAAATTAGGATAAAAGAAGGAGATGAATGGAAAACCGCCTTTAAAACAAAATATGGTTTATATGAATGGTTAGTTATGCCTTTTGGTTTGACTAATGCTCCGAGCACCTTTATGAGACTTATGAACCATGTTTTGCGTGCATTTATAGGCAGATTTGTTGTTGTCTATTTTGATGATATACTCATTTATAGCAAAAACCTAGACGATCATGTAGTACATGTGAAATCTGTTTTAGATGTGCTAAGGAAAGAAAGGTTGTTTGCTAATTTAAAGAAGTGCACTTTTTACACCGATAAGCTTGTATTTTTGGGATTTGTTGTTAGTGCACAAGGTATACAGGTTGATGAAGAGAAGGTACGTGCAATCCAAGATTGGCCGAGCCCCACAAGTGTAGGTAATGTTCGTAGTTTTCATGGACTTGCTAGTTTCTACCGGTTCGTGAAGGACTTCAGTAGCTTAGCCGCACCTCTTACTGAAGTGATCAAGAAGAACGTTGGATTTCGGTGGGGAGAAGAACAAGAGAAGGCATTTCAATTAATCAAAGAGAAGCTGACTAACGCACCTTTGTTGTCTTTACCTAACTTTTCTAAAACATTTGAAATTGAATGTGATGCTTCAGGTGTTGGTATAGGCGCCGTTCTTATGCAAGAGGGACGACCAATTGCTTACTTCAGCGAGAAACTCAGCGGGGCAGCCTTAAACTACCCAACTTATGACAAGGAGTTGTATGCATTGGTTCGGGCTTTAGAGACGTGGCAGCACTACCTATGGCCTAAGGAGTTCGTGATTCACACCGATCATGAGTCCTTGAAACACTTGAAGGGCCAACACAAGCTAAACAAAAGGCATGCGCGATGGGTGGAGTTCATAGAGACGTTTCCGTACGTCATTCGGTACAAGCAAGGTAAGGAGAATGTGGTCGCCGATGCACTTTCTCGTAGGTATGCCTTACTCTCCACACTTGATGCAAAATTGCTTGGTTTTGAATACATTAAAGAATTATATGCTGAAGACCACGAATTTTGTGAGGAATATCAAGCTTGTGAGAAAATCGCCTCTGGTAAGTTCTTTAGGCTTGATGGATTCCTATTTCGAGAAAATAAGCTATGCGTGCCTAACTGTTCTATGAGGGAGTTATTAGTGCAGGAATCACATGGTGGGGGATTAATGGGACATTTTGGAGTTGCAAAGACTTTAGCTATTTTGCAGGGCCACTTCTATTGGCCTCACATGAAACGAGATGTCGAACGGATTTGTGGTAGATGTGTCACATGTAGGCAAGCTAAATCCAAAGTGCAGCCCACGGTTTGTATACTCCTTTACCAATTCCTAGTGAGCCTTGGATTGATATTTCAATGGATTTTGTCTTAGGATTGCCTAGGACTAAACGTGGAAGAGATTCCATTTTTGTGGTCGTGGATAGATTTTCTAAAATGGCACATTTTATTCCATGTCACTAAACGGATGATGCTTCGCATGTTGCTGATTTGTTCTTTAGAGAGATTGTGAGATTACATGGCATGCCTAAGACAATTGTTTCGGATAGAGATGCTAAGTTCCTGAGCTATTTTTGGAAGACTTTGTGGTGTAAGCTAGGTACTAAGCTATTGTTTTCCACTACTTGTCATCCACAAACTGATGGTCAAACTGAAGTAGTAAATAGGACTTTGTCTACTCCATTGAGGGCAATCATTAGAAAGAACATCAAAACATGGGAGGAATGTTTACCACATATTGAGTTTGCATATAATAGAGCTGTTCATTATGCTACTAAATTTTCGCCATTTGAAATTGTATATGGGTTTAATCCTTTAACTCCATTGGATTTAACTCCTTTACCTTTGACGGAGCACGTTAATTTAGATGGCAAAAAGAAAGCTGACTTTGTGAAGCAGATTCATGAGAAAGCACGACTCAACATTGAACGAAGAACGGAGCAATATGCCACACAAGCTAACAAGGGACGTCGCTAGCTGGTTTTTGAACCCGGAGATTGGGTTTGGCTGCATATGAGAAAAGAAAGATTCCCGGCGAAAAGATGTTCCAAATTGCTCCCAAGAGGAGATGGTCCTTTCCAAGTCCTCGAGCGTATCAATGACAATGCTTACAAGTTAGATTTACCTGGTGAGTACAATGTAGGTGCCACTTTTAATGTTACTGATTTGAGTCCTTTTGATGTAGGTGGTGATTTGAGGGCAAATCCTTTTCGAGGGGAGGGGAATGATGGAGATCAAGGCACCGCGTCGAAGGATTTCATTCAAGTACCAATTGGGCCGGTTACGAGAGCACGAGCAAAGAAGTTCAAGGATGTACTCAACGGACTCATTCAAGAGTTATGGGCTCAAGCAAATTCATGGCCCATTGAGCATGATCCACGTGGGCAACAAAGAATCGTCACCTTGATTCAAGTTCTAGAAGGATAATTCCATAGGTGATTTCTTTTCTTGGAGGAGAAGTTTTCTTGGAGGAGAAGCAAATTCCATAGGTGATTTCTTTTCTTGGAGGAGAAGCTAATTTCAGACAAAATCTACCTTAATTTTAGGATTCTTTTATTTGGTCTTTTAGTATTTTCCTTTAATAATTTGTATTCCTATTTTAACCATGCATTATAAATAGCATGGACTCATTGTAATGAGACACAACATTGATGATTGATAAAAAATTCATGAGGTTTATTCTCTTTGGTTCTTTGAAGAACTACTTGAACTTATCGGGATTTCCCGTGGCGTTCATCTCGACTTATCAAATGGAAACTCCATCACCGTTTGTGGCATCTTCCTTATACCGAGGTTCTTGTTTGTCATAAACAACGGGTCGAGGTCATCCCTTCTAATCTGTCCATAGAACGATCTTGGGTTCCCTTTCATTGTTGGGTCTCGTTATTCTTGACGGGGTTCACATCACACTCGACCACACCACCTGTGATCGAGTGTAGCCCTCTGACCTAGTGATGAGAATCAATAAGCATCATTAAAGGATCCATTGCTGGCTGATTGATGGTTGATTAGAAAGATTAAATGACTGATTGACATCCCTATTTCAGGCCTTTCCAATTCCATACCAATTGATTGGCTGATTGATATATCTATTCCATTCCATAGGTGATTCTTTTCTTGGAGGAGTTGCTAATTTAAGATGAAATCAGCCTTAATTTTAGGATTCTTTTATTTAGTCTTTTTTTATTTTCCTTTTGTAATTTGTATTTCTATTTCACCACTGCTTTATAAATAGCATGGACTCATTATAGCAAAGGAAGATGAAAATGAATAATTAAAAAGGTGAGGTTTGCTTCTTCTATTGGTTCTTCAGAGAACTTGTGAACTTATCAAGGATTCTTCCTTGTGGCATTCAAATTTTATACCTTCGGTTCATGATTCAATCATAATCATTGGGTCAAGGTTTTGTTACTTTATACTTTTGGTTCGCGTTTTATTTATAAACGTTGGGTCGAGGTTTGTAACTTTATACCTTTAGTTCGCGTTTTATTTATAAATGTTGGGTCAAGGTTTGTTACAGATTTGGTTCACGTTTTAATTATAAATGTTGGGTCGGAGTTTGCCATCAAATCTGAATTTTAGCTTTCTTGGGTCTATATTCCAATATTGTTGTTGGGTCTCAACTGCGTATTGATTGAGGTTTGCATCATTTGGTATCAGAGCCTAGGCTCTAAAATCAGGTTTACTATCCTTTTACCTTTTATTTCTTGTTATCAGTCTATCTTGTTTCTTTTGTGTTCTTTATTCCTTGTATTTGTTTTGTATTGTGCACCAAGATAAAATCGTGCACTAGGTTCAAAAAAGAGAAAAAGAAAAAGAAAAAGAGAAAAAAGAGACATCACAAAATGAAAAAGAAAAAAAAAAAAAGAGAGAGAGACATCACAAAAAAAAAAAAAAAAAAAGGTATTTTCTAGTGTCCTTTTCCTTTTCATGTAGGGGACGAATCCTTTTGAAGAGAGAGGGAATGATGAGAATCAATAAGCATCATTAAAGGATCCATTGCTGGCTGATTGATGGTTGATTAGAAGGATTAAATGACTGATTGACATCCCTATTTCAGACCTTTCCAATTCCATACCAATTGATTGGCTGATTGATATATCTATTCAAGACATTCCATAGGTGATTCTTTTCTTGGAGGAGTTGCTAATTTAAGATGAAATCAACCTTAATTTTAGGATTCTTTTATTTAGTCTTTTATTATTTTCCTTTTGTAATTTCTATTTCTATTTCAACCATGCTTTATAAATAGCATGGACTCATTATAGCAAAGGAAGATGAAATGAATAATTAAAAATGTGAGGTTTGCTCCATCTATTGGTTCTTCAAAGAACCCTATGAACTTATCAAGGATTCTTCCTTGTGGCGTTCAAATTATATACCTTCGGTTCATGATTCAATTATAATCATTGGGTCGAGGTTTTGTTACTTTATACTTTTGGTTCGCGTTTTATTTATAAACGTTGGGTCGAGGTTTGTAACTTTATACCTTTGGTTCGCGTTTTATTTATAAACGTTGGGTCGAGGTTTGTTACACCTTTGGTTCGTGTTTTTATTATAAACGTTGGGTCGGGGTTTGCTATCAAATCTGAATTTTAGCTTTCTTGGGTCTATTTTCCAATATCGTTGTTGGGTCTCAACGGCATATCGATTGAGGTTCGCATCACCTGGCAGCAATTTAGTTTTCTATAAATAGGACCCTTGTGTAAAATTTTAGGTTGTTACGTTTTTTTGAGTGCTTTTCTGCTGCAGAGACCACTGTTTGGCTCTGCACAGTTATTATAAACCTTAACCATTTCTATTTTATTTTATTTAATGTTTACTTGCATTTACTTTCCGTCTCTCTTTTAAATGGGAGGCTAATCTTCAACTAAGGTTGAAGATGAATCCTCCCCTCTAATTTATACATGTTTACATTACAGTTATTTAATTTCATCTTTACTTTATGCTTAGTCGTTTCAATATGATTTATGTGATAATTTCATTTGATAGTCGTTTGTGATGCACCAATGTCCAACGTCTTTGCGTTCCAATCTGGAGGTATGACGGATGGTTGGAATGAGACGAGGCATCCACTGCGATCAATAATATAGTGGATAACTCGAGATCAAACTAACATCCATCATGACTCTTTATACGGTAAACGCATTGAATGGTTCGACTGGCTAAACTAACGACTATAGGTTAAGCAAAGAGCTAACTCGATAGGCGGAATAATGATTGAAGTGTTTTAACATGTATATGTTAATGGGTGTGCTGGATTCTTTAACCCTAGTTACCTTTTGTTTAATTTGAAGCAATTTCAATTAGTTTACATTTACGAACACACTACTTGGAACTAGGTTAAGATAGATTAGTTGATGAGTAAAATTAGTTTTAAACATTCACGGTTCCCTGTGGATTCGAACACCTACTTGCGCAAATGCTATATGAACTACGGTTCGTTCTATTGAGAGTACCAAATTGTTTGGACCTTGAAACTCGACAAGCCAACTGCGAACTTGAGGCTACCATGTCGGCAGTACGAAGTTTATTAAATTTGGGTTGCCCCGGATGTTGACGACAGTTGTAATTTGGTTTATTCATAGTCTAAAAATAAAACATCATTCAATTCAAAGGAATTTTTATTCACTTGTTGTAGATAACATGAGGCGATACTTTTGACATGTGTTTCGAGCTTATTCATGTTTGATTTCCCCAATCGAAGCTACAGAACTTAGGTAAAAAATTTTCATTCAGTCGTCAAACTCCGGGGGCAAACAAACTTGTGTCACTTCGTGCCATCCGTCGGCATGGTTACCTCGAAGTTCAATGCATGTACTTCTTTAAACCCGTTATCCAAAATTTGGAAACTTGATCCAACCGACATCAATTACATGGTTGGCCCTTTGAGAAACATTCATGAACAACTTTGTGCATTAAGGTAACTTCTGGAGCATGGAATGTAAGGTGTGAATAAAAACACAAACCACTTCATACATGCAAAAAAGTCAATGCTTAACATTCCAGTTCCAAATACATAGCACGAAGACACTAAAATCTAACACCCACAACATGAGACCTAGAGAGGCCCCCCCCCAAAAAAAGGTCCCATAACAAGGGAGAGAAGGCTCCATAGATGAATAATTGTCAAGTTTCGTGCGGAATGATTTTGGGTTGTGCATCACGCTAAAATAGCATTGGGGTTGACCCATGGATTTTGTTCATAGTTGTGAAAATTCAACTTTATTCGGTTGGAATGAATTTTTACTCTCTTGTTGTAGATAACATAGAGGAGAATCTTTCGAGAAGCTACGGAACTTAGGTAAAAAGTTTTCGTTCAGTCGTCAATCTCTGGGGGCAAACAAACTCGTGTCACTTCGTGCCATCCGTCGGCATGGTTGCCTCGAAGTTCAACGCATACACTTCTTTAAACCCGTTATCCAAAATTTGGAAACTTGATCCAACCAACACCAATTACATGGTTGGCCCTTTGAGAAACATACATGAACAACTTTGTGCATTAAGGTAACTTCTGGAGCGTGGAATGTAAGGTGTGAATAAAAACAAAAACCACTTCATACATACAAAAATGTCAATGCTCAACATTCCAGTTCCAAATACATAGCATGAAGACACTAAAATCTAACATCGACAACACGAGAGCTAGAGAGGCCCAAAAAAAAAAAGTCCCATAACAAGGGAGAGAAGGCTCCATGGATGAATAATTGTCGAGTTTCGTGCAGAATGATTCCAGGTTGTGCGTCACGCTAAAATAGTATTGGGGTTGACTCGTGGATTTTGTTCATAGTTGTGAAAATTCAACTTCATTCGGTTGGAACGAATTTTTACTCGCTTGTTGTAGATAACATAGAGGAGATTCTTTCGACGAGTGCCACATGGTTATTCGTGTCTTTTGTCCCACAATCGAGGGTACTAAACTTAGATAAAAGGTTTTTGTTCGGTCGTCTACTTCCAGGGGCAAACGAATTGGAATAACTTCGTGCCACATGTCGATATGGTTGCCTCGAAGTTTTGCACGGACCGTCGTGTTTCATGTCAAACGATTTTGGGTTGTGCATCGCGCTTAAATAGTATTTGGGTCGACCCATGGGTATTATTCACTGTTGTAAAAATAAAACATCATTCAATTGGAAGGGATTTTTAGTCGCTTGTTGTCGATAACATGAGGCGATACTTTCGATGTGTGCTTCATGCTTATTCATGTTCTATTTCCCCCAATCAAGGCCATAGAACTTAGATAAAAAGTTTTCGTTCAGTCGTCAACATCCAAGGGCTAACAAACTCGAATCACTTCATGCAATCTGACGACATGGTTCCCTCGAAGTTCTGCATACACTTCTTTAAACCCATTATCCAAAATTTGGAGACTGGATCCAACAAACATCAATTACTTGGTTGGCCCTTTGAGAAACATACATTTACAACTTTGTGCATTAGGGTAACTTCTGGAGCATGGAAAATAGGGTGTGAATAAAAAGAAAACCAATTCATACATACAAAAATGTCAATGCTCAACATTGCAGTTCTTAATACATTGCACAAAGACACTAAAATCTAACCCCCTAGACACGTGAGCTAGAGAATCCCAAAAAATAAATAAATAAATAAAATCTCAAAACAAGAGAGAGAGGGTTCCACACATGAATAATTGTCGAGTTTCGAGCTAAATGATTCCGGGCTGTGTGTCTCGCTAAAATAGCATTTGGGTTGACCCATGAATTTTGTTCATAGTTGTGAAAATTGAATTTCATACGATTGGAATGAATTTTTACTCACTTGTTGTAAATAACATAAAGGCGAGTCTTTATACGAGTGCCACGTGGTTATTCGTGTTTGTTGTCCCCCAATCGAGGCTACTAAACTTAGATAAAAGGTTTTCGTTCGGTCGTCAACATCCTGGGGCAAACAAATTTGAATAACTTCGTGCCACACATTGACGTGGTTGCCTCGAAGTTCTGCGCAGCTCATCGGGTTTCGTGTCAAACGATTTCAGGTTGTGCCTCTCACTAAAATAGCATTTGGGTCGACCCATGTGTATTATTCATAGTTTTAAAAATAAAACATCATTCAATTGGAAGGGATTTTTAGTCGCTTGTTGTCGATAACATGAGGCGATACTTTCGATGTGTGCTTCATGCTTATTCATGTTCTATTTCCCCCAATCAAGGCCACAGAACTTAGATAAAAAGTTTTCGTTCTATCGTCAATATTTAAGGGCAAACAAACTTGAGTCACTTCATGTCGTCCATTGACATGGTTACCTCGAAGTTCTACGCATACACTTCTTTAAACCCATTTTCCAAAATTTGTAAACTTGATCCAACCAACTTCAATTACATGGTTGGCCCTTTAAGAAACATACATTTACAACTTTGTGCATTAAGGTAACGTCTAGAGCGTGGGAACTAGGGTATGAATAAAAAAAAAACTCAATTCATACATACAAAAATGTCAATGCTGAACATTCCAGTTCCTAATACATAGCATGAAGATACTAAAATCTAACCCCCAAGACATGAGAGCTAGAGAGGCCGAAAAAATGAAAAAAAATCTCATAACAAGAGTGAGAAGGCTCCACAAATGAATAATTGTCGAGTTTCATGCCAAATGATTCTAGGTTGTGCGTCTAGCTAAAATAGCATTTGGGTTGACCCATGGATTTTGCTCATAGTTGTGAAAATTCAACATCATTCGATTGGAACGAATTTTTACTCGCTTGTTGTAGACAACATAGAGGCGATTCTTTCGACAAGTGCCATGTGGTTATTCGTATTTGTTTTCCCCCAATTGAGGGTACTAAACTTAGATAAAAGGTTTTCCTTCGGTTGTCAACAACTGGGGGCAAAGGAATTCGAATAACTTCGTGCCACATGTCGACGTGGTTGCCTCTAAGTTTTGCGTGGGCTCGTCATGTTTCGTGTCAAACAATTTCTGGTTGTGCGTCTCGCTAAAATTGCATTTGGGTCGACCCATGGGTATTATTCATAGTTGTAAAAATAAAACATCATTTATGATGTGTTAAATTCACTATGTTAGAATTTTCTGACGTGCCAAAATAACATGTCAGAATATGCGCATGAGCGATGGCGTGAGATGGATCAATCGCAGGTGTGATCGCTTGCTACCCATGTGCTCGAGTGCACTCGAGCGTAGGTGTGATGCGATTGATTGTACTAGCAGGGAGTAATTTTTTCCAAAACTCAAATACAACCAAACTTTTTTTTTTCTCTCTTTTTCATTTTTTTTTATTTTTTTATTTTTAATTAGATCAAAACACATAAACAAATGAGAACAAAGTAAAATAAAATTACAAAAAGAAAACAAAACAAAAAAAAGATCTACATAAACTAGTAGAAAACCAAAATCAATTTGAACAAAAATCGATTTTCACAAACAAACAAATCCCCGGCAACGGTGCTAAAAACTTGTTGTGCAAATTATAATTATTCGCAAGTGCACGAGTCGTGAGTAGTATAGATTATGCAATTGCGAGGTCGATCCACAGGCAAATGTGTTGCAAAAGTAGATTTCTATATAAACTAATTATATCTTAACCTAGTTTTGAATTATGTCGTGCAGTAGTAAATTAAACAAAAAAGTTGAACATAAACAAATGATAAATGACCAAGGTTTCAGAATTCACCTCACCAAATCAAATTACACATTCTCATGTTTAGTTCATACATCTGACAAACAATTAGACCCAATGCATGTTCTGTTGTTTTTATAAAATCCTATTGAATCATTCAATGAATCTATCTCAATTACAAATCACAAAACATATCTAGTTGAGATCAAATCATCCACTATCTATAGATCACAAGGGATATAAGTCTCAATCAAATCATGAAATGTATCCATGGATGAAACACAATGAATATCCAATTTTTCATGATTTATAAACAACAATCAATCACAATTTTGTCTCACAATTGAATTGAAATGAACATACATTACATAAAACGACAGAATTGTACGAACAAATCATAAAAATATGCAAACAAATCAATGGTAAGGCTTTCATCTTCAACCTTGGTTGAAGATTTAGCCTCTCTTGACAAAAGAAATCATAAAGAAACTAAAATACTTCATTGAAATTGACAAACTTACAAAAGAATTGGAGTTCAAAGCCCCAAAAACCAAGAAAAGTTGAAAATTGACAAAGTATGGCACCCCTGGCACATCTCAGTATGTTTACAATATGAAGAATTAATATTTATAGTGTTTGTTAGACGAAATTGCGCCGATCGCACTCTCGCATCGGCTCCTACAACGAATTGCTTGCGCGCTGCTAGCTTGCTTGTGGGCGTGAGTGCGGTTGATCATACTACCGTTTGGAATTAGCCAACTTTTTTGAAAGATAAGTTGGTAAATCTTTGAGTTAGCTTTCCAACGCTGCCAAGAACGCTCCCTCATTCAACAACTTTAGATATGGCATTTTTAGTGGGACTCATCGGGTGCGAATCATCACTCGATCCAAATTTGCTGCTAATGCTCCCCAAAGTGTCTTAAGCCTCCGAATTAATAGAATTAGCCATAGTTTTCCTTTAACAACCTACAAAACACCAAAAACATAGAATTACACAAAACATCAAATAATGATTAGGCTAAAGGATTTACAAATGCAAATTAAGGGGCCCAAATTTGCAATATTTGACACTCATCAAATACTCTCAAACTTACATTTTGCTAGTCCTTAGCAAAACAGAATGAAAAACAAAATTAAATAAAAAAACATAAGTCCACTATCATGGGAGAGACAACTTCATTTAGCATATGCAACAAGCTTTTTAAATCTCTAGGCATCTCAAGATGGTGAGTTATGTCTCGTGAGGGTTTAACAAAAATGATAATCAAATCAAAGCACACATTCTCATGTTTAGTTCATACATCCCACAAACGTTTAGACCCAATGTATGTTCTATTGTTTTCATAAATCCTATTGAATCATTCAATGAATCCATCTTTATTTCAAATGACAAAACACATCTGGTTTAGTTTAAAAGATCCAATTTATCCATGCTTTGCACAAAAGACAATGAATATTCAAAGCAAACCAAAAAGTGAAATGTATCCATGGATGAAACACAATGAATATCAACAAACAATTACAATTTTGTCACACAATTGAATTGAAATGAAACATACATTACAAAAAATGATGGAATTGTACGAACAAACCATATAAATATGCAAACAAATCAATGGTGAGGCTTCATATCCAACCTTGAAGATTTAGCCTCTCATGACAAAAGAAATCATAAAGAAACTGAAATACTTCATTAAAATTGATAAACTTACAAAAGAATTGGAGTTCATAGCTCCAAAATCCTAGAAAAGTTGAAAATTGACAAAGTACGACGCCTCTGGCACGTCTTCGTATGTTTACAATAAGAAAAGTTGATATTTATAGTGTTTAGTTAGGGTTTCAATAATGCTAGGTTAGACGAGTGCACTCGAGCGCACACTAAGTGGGCTCGATCGCACTCGTGCATCAATCTGCTGTGGCACAACATGCTGGCTTGCTTGTGGGTGCGAGTGTGCTCGATCGCACTACCATTTGGAATTAGTCAACTCTTTTGAAACATGAATTTGTAGATCTTTAAGTTAGCTTTCCAATGCCACCAAGAATGCTCTAATCTGAGTTTTACAACTCTAGATAGGAACTTTTAGTGGGACTCGTCGAGTGCGAATCATCGCTCGATCCAAATTTACTGCTAATGCTCCTCGGAGTATCTTAACCCCCAGAATTAATAGAATTAGCCATAGTTTCCTTTTAGTGACCTACAAAACACCAAAAACATAGCACTACACAAAACATCAAATAATGATAAAGCTAAAGGATTAACAAATGCAAATTAAGGGGCCCAAATATTCAATATTTGGCACTCATCACATGATTGAAACTTGTAAATAAATTGATGACTAAGGTATTTTTTACCTCCGTTGTAGGAATTGTGAGTGAGATGCATAATCAAAATAATGGCATTCAATGCTAGGTAAGGGTACACAACACTAAAAATCCCAATAGATTTTACCATAAATCTTTGAAAAAATATTGGGGATTTCATAAATCATCCACTTACATGATTTTAAATTGCAGTTCCTTTCATATTTTAATGCCAAGTTTTATTCATTCGTAAGTAATGGTTTAAGAATTTTACGTATGATTTATGTATGATTGCGATTATGAATAAGAAGAGCTCTCAAGGTTTCATGGTGTATTACACAATTATAGATGAGCTTGCAAATTATATGAAATCTTACATGTGCATTCATGTTAATAAATGTTTAATCCCGAGGCATTATACAAGGAACGATGGGTACCGAATCTCATGGGTAGCATGGCGAGCACACCGAAGGACGGTTACGAGAAGGTGTGTGCTATCGGCCAGGTGGCCTTCACCTAAGGGAGTTCCCAACTTGGTAGCTCTCCCCTGTGATGGTAGGATGAGCCTATGGGTCCATCGGGACAAGCTGACGTGCGTCGCTCATGATAAAATTATGGAATTGGGTTAAAGGGTAAAACAATTTTTGAACGAAAAATAAAAGGAAGTGCTTACTTAATTCATAACTAACCTACTACTATTGCTTGATTTGTTAATTATGTTATTCTGCATAAATTATTGATGTGCATGACAAAGATTATGACAAAAAGATATAGCATGTTTTATAACATCTGGTGTTGTGGCTACTTACTGAGTTGTTGAACTCACTCTTTCTCCTTATAAATTTTTCATATGGTTCTATATATCAGAGTACTGAGGATAGGGGTACCGATGAGCCTCCTTGTAATACCCCGATAAAAACCAACCTTTTGATTAAATAAAATCTTTTCCATAAGAGCAATCAACAAAGGTCTTCAACAATGGTGTTTAACGAGACCCAAAACCCTTTGCGTTAACCTAATCACACTTTGAACCTTTAGAAAATAGAAGCCAAACACTAACCCACAAGAGGCGGATGTACGCTACTTTCTGTAGTGTGGATGTACAGGGGGACCACCGGACGTATGCTATGCAAATAGTACAATGGACATACGTGGGACCATCGAACGTACGCTACTTTTTGGGATACCCTTTGGGTAATACCTGGACATACGAGATAGCCTTTGGACCATTGTCCAAAGACCACCAGACTTACGCTAGGTTGCCAAACGTCCGCTTGCCAAACGTCTGCTGCTCTATCAAAGAGTTGGTGGCGAACTTTCCCTATAAATAGCCCATCCCACCTTATTTCTCACGCCTGTTTCCTTCCCTTGGTATGCCCCTAGGCTGCCAAAATCCTTCCCTTGAGTTTTGAGTGAGAAATTGGTGAGAGTGAGCTTCAAGGAGGAGTTTCGAGGAGGGGAGACCATGTCCGTGCTTAGCTTCGAGGTAAGCTCTATTCTCTCTGTGTTTAGCATTATTTTAGCTTACGCTTCGGCCTTGATGAGGTTTTCCAAGTATTCATTAAGCATTCTTTAAAGATAATGATGTTTTCAAAGGATTTTCTCAAAGTTCCGTTGTACTGTGATTTCTTTGTTGCATGTTTTGTTTTGCTAGCTTAGAAGAGGTATAGAGGTCTATAAATACCATTAGAAACAGGCACTATCCAAATCTTAAAACAATGTGCTTAACACACTGAGCGGATGTACGCCATCAAGGCCGGACGTACGGTCAGTGGGCAGAGCACCGGTTCTTGAGTTTCACATGTGTATGCTTAGGCTTTGCTATATTTCTAGGTTTTGTAAGGTTTAGAATAACAATGTCTTGTATTCGTTATAACAGAAATTAGCTTGGTCGGAGGATTCGTCGAGTGCGCAAGGTAAGTAGACACTTACACCCTTTTCACATAAAACATGGGATATGTCAATTAACTGACCATGAATATGATATGACCATGCCTACTTTTTGTAATTACTTGGTAACTGCCTTATTAATTAACTGTTAAGATGCACATAATACATGGTATGCTGGTACATGTGATATGAACGGCCATGGACTTACTATATAAACTGCGTATTATGGTTAAATGTGTTTGTTATATAGGGGCTTTGGATCTATTGTTTTCGTGACCTTGGTGCAACCATTCCCAATAGTTCAGTCACTATAGGACGAACGTCATTAGTTGGTGTGGGCCACTCAAGGTCAAACTCAATCATGCCACTAATGTTACGTATGGTATGTTGTGCAATGGCTGGGGCACCTGCATTGTATTATAAGTCCCTCGGGACAGCGCCAACCGTACTTAGAAGGGGTAATATCTCGACCATGTATGAGAGTTATGACTTATAGTGCATTAGCCTTTTTCTGCATTAAAACAATTAGGCAATGACCGCCGGTTCTACACCATAAGCTTTGAAAACCCTAAAACCCATTAAATGGTGTATTAATGGAGGTTGTGCCCTCTTAACTTGCAAGTTTATTTTATTAATTGGGCTCATGTCATACCTAAATTGTGAGGTTTACTTACTAAGTCGTTAAACTTACGCGGTTATTATTTTCTAGGTAACCTGGTTTATTGTTATGGAAGTGGCAAGAGATGCTACTGCTTGGTTGGTTAGGCTTACTTATAATTATAGGTTTGTCTTTACTATTTAGCAACTCCATGTTCTTACTTGATGAATTATAATGACTCAAATTTATTCACCTTCCCTTGCATTTACTCTAACGTTTTTATAAGGGTGATTTCCCGTTTGGTCACAAGTTGGCTCAAATGAGTAAATTGCCAGTGACTCCATTGGATTAGCCAAGGCTAATTTTGAGGGCGTTATACTATGGTATCAGAGCATACAGTCTTGCTAACCGTAGCTATAAATCTGATAATAGGATATAGTACCTAGGTTTGATCTTAAGAAACTGGAGTATAGGGTATGTCTAGTTCCCTTATTTGTGGGTGCAGGCCACCGTAATGGCCTATTTGATTGTTTGACTTGGGATGAACAGGATCGCCTGTTGTACGTTACAGGCACCTAATCCTGCTTCATACTCAAATGCGTGATGGTTGTAGACGCCTACCGACTGTTCACGAGTGGCCAGTTGAGTTCGGACCTCATGCACCTGAATACCAACCTTGCTCTAGTGAACACAAGGTTTCAACCCAGGCTAACCAAGAGCTGAAGCCTTTGCCTGTCCCTAAGTCAGTTGAAGGGAAGGAGGCATTGTAGCAACTAAGAAGAGACTAGTTGTACCTAAGTATCGTAGTATCTCAGCTGTACGAGATTTTCCACCTATTCCCGGGAGGTTTAACCCTCATCTTAGTGACAAAAGGAAGCAAACAATGCATAGTCATCTAACTCAAATTTCGGATGAATACGCCCGAATGGAACTAGAGGAAATCCGATTACTAAAGGCGAGAGCATTATAAGAAGGATCGATCATCAAAGGACTGCGTTTCTATCCAGCATCAACAAGGACTATGAGGCACTGGTTAAGGATGAGGAAGACACATATGAAGACTCGTATGAGGAGTGATAGATCTTAGGGCAGTAATCCTTATATGTTAGATAGCTAGATTTTCTCTTACCCATAGCAGTGGTTAGTTTTGTGCATTTGGGGTGGATTGTAGAGCACAAATGAATTTTCACAATACCCCGAAATAAAATCATTTTGACATTGCCTTTTTTATTTCTAACTTTTCTATGCCTTGAAAATTTCTAAAAACTTTCAAAAAAAAAAAAAAACATTAGGGTTAAGCGGACATACGCACCCATGACCGGATGTACACCATTAACCCAGTGTTTTATAAAAATGGCCGAACATCCTCAAACCCTATTCATTTTGGTTTTCTACTATTTTGTCTTTATCCAAACACTCCCACATTGATTTTCAGCCAAGTCTCTAAAGGTTTGAAGGGATTCCCACCTTATTTTTGAGATTAAATCAAGGTATGAGGATTTTTCCCAAAATTTTTCAAGTTTTTGCCATTCTAGGGTTTGGTTTGAAATCTTTGAAATTTAGAATTTTTCATTCTAGCTAGCTTGGTTGTGAACTAGGGACATGTTACAAGTTATATGTGCATGCATTTTTAGCATTTTTCCTCTTGAAATTGTTGGAATTGGGGGCTTTTGCCCGAGATCCGAAATTCTAAAAATTTCTTGATTCTTGCATGCAATTTATGCATGAAATGAGACCTAAACCCTTCCATGATGACTTAAGAACAAAACCCGATCGCCATTTTGCCCAACATTGACCAAAAAGTTTTGGGTCAAAACCATAGCTTTAAAAATTGGGGGTTTCAATTTTGATGATCTTTTGATTTCCTAGGGTCGTTTGGACCACTTTAAACTCAAAACTTGTACTTTAGAGTTTAGCCTTTGATTTGGACCGTTCAGATTGGAATTTCTCGTCCAAGTCCAAAATTACCAAAATACCCCTCACACCCTAAGGATAGGATTTTTGCCCTAATTCGATCCTGTAAAGCGGAAATTCAAACCTACCAAATTTTTGGAGGCATGAACCTTTCTCAAGGACTTGATTTTTTAACCCGGTCCTTGAAGACCCCGTCCAAGTCTCATAATTTCCCAAAATACCCTTCTTTTCCTAGAATGGGCATTTTCATCTTTTACCATCTAACCTAATCAAATGGGTCCTAATTGATCACCATGGGGTCCTATACCACCTAGTTAATTGTAATTCTCATTATTTTCAATCAACCTCAAATTACCAAAATACCATTCTTTTTCTAGAAGGGACAATTTTGACTTTTAAAGCCTGCCTTATTTCGATATGCCTTAAATCGTTGCTAGGTACTTCGTGTCTATCTAGCTAACCAAAATCTCAGGCATTTTGATATTCTTGCAAATGCCCTAATTTTCCGGCATCATTAAAAGCCACCTAAGTTTAGATTTGCCAACACAACTTCATTTTTCTTTTCTTGTACCGCATATAGGCGTGTAGAACTAGGACTGTTTTCATGGGCTTTTGTGTGGGGTAGTTTTGCATAGAACTATGAGCATAGTGTGATAAGGGTTTTCTGTGCAGGATGATGGTACGCACGCGCTAGTGAGGCCTCTCCTTCCTCGGCTGCACACCAGAGACCACACTGAGCACCTTTACAGAGGCTCAGGACCCTAAGTCAGAGCCAGAGGTTGTGATGGAGTATGTGGAGAGTGAAGACGCTGCCAGAGACAAGCCAGGCCCTGGTGAGCAAATTAGAGAGGCCAGTACTACCATGGACGAGGAGGATGCCGAGCTTGTATACGACCATACTCACTTTTGAAGGGATAAGGTCATGCACTGTTACTTCTGCTACTATCACGGGCCCAGGATCATAGTCGGGATGGGAGCAATCATAGAGGAGTTTGACGAGCGCGCATCGAGGGTACATGCAGTGCTAGATACCCAAGGGGTGGATTAGACGTGGTAGAGGATCACCGCCCTACAATGGAAGCTATAGTATGGGAGTTCTACGCGAAACCTCCACCAGAGATGGGGTGACTCGTTTCGTACTTGGCTCAGGGGGATGGCGATAGAGGTGACCCCTACACTCATCAGCGCGATTGCCAGAGCACCTCGTGTACATGACCCAACTTACCTGTATCCGGTTGATCATCTCCCTACTAGTGTTGATTTGGTAGCATGTTTCACTGAGGGGCACCCTCCCCAGATGGAGCAGGATGGAGGGTAGCTTCCAGATGAGTGATTTCAGCAATGATGTTCAATGCATCTACCACATTTTTGGCGAGTTGGGTACTCCCGGTCATTAGCCATATGATGATCACCATAGAAAGGGCATGCGGTCTTTATGCCCTATTGACCGAGGCTTCCATCAACTACGGCTCCTTGGTCACTTCCACAATGATGTCAGTCCGACTCTTGGACAAGGGATTCGCATTACCGTGCGGGGCCTTGATCACTCGATTCGCGGAGCACTTCAGGATGGACATGACAAGGTTGAGGGAGATTTAGCCAGATAAGGGGTCTATAGGTGTACGCTTCCTCAACACAAGTCAAGCTCACTTGCGAGAGGCGGAGCAGGAGTAGAGGGCACAGCGACCGCTGAGGGAAGCCTGAGATGGCAAGGTACCAACTGGGGTAGACGAGTGCTTAGACCACTTCGAGGCTTCACTCTGAGAGACATAGGATGCTCTACAACAGACACAGTAGACCCTCTAGGTGATACAGGAGGCTAGAGCTGAGGATCATGTCGTCCTGGACCGGCTATGCAAGCACCTCATGGGGCCTTTGGATGTTAAAGACTATGGCATCCACAGTTCCAGCTTTAGCCAAGGTTGAGGGAGCCTTGGGGCAAGGGGGAGTCCAAGTGCCCATGGGAACCCAAGCATGAGAGGGAGCCTTGGGGCGAGGGGGAGTCCAAGTGCCCATGGGAACCCAAGCATGAGAGAACTGAGTGCTAGACCCTCGTAGTTATTGATGTTGTTATATGATGTTTATCCCGTTAGGTTTGTTGTTTTCTTTTTTCGGTTAAGTCCACCATGGTGATGGCAATTTTGGATGTATCTTGCTACAACTTAAGTCCACCATTTTTCGGGTGGCAATTTTGTCTTGTGTATATATATATATCTATGACTGATTGTGCATGTTGGTACATTTGTATGCTATTTTTTACTTTCCTTAAGCTTTGAACTGCAAAACTTCTAGCATGTGTTATCCTCTTTTCCGAACTTCGTATTGTAAAACTTTTTCAAAAACGGATGTTTTATCCTTGGTTTTGAAAGCTCTAAATTTTGAGGACGAAATTTCCATAAGGAGGGGATAGTGTAATACCCTGATAAAAACCAACCTTTTGATTAAATGAAATCTTTTCCATAAGAGCAATCAACAAAAGTCTTCAATAATGGTGTTTAATGAAGTGTTAACCTAATCACACTTTGAACCATTAGAAAATAGAAGCCAAATACTAACCCTTAGGAGGCGGACGTACACTAGGTCTGGCAAACGTATGCTGCTGTCTGTAGTGCAGATGTATAGGGGGGATCACCAGACGTACGCTCTACAAATAATACAACGGACGTATGTGGGATCACCGGACGTACACTACTTTTTGGGATACCCTTTGGGTAATACCTGGACATACGAGACACTCTTTGGACCACTGTGCAAAGACTACCGGCCGGACGTCCGCTGCTCTATCGGAGAGTTGGTGGCAAACTTTTCCTATAAATAGCCCATCCCACCTCTCATTTCTCACTCCTGCTTCCTCCCCATGGTATGCCCTTAGGCTGCCAAAATCCTTCCCTTGAGTTTTGAATGAGACATTGGTGAGAGTAAGCTTCAAAGAGGAGTTTTCGAGGAAGGGAGACCATGTTCGTGCTTAGCTTTAGGGTAAGCTCTATGTTTAGCATTATTTTAACTTATGTTTCGACCTTGATGAGGTTTTCCAGGTATTCATTAAACATTTTTTAAAGATAATGATGTTTTCAAAGGATTTTCTCAAAGTTCCGTTGTACTGTGATTTCTTCGTTGTATGTGCTATTTTGTTAGCTTAAAAGAGGTATAGAGGTCTATAAATGTCATTAGAAATATGCACTGTCCAAATCTTAAAACGGTGTGCTTAACACATTGAGTGGACGTACACCATCGAGGCCAAACATACAGTTAGTGGGCAAAGCACCGATTCTTGAGTTTCACACATGTATGCTTAGGCTTAGCTATATTTCTAGGTTTTGTAAGGCTTAGAATAACGGTGTATTGTATCCATTATAACATAAATTATCTTGGTCGGAGGATTCGCTTAAGTGTACGAGGTAAGTAGACACTTACACCCTTTTACGTAAAACGTGGGATATGTCAATTGACTGACCACGAATATGATATGAGCATGGCTACTTTTTGAAATTACTTGGTCACTGCATTATTAATTAAGCTAAGATACATTATGAAGATGTACGTGGGCTTACTATATAAACTGCATATTATGGTCAAATGTGTTTGTTATATGGGGGCTTTGAATCCATTGGTACTCACAATTGCACAAACCGTAGTTCGTATAGCGTTTGCTTAAGTACCAAGATCGAACCACAGAGAACCGTGTATTGTTTAAACAAATTAACTTTGAGTCTAGGTTAGTGTTACTTTAACCTAGCTCCGAGTGGGTGATTGGTGACAGCGAAAATGTAAACTAAATTAATGTAGAAAAGTAAACAAAATAAAACACTAAGGCTAAGGGTTTCACCTCACCATTTCAAGAATGCTAATTAAAAACGCTAAGCTAAAATACTCCGTCTATCGATTAAAAATAACACTTAATCTATTGCGCCTATTGAAGGATTCAAAGAATCTATCCCTTTGACGAAAGACAAACCATAAACGATTTAAGGCCCAAAGGATCCAAAGTGAATGTGTTAAGACACAAACTACTATGGATAAATGGGCATAAACGAAGGATGGAATGCATCCATCGGACGAAAAACTAAGAATAAACGACTACGGCACAATCTCACTTGGTTTTGTCACCAAATCAAGTGAGAAACGATAAAGCTACAATGTAATAACGGAAATAAATAACTTTCCAAACTAAGCGAAACATTTAAACTCCGGGTGCTCCAGACTAAGCTCATACATCGGCTCATCATGCTGTAGTGGCTCACTCAAATCAAAATTACCTCCAGATGGTGCAAAGCACTCCATGTCAGGGTCCTCCAGGCTAGGCTCATGCAAATCTGGCCTAACCAGCCTGTCTAAGTCTTGGTCATCAGTATCCTGAGTAAAACACTCAATCTCTGGGTCCTCAAAATCAAAGTCATCAGTGATTTCTTCAATGAAGCACATATGACGGTTCTCATCATACTCAAGTGGCTGGCTATTGATGTTGAAAATGTTGAGTTCCACTGTCATATTCCCGAATGAGATCTTCATTACTTCCGTCCTACAGTTGATTAAGGCATTAGCCGTAGCTAAGAAAGGTCGCCCTAAAATCACTGGAATTTGATTCACCACATCATCCACCGGCTCCATGTCTATAACTATGAAGTCCACAGGGAAATAAAATTTATCAATTTTTATCAACACATCCTCTATTATTCCCCGTGGTCTCTTCATTGACCTATCTGCCAACTGGAGTGTCATTGTGGTCAGCTTCAACTCTCCCAATCCCAACTTCAAATACACTGAATAGGGAAGGAGATTCACACTTGCCCCTAGATCTAACAATGCCCTGTTTATCTTACTCACTCCAATCATGCAAGCAATGGTCGAACACCCAAGGTCCTTATACTTGATTGGCAACTTGCATTGGAGGATGGAGCTCACTTGCTTAGTCAGATAAGCCTTCTTCGGGACATTGGTTTTTCTCTTGATTGTGACCAAATCCTTCAAAAAATTTGCATATGCTGCCACTTGCTAAATTGCATCTAAGAATGGGATGTTTATCTGAACTTTCTTAAACACCTCTAAAATTTCAGCAAACTACGCATTCTTCTTTGGCGCTCTCAATCTTTCAGGATAAGGGGCTTTTGGGACAAATGACCTTGTAAGGTCCTTCTCAATGGGAGTGACTGTAGATGGCTCAACATCTTTCTTCTCCTAGCAAGGTCTGTTGCTGGCACTGCTTCATCAATTTCCTCTGGATTAGCCACAAGGTTGTCCACTCGTCTCCCTGACCTCAGTGTAACAATCGCATGTGCATGCTCTTGAGTTAAATAATTTTCGATAGTGCATGCCTTAGGATTGTTCACTGGTTGGCTGGGGAGCTTTCCCTTGTCTCTTTCACCTAGGTGACTTGCCAACTGTCCCACTTGGATCTCCAGCTTGGAGATTGCCTGGGTGTTCACCATGGTGGAATTTCTAACGTCACTGATGGATTGACCAGTCATTTTCATGAATTCTCTCATTGTCTCTTCTAATGACTGTGTCGATGACGCTAGGGCTTGAGTGGGGGCTTGATAGGAAGATGACGCTGGCTAGCTCGAGCGTCCATGATTTTGGTAAATAGGAGGAAACCCTCCTTGATTTGTGGGTTGGTTTTGCTTCCAGGAAAAATTAGGGTGATTCCTCCACCCTGGATTGTAATATTCAAAATATGGGCCAGTTGAATGCTTTTGAAAATTGTTGAAAGCGTTCACTTGTTCCATCTCAGAAAAAACTGTCATCGATGGACAATTCTGTGCTTGGTGCAATGGACTAGCACAGACAGAACAACTATCAACTGAAAATGTGTTCACAACAGTAACAGGTTTTCCCACACTCAAAGCATCTAGTCTCTTGACAATGGCATCCATCCTTTGAGTCAACTCTTGCTCGCCTTTTAGCTCTAGGATGCCTCCTTTCTTGGGGTTTCAGGTAGATTTGTCACGACAACTATACAAATCCTAGTCTTGTGAGTTGGCGGCAATTTTCTCCAACGCTTTATAGGCTAAATCTCCCGTTAAGTTTAGAAATGCCCCTCCATTCATCAACTCAATCATACTACGGTTGGGCTGAGACAACCCTTGGTAGAAGAATTGCACCAAACGCCATTTTTCATAACCGTGAGGGGGACATTTCATCAACAAATCCTTGAATTGTGCCCAACATTCTGAGAATTTCTCATCCTCATCCTGAGTAAAGGAACTGATTTCTTTCTTGCCTCATTTACTCTGGACATTGGGAAAAACTTGTTGTAAAATTGCTTCAATAGTTCTTCCCAGGACGTAAAAGAGCTAGGTGCCATGGAATCCAACCACTCTGTGACTCTGTCATGAAGGGAGAAAGGAAAAAGTCTAAGATTGACAGATTCCTCAAAGAAATTTTGGAACTTGGTTGTGGCAGTTATACTTCTAAACTTCTTAACATGGGAATAAGGGTTTTCATGTTCTAAGCCATAAAAGGATGGTAACATTTGAATCACCTGTGGCTTTAGATCATAATGAGTTGCATTAGTCGGTGGTAACACAATGCACGAATGGGAACTGACTGCAGTAGGTGCGAACAATTCCTTGAGTGATGTAGTGAAATCCAATTCGTATGCTCGTCTTTGCTCCCCGTTCCCAGCTCTTGCATCTTTGTGCTCCTCGTGCTCCTCCACATTCTCATTCCTCTAAGTATCCCCCATCTCGGCACATGCATTAAGGGATCTCCTAAGATTCCTTTCTAAGTCGGGATCTAATGGTGTTAACTCTAAGTTCAACGATTGCCAGACCATGCATACACTAAGTGAGAAATAAAACTAAACTAAGAAAGTAATAAACTAAGTAAGTGAAAAATAAGTATAGACAGCAAAAATAGGGACTATGAAAACACTAAAAACATAAAGATATGCATCAATTAACAGGAAGCAAAAGAGCAACTTACTATATACTACTTAACAAGAAACTATAAACAACTAGTGAATAAAAACTAAACAACTTAAACCAACAAAAATAGATGCAGTTAAGACAGAAACAATATTAGAAACCGAAAACAAAACTAGCTAACAAAATTTAAAATAGTAACAATATAAGACAATTTAAACAACTAACAAGTTAACTAACTAAACTACTAACTAAAACACATGCAAATTATATAAAAAACTACAATAAAAAATAAACTAAACACAACTAATCACAGCAAACAAAATACTCAAAATAGGCAATTTAAACAATTGAAATTAATCTAAAAATTAATTAAAACAAATGGAAATTAAAAACTGAACATACTGCCTCAGGTATGTTGATGCTGGAAGCAGAGGTGCGCTCAAGCCTTGCGGTGATCAATCACATACAGGCAACAATGTAGCGATCTCAATGGTGTTCGAATGCAAGCGAGTGCGTTGAACAACTACACTTTACTTTTCGTTAGTGATGCGCGCTCGCAAGTAAAAGCGTGGAGTGTTAAGTGACCGTTCGTGGAATAGGCTCAAGTGCGTTCGATTGTAGAAAGTACAATCGATCGCACTGTCAGTGCTTGATTTTCCAGAAACTAGAAACAGAAACGAAAACTACCAAACACTAAGCTAAAAATTAACAAAAATAAACTAAAACACGAAAATAAACTATGGACAGTATTGAAATTGTAGAAAATAAAAACCAGTAGAAAAATAACATTAATCTAAAAGCAAAGTTAAATTCAAAACAACTCAAAAGGTTCCCGGAACATGGCGCCAAAATTTGTCATACCAAATTTTTGGTACCTGATTACCAGAACCGTAGTTAAATATAGCGTTGCATAAATGCAGATCGAACCACAGAGAACCGTGTATTGTTTAAACGAATTAACTTTGAGTCTAGGTTAGTGTTACTTTAACCTAGGTCTGAGTGGGTGATTGGTGACAACGAAAATGTAAACTAAATTAATGCAGAAAAGTAAACAAAATAAAACACTAAGGCTAAGGGTTTCACCTCACCATTTCAAGAATGCTAATTAAAAACACTAAGCTAAAATACTCCGTCTATCGATTAAAAATAACACTTAATCTATTGCGCCTATCGAAGGATTCAAAGAATCCATCCCTTTGACGAAAGACAAACAATAAACGGTTTAAAGCCCAAAGGATCCAAAGTGAATGTGTTGAGACACAAACTACTATGGATAAATGGACGTAAACCGAATGATGGAATATATCCATCGAACGAAAAACTAAGAATAAACGACTATGGCACAATCTCACTTGGTTTTGTCACCAAACCAAGTGAGAAACGATAAAGCTACAACGTAATAACGGAAATAAATAACTTAAGCGTAAATGATGAGCATAAAATCCATGGTGAGGCTACATCCTCAACCTTAGTTGAGGATATAGCCTCCCATGTGCAAGGGAAGCATGGACAACATAATTGAAACCATTAATATTAATATAAAATAAAATGTTACAAGTAAAAGGGCAGAGTAGGGCCTAACAGAGGCAAATGCTCTTAAAAACTCGCCCAAAAACCAAACTCTCGTAAAAATGGACAAAGGGTCCTATTTATACAAAATTGATGTGCTGCAAGGTCACAGGACTACGTACGAATGCAGGTCATGCGTTTGAACGCACTGATGCATGCGTTCGATCGTGATCCATGCGTTTGAATGCAATGGAAGCTAGGGCCGGCTAGGGCAACGCGCGAGATACGGGTCTACGTGGAGTGCACCAAGTGCAGTCGCGTACTTCACAGGGACTTCCATTACTTCACTTTAAGTCCAATTTGCCCTTTGCTAGCTATGTGTTGATGCAATGACCTGCACACCACAAAACACTAAAAACAAGTAAAAATGTTAGATATTAACAGTGCTAAAGGCTTAACAAATATAAGTTAAGGGGGGTCAAACGTCAATGTTTGGCACCGATCAGTGACCTTGGTGCAACCATTCCCAATAGTTCGGTCACTATAGGATGGATGTCATCAGTTGGTGTGAGCCACTCGAGGTCGGACTTGATCGTGCCACTAATGTTACGTACGGTATGTTGTGCAATAGCTAGAGCACCGGCATTGTATTATAGGTCCCTCAAGACAGCCCCAACAATGCTGAGAAGGTTAATATCTCGGGTAGACCATGTATGAGAGTTATGAATTATAATGCATTAACCTTTTTCTGCATCAAAATAATTAGGCAAGACCGCTGGTTCTACACCATAAGCTTTGAAAACTCTAAAACCCATTAAGCGGTGTATTAATGTAGGTAGTGCCCTCTTAACTTGCACGCTTATTTTATTAATTAGGCTCATGTCATACCTAAATTGTGAGGTTTACTTACTAAGTTGTTAGACTTACGCGGTTATTATTTTCTAGGTAACCTGGTTTATTGTTATGGAAGTGGTAAGAGATGCTACTGCTTGGCTGGTTAGGCTTACTTATAATTATAGGTTTGTCTTTACTATTTAGTAGCTCCATGTTCTTACTTGATGAATTATAGTGACTTAAATTTATTCACCTTCCCTTGCATTTACTTTGACATTTTATAAGGGTAATTTTCTATTTGGTCACAAGTTTGCTTAAATGGGTAAATTGCCAGTGACTTCACCAGATTAGCTAAGACTAATTTTGGGGGCATTACACTCCTAGTTGATAAAGACTTGATCCTCTGGCCCAATGACTAGGATACTTGGACTTGTTGCTTATGACGTTATTGATTAGTACTAGCACATTACAAGTTTGTGATTTCATAATAATGGGAGTTTATAGTGCTCTGGTGATGTTATGTTTATGTGGTGAACATAAGGTAGGAGTAATAATGTTTTTTAATATTAATATGTTACAATTGCTTCCAGTCGCTCTACCTCTAGAACTTGGGGTGTTTCAAAAAGTAAAATATACCTATGATTTTATTGTGAGAACTTTGGATAATATTATTTGGTGAGTGTAGATTCCAAAACCTTAGTACTTTATCTTTTGACTATTTACTTTGTTTAATTTATGTTTCTTTTAATTCAAAAACCAAACCTTTTTCTGAACTAGGTTATGATTAAATTAGTTTAGATATAATTTGTTCTTTAAAAAGACAATTCCTTGTGTGATCAACCTCGCACTTGCAATCCAACAGTTCTATGGTTGCAGGTCAAACGTTCATATGGTCTAGGGTCAAACGTTGAGTGCTAAATTTTTTATCGAAGGTTCAATAGTCCATTGTCAAACGTTCGGTTAATTAAAAAGTCTAAGATTCGGTTGTCTTTCAGTAAAAAGGTTTTAAACAATCTTAGGGAACAATTGCACTATAAAAATGATTAATACGTAAGAAAATGCATTTTGGGTTTTAAATACTTGGAACATCATAGAGGCGGCACCGCTACTCCCCTCCCCTCTTTAATTTGCAGCCTTAAATTTTTTAAGGCGGGGGTGGTACGTTGGTACAATCCACTTAATTATCAACAGTTTGCATTATTCCTGCTCTGAGTTCCTTAATCAAGTCATTCATTTCACTGTTGGAGCAATGTTATAGATAAGATGCAGGCATAAATTGCTCAACCAAAAAGTTCCTACTTTGGCCTTGTTTAAATGACACGAATACTAATGGCCGGCCATCATGCATGTTGCAGACTTCTGATCTTATAACATTAATAAACAAATAAAAACTATTTCGTATTCTTATCCCTTCTTAGTGTTCCATCAATGGAAAACTTCTTTTCGCTGTTTTATATAAAAGTTTGGCACTGTGGAGTGTGGGGCACTTTATAAATCATAAACTTCAGAGGCTTTGATAAATAGAGCTGATTAAGGTTTTATAGTACAAGTATATCTTGATTCAGGCAATAAACAAACGGTAGTATTTTATCGCCGTACATGATAAATGAAACACCTGAAAGCTTTTTCCCTGTGCTCCCAAACAGGGAGTTGATGGGTGGGTGTCCAGCAACATTTGGTGTGTCAACAACTTCAAGCACAAGCACGTCTTGTTGCTCACTAGGGCGACGAGTCTCACAAGTTGTCACTCATATAAAAAATAAGCTCAGGACAATACAAAGAATCATAAATTTTTGGTGAATGATTGAGGAATAAGTTCTCAAAAATATGTAGCATATCAAGGCAAACTATATGATGCTTTGGGAAAATTCTAGATCAAATTTTTCCCAGAAATGAATGTATACAAGAGATTGAATCTGGCTTCCTAGAACAAATTGTACTACAAATATTGTATATCATATAATCAGTTCAAATATGCAATAAAAACTTTTAAAATAAGTGATGATTTAATATGATATATGAGGAGATGACTGATGCAGGATGGCATAATGGGATCGCAATAGATAAACAACAGGCAAGTCACAACTCTTTTTAAACCAAAATTCTATCAAGAAATCAAGAAAAAAGAAATAACCCTTTTAGTAAAAACTCTTCAGGTGCAAATTTATCCAAAATGGGTAAAACCTGGCTTGCATCAATGTCTTTAGTTTGAACCTTGTTTTCATCAAGTTACTTGTCTCACTTCATTTAAATATTTCACTTGTTAAGTCTTATTTATTAAAAGAAAGTTTAAATTCACATGTAAAGTGAAGTATTATAATATAAATTAAATAATTAAATCAATAATTTTAATAAGTTTAAACTTTTAAAATAAATTATAATTTAAAACAGATCAAGCAGCAATTTACAATTTTATTTTATATGGTGGTTTGCAGTTTTCCAGAAAAAGATGTTGTATGAATACATATATAGACGTACGTAGCACAATCTATATCTACTTTTCTAAACAGATTTTTCTCAGTACAATTATTTGGTTCTTTGAAAAGCTTCATTCTGTCTTTTCCATCATGACCTCTCACTTCTAAAGAAAAGAGATTATTATTAACTTCTTGATGCTAGGCTCTTATACTTTATCCATGCAACTTACATGAAAATCTAGGGGCTGTGTTTAATTCCTTGTCAGAACACTGTTCGTTCACCCCTAGACAAAAGAGAAAGAAACGAAAACAGGGAAAACGTTTTGAGGCTTCCTTCTAATTTGATGTTTGGTTTGTCAACGGGAAGACAAAAGAAATGAGAGTGGTAGGTGTAAGAATTAAAACAAACATTTTTCCCTCTGCTTTCTAAATTCTAATTATATATAGTCGAACAATAGGAATAATATTTTTTGTTCCTTTGTGTTCAATTTATTTTCCCTTCCAAATCATAAATCAAATACAGTGAAAACATCTCCAACAGATATTCTGTCATTCCATAATAATATTTCTCTCTTAAGGATCTCTTACATGGTTGTTTGTGTTTGTAATTACCCTATATATACTATTTCGTCAAAAATCAAAAGTAGTTATCTGTTATCTTCAACATCTCTTTCTGTGCTATTTGATCTCTCAAATATTGTCTTGGACAGCCAACAGAAGAAAATGCAGTAAAGAAAAATGTTAATTAATCAAGCTCAACATAATAATTAGTTTAATTGATGTTAAAGACTACTTCACCTTTGTTTAGAGAGTTAATGGTTAGAGGTGGACGGACTATCCCCCTTATGCATAGCATAATTTTTGGATTTTTTTTAAAAGGACTTAATTACTTAACTTAAAAATGACCCCTTTTTCCTCAAAATTATGGGAATAAGTGCATCCAAAATTTTAAATTACTGGAATAGATGTGAAACTCCACATTCTAAAGGATGTCAGTATTTTACTTTAGAGACCTTTTCCTGAGATATAATGATTTTCCTTGACCCATAAATGTAAAGTTAATCCTATAAGTTTTGAAAGACATTATATTTATAAACTTAAAAAATAAATAAATAAATAAATAATAGTAATAATTAGAGAAGAAGGTTATCAAATTTTTATTTAATTAGTTTAAGGAGAAATAAGAAATACAATAAAGCAATATATAGTTAGGATATTTATAAATTCATTTTATTTAAATTTATTACCGGTGCATTATGTGGGGTGAATGTAGAGCTAGCTAGCTAGTAGATATAGCATGTAATGAGGTGACAAAATCTTATCTATTTTGACAATAACGGTTTGAATTTCAGGATCTGTGTTAAAAAAATTATATAAGATTTAGATCCAAGCTGATGATAATAATATATATCTTCAATTCTGCATGTGGTTCTTCTTAATATGTTGGCCATTTAGATCTATATGGCTGCATTGATCAGTTTCCTTTTTCTTTGGGGTGTTGTT
This sequence comes from Carpinus viminea, assembly GCA_013348765.1. Classification (NCBI taxonomy): domain Eukaryota; kingdom Viridiplantae; phylum Streptophyta; class Magnoliopsida; order Fagales; family Betulaceae; genus Carpinus; species Carpinus viminea. The sequence goes on from CP054674.1 coordinate 18,365,765, forward strand.
TTGATATATTTCCTTCTCAAACAAACAGTGGCAATTTATGAAATATTCATCTTACACTCCCTGAATTCTAAAACTTGAGAGATTTGTCTACAGAAATTTATGGAAAAATGTATTGTAATTAACCAGATATTGGTTTAGTAAATAATTTTCATATATTTTTGGGAAATTATATGAATATCACAATTGTTAAATCACGATTGAATCGAAGTTTAGGGATAGAAAGTTTTCTGAAGTTAGATCTAAATCCATCTAAAAAAAGGAGTTTACAATCTTCTTCTTCTTCTTTTCTTTTTTTTTTTTTTTTTCGGGGGGTGGCTATATTGGCCATGCTGTCTAAATATAGCATAAATTACGAATTTTAAACTAAAAAACAGAAGAAGAGAACATAAAAATAAATAAATAATACAAAATAGAAAGAATAAAAGTGGAAACCAAACCATGGATATCATCTCAGTACTCATATTTCACAAGAAAACACCATACACACCTTTTAGGCGCAACACAACTCATATATCAGGAGACAAACACCATAACCATACACCTTTTAGGTCACGCACTATATACACAAAAGGCACACATTTTCCAAGATTCAGCCAGCAGCAGGAGAAGCCATCACAATTCAAGATCCAAACCCAGAAACCATCCTTCAAAGTTTGAAACCACACACAACATCTTAACAATTTGGAAGGCTCAACCTCGTCCGGGGGTTTTTGGTTCATGGTCTGTATTTGCTCCTGCACCCTTGTAGTCCTGGATTTCCAAATCCATTCTCCCTTCCACAAATCCTTCCCCTACGTCCATCAGATCCCCGCCATCCCTCAAACCCATTGCATCCTGTAAATCCAAAAACACCCCCATGAACATGATCATCTTTAGATCATTGAATTTTTAGATTTTACAATCCCACAAAATAGAGAGAGAGAGAGAGACCTGAGCCTGTGCCTGAAGATCCTGAGCAGTTAAGCCCTCCTCGTTTGACTTGAGGCTTCCTACAAGCAGGCAAAATGAATTAAAATGGCTCAAATATACAAAGAAAATAAAGCGTATTATTTGCCCTAGAATGAGGCTTACTAGTTGAAGGAACAGCAGCACAGGAAAGAACATAGGAGAAAGCCAAGAAGAGCACAATCAGTACTCTGACTGAAGAAGCTTTCTGTGCCATAGTCTTATCAAACAGATTGTCTAAGAAGCAAATTAAGTTTGGCGACGGCAAGCAAACTAGATGTGTGTAGAGGAGGAGGAGGGATGGCACTTATATAGAGGAGCAGTAGATATGTAGAATTATTATATTGTTAAAGGAGAGCAAGTACTTGTCCACGAAGTCAACTTCCATTTTATTTTATTTTATTTTATTCTATTTTTTTCGGTTGAGTTCCCACTTTGTCTAATAACAAGACATCTCTTCTTTAGGTCTTTTCCATATCTCGACGTAATTTTGTGCGAAGATGCTGTCGCCAGATGATGTGTATACACGTTGCTATGTACATTAAATACATGAACTGTTCCAAATGCAACCCCTGCCTTCGGACTACTATGTCCGTGAAGATAAACCTGGTCCCACTCAAACCCATCCCTGTCTGTACTTCTGCATATTTGCCCGTGAGGATCCGAATTTCTCAACTCAATGGATTTTGATTAATTGAAAATACGGCAAGAAAATTGTGAAACAAAACAAGGAATGCAAAAGGAAAGAAAGAAGAAATGAGAAAATCTTTTATGTTTTCCAACAAATATTTTCTATTTATATATTTCCATCATTTATTGTATTAAAATAACTAGAGAATATATGTATGAATTGAATATTGTATTTCTGTGTATATTTTTTTTTTTGTAAACATTTCTGTGTATATTGAGTTGTATACAAAGCGGCCCATTTACAATTAAATAAGGCTAGATAAAAAAAAAAAAGGATACAATCAAGAATTATAGAACAATATTATAGAATCAAATATATATATATATATATATATGTATACGAAAATATCTATCAATCAGCAAAAAGGGTGAAAATCATAATATATTCTAACATCCCCCTCAAAGTCAAGCTGGTAATGTAGATACACCCATATTATGTAGGAGCCAACAGAGCCAGAGGAGCTCAAAGATGGTGTGAGTAAGAGCACAATACTAAGCTTCATTGCTAGAGCGGGCAACAACAGACTGTTTCTTGCTATGCCAAGAGATGAGAGAATCACCAAGTAAGAAACAATAAACCATAGATTAGTGGGATCACATGCCCAATTAGCATGTGAGTATATATTTAAGTCTAATGATGAGTGACAAGCAAAATGCAAGCCATGAAACAAAGTGCCCTTCACATAGCGAAGGATACAAAGAACAGGAGCATAATGAACTGAGCGTGGTACGGTCATAAACTGACTAACAAGATAAACCGTATAGGCAAGATCCGGTCGTGTCACAGTAAGATAGATGAGACTTCCAACTAACTGTTGATAGAGTGTGAAATCGGAAACTAACTCACCATCAAGGGCATGAAGTTTGACATTTGTCTCTAGAGGACTATCAACAATTTTGTAATCAGTAAGGCCAGCTTGTGGGAGGAGATTTGAAGTATATTTTGCTTGAGTGGGATGATAACCATTTGAATAAGAAGATACTTCCAATCCAAGAAAGTAGCTGAAAAAACCCAAATCCTTCATATGAAATTGTTGACTCAAAAACTGCTGAAGGTTACAAATAACAACAGTATCATCTCTAGTAATAATCATATCATCAACATATAGTAAGCGAAGAATGAGACTAGCATTGGATCGCCGGATAAAAAGAGTAGAGTCATAGAGGCTAGAAACAAACCTAATCTGTGCAATAGTTGAATTGAATTTGGCAAAACAAGCTCGTGGAGCCTGTTTCAGACCAAACAATGCTCAAAGTCAAAAAACCTTGTGTGGCGGATGATCATATCCAGGAGGAGGCTGCATATAAACTTCTTTACTAAGATCATCATTGAGAAAGGCGTTTCACATCCATTTGAAAAAGATCTAAACAATGCATAGAACTATAGAAGCCACAGCAAGGAGGGATAGGACAAAGTAAGGTGAGCCACTTGCACAAAAGTATTCTCATAATCAATGTCATACTCCAAATTGAACCCCTTTGCCACAAGATGTGCCCTGTATTGCTCAACAGACCCATTAGACTTTGTCTTAATCTTGTACACCTACTTGCACCCAATCGCAAATTTGCCTAGAGGTAAACCAACTAATTCACATGTGTGTGTTTTGATAAGGGCATTAAGTTCTTCAAACATAGCATTCCGCCAAAGATGGTTAGTACAAGCCTCATTGAAGGTGTGAGGTTTATGTAAAGTATCAAGAGCGGAATAACAAATGATAATCATGAAGATGGTAAGAAGAGCTTCTACTCGAGTAGAACGACGAGGATAGATTAATTAGGATCAAGAGTAAATGGATCAATGAGCTGAGCAGGGGTATTGGGGCCAGCCACCATAATATCGTTTGGAGAGCTTGCAATCCTTGCAATCAGGTTCAGTAGTTTCGGGGAGCAAGTCAAAAGAGACATTAGCGAAGACAAGAGGAGAACTAGAGGGACTAGGAGGAAAAGACTCCATACCACTAAAGAACCTATGTTCCCAAAAGGTGACATGATGGGAGATGCAGAGACATTTGGCAGTAGGATCATAACAATGATACCCTTTATGTTCAATGTCCTAACCAAGAAAATAACATAGGCAAGAATGAGGTTCTAATTTAGTGCGTTCCTGAGGTGGAAGAAGCACGAACAAATGAAACCAAAGACATGGGGGATTGCTAATCAGGAGGTGTAGTGACCCAAATAAATTAACTAAGCATAGATAGTTTAGTTAGAAGTTTAATTTGGGTTTTGGGTCATTATGGACACTAGAGGGGCATTTTGGGAAATTTGGACTTTTAGACCAGATGTACGCTAGGGTTGGCGGACATATGCTCCTGCAAATAGTACACGGATGTACACTTAGGACCACACAAACATACGCTACTTTTGATATACCCTTTGGTTTAATATGTGGACGTACGCTACAACCTTTGGACTGTTGTGCAAATAGTACCAGACTTACGCTAGGGTTGGTGGACGTCCACTACTTTTTAGGAGGGTTGGTAGCAGCCTCATCTATAAATACCCCCTACCCCTACATTTTTCTCACCCAATCCAGTCCCCAAGCTTTGTGAAAATCCTTCCTTGTGAGTGTGTTTTGTGTGAGGTTTGTGAGTTTGGTGCTATCGGAGAGGAGGTTCTTGAAGTTTTACTTCAAGTCTAGCTCATTTCTATGTCCATATGCTGCTTAAATATTGTTGGCGAAATTGGGACAAGGCTGGAGGCGCGATCGAGCGCACCTGCGCTAGAGCGCCCAAGCTAAGGATCAAGCGTATCATGCGCTCATGCACAAGAAGAGAAGATCTAGTGTACCAACACTCGAGCGCTCAGCACCAAGATTGAACGCAGTTGTGTGATTGAGCGCACTAACACTGTGATCGAGCGCACCTTTGTGCTAGAGAATAGTGTGCGGCTAGCCTTATTTTGGAAAGAGCCTTAGTGTTTATTTTATGATTTCTAGGGTTTCTAGGTGCTTCTAGAAGAGAACTCTATAAATAGGCCTGTAAACACATGAAAACACATAGAAGCTCTAGGAGAAGAATTTACGGCTCTTCAAGGAAGTGTTTTCCGGGTTTATTTTATTCCTTTCTATTTTATTATAAAGATGTTTAGCATCCAATTTATGTGTAACTAAATACTTCAGTAGGGCTAGATTGAAGCCCTAATCATGTCTCTTTAATATTTGAATATTGGCACCATTGTAATAATCATATTGTGATGCTTAACTTGATTATTCCATGGTTTATTGAATTCTTCATATGAACATCTTTGGCCAACATATGCATATGGTATGGATTAGTTAATTAAATCAATTTAGATGATCGAGTCTTGGGCTTAGTAAAATGACAAAAGATATCTTTTGGGTTCTTGGGTTAATTAACATGGAAAATTGGGAGTAGACACCCATACCCTGGGTTCCATGTGTTTGTCGATTTTACAAATTTGTGCTTTCTTAAAGAACAACTTAGTAGACACTCATGCTAAATCCTTTATGAAAGAAAAGAATTAGAATAGACACACATGCCTAATTCGTTGCTTAGGGAAATCAATAGCTTAAGGAGTAGACACCCATGCCCTTTGGTTGGCAACCACTAAGTAATCATGATATGATTGGAACATTAGCATATTGTTATACTATTTGAGTATGTTTAGTGGTGAATATCAAAGCCCTACCTTTTATCTTTATTAAATAAAAATCAATCTTTTATCTTGTTTTGTTTACAAAATTAATTTTAATCAAAATTTACCAATCCTCGTGGAAATGATCTCATACTTGCTCTCTATACTACTATTTTGATCTTATTCACTCGTGAGTTAAAACGTAGCAAATATTATCTATTAATTTAAATAGTATTTGTCACAAAAAGTTTTTTGGCCCTGTTGCCAGGAATTGCGTTAAATTCTATTTAGAATTATTTTTCTTTAGTTTAGTTATTTTAATTTTTAATTTCAATTCTATTTGTTTCTGTTTTTATCAAAATCTAAAATCTTTTTTGTTTGTTCAATTTCCATTCTATTTCAGTTCCACGGCTTTCTACATTCTATTCCTACGATCGAGCGCACACTTGGGGGCGATCGAGCACACTTCTAAAGAGCATCCAAACAGCAACACTAAAGTTGTTGTAATTGTAAAACTAATCTTCTTCAAGCAAGGGCTTCGATCTAAAAACTCAACCATCGTTCCAATCGATCCAGAAATTGAGCAGACCATTCGACAAAGGCCTAGAGACAACCCTGACACAGAAGAAGAATTCAAGGTGGAAGAAGAAGAATTCAAAGTTGAGGAACCAATGGCGGAATAGCTCGTGAACCAACCACCACCAATGAGGCAACCTATGAAGCTTCATTCCACAAAACCTCGACCAGCCATCATGCATTGCCTTCCAACCAAAAGTATAGGGCACCTTCAACTTGTTCCCTCACATAGTCAATACTTTGACTTATGATGTGCAAATAAATTACACTCGCGATGGCAAGAACCGTTAGGTCGTATAGCTTATGCGAAGTGCGGGATCGAACCACAGAGAATGGGTTTTTGCAAAAAAAACTAATATTACTTTTAGATTAAATCTACTTTAACCTAGTTCCAAATAAAGATCGTATCAATGAACTCGTAACTTGCATTAATTAAAAACTATTCTAAAAAAAATGTAAAGGAATGAATAAAAACTACTAAGGTTAAAGACTAGCCTCACCCCATATTAAAAGTTAGCTTTTCACATTAAACACCAATTTTCAGTCTTAACAAATTAAACTCTTCAACACACTCTATTGTCGTTATTGACACAAGTCAAATCAAATAATGTGTTTACCGTTAAGGAGCAACAATGAGTATGATTATTAATTATTGATAAAATCATCCACGGTATCCTTGGATCACAGTGGATATAAAATCAACAATTGATTACTCGTTGTGCACCCAGCTTGGAACACATCATCGGATAACTATCAATGTATCAAAAAATGACAACCATTCAACTTTTGTCACAAATTAAATGACGAGTACGAAAAAAATTAAATGACGGAAAAATAAAACATTTAATGTAAAAGCAAGAAATATAAACTAAGGGTGAGGCTTCATCTTCAACCTTAGTTGAAGAGTTTAGCCACCCATTGAACAATAAAGCAAAATAAGAGTAAAAGAATGCATTAAATAAACTTCAAAGTAAATGATTACAGATAAAAGGGGTAAAGCATGGCCAACAGTGGCAAAATGCTCTCTAAAAATCGCCCAAAAAGAAGAACCCTCGACCAAATGAGCTAACGGACCTATTTATAGATTGACAGGTCACGGGCTCAGAGGAGCAGCGATGTTCGATGCGTTATTTTCGCTCAACGCACTTGTCAACGCAGATAATCGCCACGCGCTTGGCGGCGCGATGGACTCCTAGGGCCGGCTAGGGCATCGCGTGAGAGCGGGTCTGTTCGACCGTGGTTGCTGCGTGGCCATGAGTGCGTTCGAATGCACCAAGTGCGGTCAACGCACTTGGCAGGAGCTTCTTCACTTCACTTGGTCCATTTTGCTCCTTTGGTCCAGATTAGATGCAATGACCTATACATTACAAAACAATAAAAACAAGTAAAAATGTTAGATATTAATAGTGCTAAAGGCCTAACAAACATAAATTAAAGGGTGTGAATAAGCACTAAAAAACACTTATCAAATACCCCCAAACTTATATTTTGCTAGTCCCTTAGCAAAACAAAAAATGAAAACACAATAAAACATAAGTCCGCTTTCGTGGGAGAACGGTTGCTTTGAGCGTATGCAACAAGCCTTTTAAACCTCTAGGAGTTCCCTAGAGGACGAGTGAAGTCTCGTGAGGGTTTTTCAGGAATGATACCTACAAACATTTGTGCAAACATTTTATTCTCAATCATGCAATAACATAACAATCATGGTTTTAATTCAAGAGCAAGCTTAATCAAACAAACACTATCTTCACAATCTTCAGGAATTAACAATCAAGCTACAAACATGGCAATATGAGATATCACACTAATCAATTCTAGTGAAAGTGAATTTAATATATAATCATGGGATTTCAACACTAATCTTAGTCATGCATGCTTTGACACTCAAAAATTCATTAGACTACCCATCGGACACAACAACCAAGGTTTATTTAAAAAAAAAATTATTTTTATTGCATAGCTCCCTTAAGCTATCTAGTTGACCCATGTATCAAGCATTAAGTCAATGACTCCCAAACCAAAAGGTTTTAGGGCATTAGGTGTAAAGACACCCCTAAGGACCTACTAACTCAAGTCAAAAAGGCTACGAAGCTTTGCTAATCAAGTCTAACTTCTCACTTTTTTACGCGAATGCCCTATGCTTAATGAGGCACGAGATTCGGTTACTTGGTGGAAAGCTCAAAATGATCATCATTTTTTTTTTGACATAAACCACGATTATTTTGCAATAGGTTACCCAACTGCATTTAAGCTCACAAAACTAGTATGACCAAATTCAACATTTAATCCCACAGACTATGTGCCAAATGTGCTCGTGAAAATCAAATTGAAATGTAATATCTCATGTTTGCCAAAGAAAGTAACATAATCAAAATTCCCTTCACAAAGTAATCATGTGTTCATTGAATTAAGCTCACAAAAGAAAATAAACCATAATTAAAAATAAAATGCATAATCAAAAATAAAATGTGCACAACACAATAAAATACCCCCAAACTCAAAATTCACACTGCCCATAGTGTGCGGATAAAGAAAATACAAATGTAGTGCAAAGGGGTGTGAAAAATATAACCAAGACGTCACGAAGACGTTACGGGGATGGTGGTGGTGCAGAGGTCCGAGGTGGTGGCATCTATCTAAGATAACATCTCGAGGATCTCCTGCAAATCTGCAATCTGAGATCGTATGTCCACGAGGGTGTCCTGGAAGTGTAATAAATCTGAGGCTCTGAGCGTGATCCCCTCCTCATACTCCTCTTCTTCCTCTGGCTGCTCCTCCTGCTATATCGCTTTCTCTGGCTCAACTGCTATCTCCTGCTTAGCTGCCATCTCAGGAATGTCCATGGGCTCTGGCTCTAGCTATAGTGCGGCTTTGGGCATGTGGGACAAACTTTGGCGCCACTGGATGTTGCCGAAATATGGGCTCTCAATGATCGGCCCGTCTGCGGGACTGCCTTTAATCCCTTTCTTTCTCAGTATGTGAGTGATAAGAAAAGGGGAAGGCAAACCCCAAGTCTTCGTGTGCTCTGCCGCCGATGGTGCACTCCATCCCAGAATTTCTAAATCTGCGATTTGAGGCCATATGATCTCGGGAATGGAGCACTAGAAACCTCTATGGAACACATATAGAGCACTGAGGAAAATGTCCCGCCTCTGTGTCTTGTGTCCCAAAGGACACACATTCCTATACAGCACCATATCAATGAATAAAAGATTTGAGGAATCTTCATTTTGCTGGCTGCGTTTCGGTGACTGTCTGTATATTGCCCCTCACACATGTTGGAAACGATATCGTCGAGGGTGAGCATGGAGGGGCACTCGAACCAAGGAATGTTTGACTCGGGAAGTGATGTGGATCAGATAGCCATCAAAGTTCATGAAGACACCCCAGAGGATGGTGACACGATCGACAGGCGAACACCATCCGGACGGCCCATCAGCCCGTCCGGACCCGTAGCTTTCCAAGAAGCTTCCAGAATGCGTTGTTCGCAAGCCGTTCGATCCCCGTCCAGACGGGTTACTTTTAGTGTCCCGTCTGGATGTTCACTTACCCATCCGGACGCTTAGTGTGTTTTGGCTTAAACCGCCTTTTTAATTACTTTTCCTTCTAGGACTCTATTTTAGTTTACTTTTCCTTCTAGTACGCGGTTTTAGATTACTTTTCCTTCTAGGATGTGTAATCCTATTTTATCTTAGATTACTTTTCCTTCTAGGATGTGTAATCCTAGTTTATGTTAACCTCTTTTATGCTTTAGCCTCTAAGCCTATAAATACAGGCTTAGACCCTTTGGAAAAATAGTTTATTATTATTATTGAGTTTGTTTAATAAGAATACTCACTTACCATTGTATTACTTCCATTTTTTTTCCATATGTATGATTATGTTGTTCTAGATAGTGGATACCGTGAGGCATCCGGTTATGTTGGAGGATTCGATCCAGGAGATGCTTGAAGACTTATTGCAAGCTTAAGCAGGTACTCATGGTAGTTAGTACTTTCGAGTTATGTTGTAGACTTAGGACTTGATGTATGCTTGCATATTGAAGATTAGTATGGATCCCTTGTAATGATGTTATGTTATAGTGTGATTTTCACTGCTTTAATGATTTTTGGTTAGACACTATGGGTATAATGATTCAATGATTATAGTACTTTAGCACTTTTGCTATTTAGTATCCTCTATTTTTGAGGAGTGGAGGTCCCAGAGGTCTTGTTCAAAGTGGAATAAGGCTAGGAGACAAACCGTGGAATTAATTATCAGTTAATTAACTCTAGGGACATTATAGTTGGTATCAGAGTAGTTGTTCTTCGGACCATAGGAATGGATCTATTAGGGGTTAGATCTGGATTCATTAGAGCTTTTTGCTTAGTGGAATATAGGACATGATCTATTAGGTGTTAGGAGATGATCTACCAGAGCACAGGATGGATGATATGTATACAAGGGATACAAAATTTCAATACCTATGATCTTGAGGATGTTGGACTTGAGGATTTTAGGTATTTGATATGGTGTGGAAGTCAGGACTAGGACCGCTTGGATGATGCAACTTTGGAGATTAGGACTGATCTGCACTAAGATAGATAGTTAGATAAGGTCTTAAGCTTAGATATCCATTAGGTCTTTGGATAAGGTAGTAGCAGTTTAGGTGCTTAGAATGGATAGGTTTGTGATTAGGTTTAACGTTTTGAGCACGGCTCGGCATAGAACTTCAAAGTTAGGGCTGATGATCGTTGTGACTACAGAGATGTCACCACGACCCGACGTCATTTGGAGCAATGATGGTAGGAGACCATCCCAACCCGATGAAAGGACGAGGAACGTTATGGACGCTACCCAAGCATTGGAAGCTGTGGCAAGTCGTCTTGTGGAGTCAGTGGTCAACGTACAAGGAGAAGGGACTCCAAGTGGAGGAAAGGGTTGCTCTTTCAAGGAGTTCTATGAGCATCCTTTCTCTATGTTTAAGGGGAACCTAAACTCTGGAGAAGCGAGAGAGTGGCTTACGAGCTTGAAGGAGCTACTACGAGTTATGGACTACATTGAGGAGCAAAGAGTCAAGTATGTAGCCTACAAGTTCTCTGGAGAGGCAATGCGATGGAGGTATGCTAAGAGGAACTCTCTGGTGATGGAATTAGGAAGCGAGGAGGCCATTATGTGGATTCGATTCAAGGAAGAGTTCTATCGGGAATACTCGTGGAACTTAAGGAGGAGTACATGCCAAGAGTTGCATTCAAGCAAGAAACAAAGTCGTTTGTGCCATAGGTGTGGCAGACTGCATTTTGGGAAATACAGATCAATGAAGAATTTGTGCTATAGATGTGGCAAGGTGGGACACTTCATTCGAAACTGCAACCAGGCCAAAAGGAATGGTACTGGTCTACTTGGAAGGAAATGATGGCAGGACAAGGGTTAAGCATAACCACCAGAGTTGTTTAAGGCATGTGGGTTTGCCTTATTTTGTAGTTAAGGGTGGGTTACTAGATGTTTGTTCATACATCAGCCAATTGTCTTTTGTTTTGTACTTGTACTTGATTTGGGGTTTTGGACCTAAAAGTGTAACATTAACTAAGATTTTTGTTAAAGCATGATGCTTGTTATGCTTTGTTGATGTGTTGATGATAAGATTCCTGATTTTGTTCATTACCCATTAGAAGTATGTTAAGGCATTATATTCTTGGACTTGGATTCTAATAAAGGGCAATTAGTGAATCTTGTACCCATGGATCTTGTATTGGATTACATGATTTCGGGTTACGTAATAGCTAAGAGATTCTAGAGAATCTATCTGTACCTAAATGGACTAAGGAGTTTCTAGGAACAATTGTCTGTAGAGACAAAGGAGGTGGCTAGAGCTGATCTAAGGGTTATGATCAGGTTGGCATAGTGGTTGATGCGTCGAGTAGAAAGGTGACGGTGGAGCTTGCCGCACTTGGAATTTCCTAACCCTAGTTGGTTATGGAATTCGCTAGGATGGGAATAGAAGTGATAGTTGAGGGTGGGTCTACACATTTTCTAACTTGGTGGTTGGATTAGGCAATTGCTAAGGCATAAGGCGTTGGCCTTAAGGATGTTGGGTTGCTCATTCATGAGTGTGTGTTGGAGGGTGAAGGACTAAGAAAGGAGATCTTAAGCAAGACTCATCATTTTCTGTATACTGCACATCCTAGAAGTACCAAGATGTACAAGGATAAGGAGAGGTTAGGATTGGAGTTTAGTACCTACCTTTCATCAAGTTTGTTACACGTGACTTTTGGATGCCGCCTTACGAAGCACTTTATGGAGGTAAGTGTTAGTCGCCCTTGTAATGGTACAATGTTGGAAGGAGAAAACGTTGGGGCCTGAAATGATTCAAATGCTTACCATCGAACAAAGGATGAGTGCATCCTAGGGTCGGCAAAAGAGTTGTGTCAATAACCAAAGACGACCCTTGGAACACGAAGTAGGAGATTGTGTGTTCCTTATGATATCATCGAGGGGAGTGATACGATTTGGGAAGGAAGGGGAGATTGGCATATTGGGTTGCCTCACCCCCAAACCTGATAACTCTTTTCTCCAGATTATACTTGGATAGTATACCTATCCCTGTTTTGGTTGAAGGGATAGTTGATCGTACCAGATTTAGTATTTGCAATAGAATGAACCGAAGTTCATATAGTGTTTGCGCAAGTACGTGTTTGTATCCACAGAGAATCATGAATGTTTACAAATCAATTTTAAATCTAAACTACTATTATTTTAACCTACCTCTAAGTGGGTGTTTGTGTAACAAAGGAAACATAAACTAATTTACTTGCAATTAAATGAACAAAAAAACCACCAAAGTTAAGGATTCCACCTCACCAAATTAGAAATGCTAATTAAAAAAAAAAATACGCTACTTATTCCGTCTATCGATTGAATAAAAACTTTAATTTATTGTGCCTATTGAAGGATTCAAAGAATCCGTCCTTTGACAAAAGACAAACCATAAACGATTTAGGCCAAAGAATCCAAAGTGAATATGACTTAACACAAATTACAATGGATAAATGATCATAAATTGAAGGATGGAATGTATCCATCCGACGAAAAACTAAGAATAAACAACTATGGCACAATCATACTTGGTTTTGTCACTAAACCAAATAGAAACGATAAAGCTATATTAAAGACAGAATTAAATAAGCTTAATGTGAATAACAAGCATAAAAATCAATGGTGAGGCTTCATCCTCAACCTTAGTTGAGGATTTAGCCTCCCATGTAAAAGGGAGACAAGAACAAATTAAAACAAGATATTAAATTAAAACAAGTATATAAAGGTGACAATTAAAATGGGCAGAGAGTGCCAAACAGCGGCAAAAACTCTTAGAAAGCGTCCATGAAAACGTAGCTACTAAAATTTTACACAAGTGTCTTATTTATAGAAAACTAATATGCTGCCAGGTCACAGGGATGCGCTCGATCGTAGCCATTGCGCTTGAGTGCAGGCATGTATGCGTTCGATCGTAGGGGTTGCGATTGAACGCTCGTAACTGCTCAAAAATCCCCACAGTGCATCTGGTGAAGTGATGGTGGCTAGGGAAATGCGTGAGACGCGGGTTTACATGGAGTGCAAATCAATCTCACCCTTTGGGAACGCAATGTGCTCGATCGCACCAAGTGTGCTTGAGCGCATTGGCAGGAACTCCAAACTTCTCTTCAAGTCAATTTCACCCTTTGTAGCCGTGGTATGAATACAATGACCTACAACACCATAAAACACTAAAACGACATAAAACATTAGATATTAACAAAACTAAGTGTCTAACAAACATAAGTTAAGGGGGGTCAAATATCAATATTTGGTACCGATCAATAGTCGTGTAAGAAAGAGTTTATTTATAGGGTTATGGCTTGGATACCCATCGACTTGGACTGTAAGTAGAATTACTCGACTTGGGTGTTGAGATTGATGAGGAGTACAATGTAGGAAACATTAAGTACAATGTTTTTACATTGAGGTTCAAAGATTTGATTTGGTTAATTTCTTTTGGGTTGTGTGGCTATCTTTTACGGTTTTGGGTAACTATTACATTTAGATTCTCTAAGAGTAGTTGATTAAGGTAAAGTTCTTCCAGCTAGGAAGTATGGAATCCTGTCAGAGATACCCATGGGCTTGACTTGTTTTGGTGTATGTAGGAGTAGTTGAGCTTAGCAACGATTGATATATTGTGGGTAATATCGACTACGGCTGCAAATGGATTTGCCACAACTTGTGAGGATGCCAACGTGGATCACTCTATATTGGACGAAGAAGGTTAGTGCTTTAAGGACGGATGGCGTAAGATTTTTCTAAGGATAAGGCTGAGCACAAACCTTGTTGAACTACGAACGTTAAGGTAATGCTATTGTTTCTTCTTATGTTTGGGGCTAAGAAATTTCGAGGATGAAATTTTTATAAGGAGGGGAGAATGTAGTGACCCAAATATTTAACTAGGCATAAGTAACTTGGTTAGAAGGGTTAACTTGGACTTTGGGTCATTAGACTTCTAGACCGGACGTACGCTAGGTTAGGTGGATGTACGCTCTTGTCTTTTAGTGCGGACGTACACTACTTTTTGGCACACGTACGCAAGGGGACCACCTGACATATGCTAATAGATAGTACGCCGTACTCTATGAATAGTACATGAACGTACACTCAAAAGTACCGGACGTACGCTACTTTTTGGATTGACCGTCAGGTAATACCTAAACATACGAGACAACCCTTGGACCGCTGGGTAATAGTACCAAATGTACGCCCCTTAGGCCGAACGTCCGTTGCTTTCTGTCCCTATAAATACCCCTTCACCCCTTCGTCCATTTCACACCAAATCCGCCCCTTAACCCTCTTCGCCCCTAGGCTTCTTGTTGGCCATTTGTGAGGTTTCGTGAGTGTTTCAGTGCTACCGGAGGAACTCTTGAGGTTTCACTTGAAGGAGGTAACGTTCAACTCCTTAGCTTTTTAATACGTTGTTATGCTCCTGGATTATTGTTTGTTGCTAGTTGTAGTTGTTAGCTTAGGTATGCTTTATATCTTGCTTAGGCTAGCATTTTGATAACTTATCGTTGTTACTTTACATGGAGGTTTCGATTTGTGTTAGGAGGCCCTAGGAAGCCTTTGTTGGCCTCAAGAGTCAGAGAATAAGCGGACAGTGGAGTGAGAATGAGGTTCTCCCTAAAAAATGTCAGAGCAGACGTGCGGTCTCATGACTAGACGTACGACCAAAGTGTGATAAGGAAACCCTATTTTCATTAGCCGTCTTATAGCTCTTGTTTCCTTGTTCTAGAATTGCTTTAATAGAAGTAGAACTAATGATAGGTCTTTTCTCAGTATTCGAGGTTATGGAGCCTCAAGGGATTACGTGGAACGTTGAAGAACTTTATGGCTTGTGTGAATACAAACTCACATGGATGCTTGTTGTTACTTTTCCTGCATTGCATATCTATTTTATATATATCAAACATACATATTTTGTAACTCTCATAAAATACATTTTGGAACTATTGAGGACTCTCTTTTGTGAAAACATGTGTCAATTAATAAGATAATAATGAGACTTGTAAAATTGTGCGTATAAAAGACTAATAAGACTAATTGCATCGTATGACATGGTACACCAATATGTGCGGTATAATGGCCATGGGCTTACTATACGGGTTAGCTTTATGGTCAATGTGGGCGCTTTTGATCCAACGGTTTCGTAACCAAGATGCAGCCATTCCTAATGGATGGTCATTATAGGATGAAAGTCATTAGCGGTATTATGCTATGGTATGTTATGCAATGGTTGGGGCACCGACATTGTACTATAGGTTCCTCGGGACAACATCAACCCTACTGAGAAGGGGTAATATCTCAGGTAGACCATATTATTGAACTATAATTGTTACTCTATATATCATATGCGTATACTATATTTTATATTTATATATGTCACCTGCATGATAAGCTGTCACTTTATAATGTTGCATATGTTTTATAAATAATTGAATCCACCAAAATAATGATGTATGTCATGTGCATTTATATTCATTAAGTCGTTGGACTTACCCTTATATCATTTCCCTTTTTTCTCCATATGTACGATAGTATTTGTCACAACACTCACCTTTTCGGATGATTTAATTGATTTAGTCATATTCGTTTTTGTAAACATAATTTCATGTGGGTTTGACCTTGAACTTGCAACATTATCTTGAAAAGACAAGGAGACAACCCTTGATGATAAAAAAAATTTAAAAAAAGAAAGAGAGACAGAGAGAAAACCCTTGAGAAAAACAAGACAGGGAGACAACCCTTGATAAAAATTAAAAATTAAAAAAAAAAAAAAAAGATTGGGAGAAAATCATAAAAAAAAAAAAAAAAAGAAAAAGAAAGGAGAAACCTTAATTAAAAAAAAAAAAAGAGAAAAGAAAGGGAGGAAACCCTTTGTAAAATGAACTAGATTCAAGCCCTGGATTCAACCAGGCAATCAGAAATTTTGAGACAACACCAAATCGAGAACACGGCAATTGGCACATCAACAAGTAGAGAAAAAGGAAATGCATCACACAGTCAGAATTCGATGAAGACATTCAACACATCAACAAGAGCAAAGGTAAAATTGTATTGCAAAGTCATTTTCATTACAAAATATTTCACCTTAGTACATGTTGCTACATTGTGAACTCATTACAAGAAGACTCAAGAACAACTACAACAAATGTTACAACCGATTACGAAGAACATGACTAGACCGACACCCTCACAAAAAGGTGTGCTCAGACTTGATCTGGTACTCAACGTCCGAGAGGACGTTGTACAAAGAATCACATTTGGGTAAGCACCCAGGAATATGATGAACGAAAAATATATTTGGCCACCGAGAAGCCATTGCCGTTTATATTGAAGATTACTCCTGATGACCTTCACTCAATGGACCATGTCTTTACAACAAGGCCACACCCCATAATAATCATAGTGCTCTTCATTAGTGGAGTATCTTGGTGGTTGTTGTGAAATCCCCACACACCCCTTTTTTGTGTAGACTTGTTATGCTTCTCTCATGCTTTGCTCCTCCCACAAGCCATAAGAATCCCCAAAGAACTCATAAAGACCTTTTCAATCTTTGACAAAAAGCCTTTTCTACCATACAGATCTCATCACAATTTTTGCTAGAATAATTTGATAAAATAGCATCTATCCCAATGAAATCAACACAGTCAATTGGTTCAACACTGAAATTGAAGACTTTACCTTCGAGGCTCTTAACTATCACATGATATGTAGAATTGTCGTCAAAAAGTGCAAAACTATCCGATAGATTTACCTCTTCCAAGGGTTCATCTTCTTCAT
The DNA here is from genome assembly GCA_013348765.1 of Carpinus viminea. Classification (NCBI taxonomy): domain Eukaryota; kingdom Viridiplantae; phylum Streptophyta; class Magnoliopsida; order Fagales; family Betulaceae; genus Carpinus; species Carpinus viminea. The sequence continues at coordinate 18,382,913 of CP054674.1, forward strand.
GAAACATTTTGACACTCTCTGAAAGATTCACCCCGTCCACTTGTTTCCCTAATTCTTCATGCTCTTTAGAACTCTTGATGTGGAGTGGATGATTAGGAAGTTTAGACCCTGGTACCACCCCATCGGAGGTTGAATATCTTCCAATGGTTGCGCTTCTTTTGGTAGTTCTGCTTGGACCACGTCGACAAATCTTTTCAACAGCTTCTTTATCGGTCCCAGTACTGATATGAACTCCACCAACAATTGTGATGAAACCCGATAACAATGATGGCGTGGAACCCCAAGATCGTGAAGATAAGATTTGTTGAGTCTTGACCCGTCACCTAACCAGATGAAAACCAAGACTACGAAGGATTGAAACGCCACACCAAGAAACCTAAGAATCTCTCAAGAATCAAGGTGATAAGTTTGGTTGTTTGAACGCATACAAGATTAACTTGATAAGTTCAAAGAGTTCTTTCAAGAGCCAAGAGGAACACAAGACCTCACAATGATAATAAAAAAAACCAATCTCCCTTCAAATTCGTAATAATCCACCTATATACTTGGAACAACCCTCCAAGCATAGGAAAAAGCCATAACAACAGCTTTAAAAGCTACACAAATATTAACATAACAAGTCCCCATGTTTTTGACTAATCTGGACTTCTAGAGACAACCAAAGATGCCTAAAAGACTAGATTCATTCTCCTACTTAGATATCCTAGAAACTCAACAAATTCACACCCTTCAATGGTCAAACCATGCTAATTAACTTCACCAACTGCTTTGATGACATGGACTAAACATTGATTATTATTTGAGCCCATCTTGGTCTTTTTAGAGTCAGCCCCATTTTCTGGATTAGCCCATTTAGTGCTTCCTTGAAACGCTTTGGCTCTAAGTCTTGTAATTGGGCCACTAGGAAGTGACAAAGGGTCTTGTCAGCATGTCCAGCTTGGTTTGATTATCATTCAGCTTTCATTTTTCTTGAGAAGGATTTGCCTCAAATCATCACCTACATCAAAAGGAGACAAGTCAACAACATTAAAGCTTGCACCGACACCATACTCACCGGTAAGTCAAGCTTGTAGGCATTATCGTTGATGCGTTCCACTACTTGAAATGGTCCATCACCCGAGGTAGGAGTTTTGAACGCCGCTTTCTGGAAAAACGGTCCTTCCTTAAGTGCAACCAAACCCAATCTCCTGGTTCAAACACTACCTTCTTGCCCCTTGTTGGCTTGATGGACATATTGTTTAGTCCTCCTTTCAATGTTCAACCGTGCCTTTTCATGAATCATCTTTACAAATTCTGCTTTCTTTTTGCCATCTAAGTTCACATGCTCACTCACAGTAAACAAGTTAAATCCAAAGGTGACAATGGGTTAAAACCATAAACAATCTCAAATGGTGAAAACTTAGTTGCTGAATGTGTACTTCTATTGTAAGCAAATTCAGCATGTGGCAAACAATCTTCCCATGTTTTCAAATTCTTTTAATGATAGCGCAACAAAGAAGACAAAGTTCTATTTACTACTTCAGTTTGACCATCCGTTTGTGGATGAAAGTAGTAGAAAACAACAACTTGGTTCCCAACTTTCCCCACAAAGTCTTCCAAAAGTAACTCAAAACTTTGCATCCCTATCAGAGACAATGGTCCTAGGCATACCATGTAACCTAACAATTTCTTTGAAGAACAAATCAGCTATATGTGATGCATCATCAGTTTTATGACATGCAATGAAATGTGCCATCTTGGAAAATCTATCTACAACCACAAAAACTGAATCTCTCCCCCTCTTAGTCCTAGGTAAACCTAAAAGAAAATCCATAGAAATATCAGTCCAAGGTTCACTAGGTATTGGCAAAGGGGTGTACAAACCATGGGGTTTCAACTTAGACTTAGCTTGTTTACACGTGATACACTTCTCACAAATTCTTTCCACATCACGTTTCATATGAGGCCAAAAAAAATGTTCATTCAAAATTCCTAAAGTCTTAGCTACACCAAAATGTCCCATCAAACCACCACCATGAGCTTCTCTCACAAGCAATTCACGCAAAGAACACATAGGCACACACAGTTTAGTTTCTCGAAACAAAAATCCATCGTGCCTATAAAACTTACCAAACGCCACCTTTTCACATGCATTGAACACATCACCAAAATCAGAATCTTGTACATACAAATCCTTAATGTATTCAAAGCCAAGCAGTTTTGTATCTAACATGGAAAGTAAAGCATACCTTCGGGACAATGCATCAGCCACCACATTTTCCTTACCTTGCTTGTATCTGATCACATAAGGAAATGTTTCAATAAATTCCACCCACTTGGCATGGCGTTTGTTCAACCTTTGCTGTCCTTTCAAATGCTTCAATGATTCATGATCTATGTGAATCACAAATTCCTTTGGCCATAGATAGTGTTGCCAATTTTCCAAAGCCCTTACCAAGGCATACATCTCCTTATCATAAGTGGGGTAATTTAGGGTTGCTCCACTCAACTTTTCACTGAAATAAGCAACTGGACGGCCTTCTTGCATCAAAACAGCTCCAACACCTATTCCTGAAGCATCACACTCAATTTCAAAAGTTTTAGCAAAGTTAGGTAAAACAAGCAAAGGTGCATTGGTTAACTTTTCTTTGATCAGATTAAATGCCTTTTCTTGTTCTTTCCCCCACTTAAACGCACACATTTTCTTAATGACTTCAGTAAGAGGGGTGGCTAAGCTACTAAAATCACGCACAAACCGTCTATAAAAGCTAGCTAAGCCGTGGAAACTCCTCACTTGACTGATTGTTGTAGGCGTTGGCCACTCTTGGATTGCCTTCACCTTTTCCTCGTCCACCTCAATTCCTCTCTTACTAACAACAAAACCAAGAAACACAAGCTTATTCGTGCAAAAGGTGCACTTCTTGAGGTTAGCAAATAACCTTTCTTTCCTAAGAATTTCCAAAACAGATTTCAAATGCATTACATGTTCTTCCAAATTTTTGCTATAAATTAGGATATCATCAAAATACACAACTACAAACCTGCCAATAAAAGCACGCAAAACATGGTTCATCAAACGCATAAATGTGCTTGGAGCATTAGTTAAACCGAAAGGCATCACTAACCACTCATACAAACCATATTTAGTCTTAAAAGCAGTTTTCCATTCATCACCTTCTTTCATCCTAATCTGATGATATCCACTCTTAAGATCAATTTTTGTAAAGACACAAGAACCATACAATTCATCCAGCATATCATCCAATCTAGGAATGGGATGACGATACTTTACCGTTATGTTGTTGATGGCTCGTGATCAACGACATCCTCCATGTTCCATCCTTCTTAGGAACTAATAGCGAACCGCAAGGACTCATGCTTTCACGCACATACCCCTTCTCCAATAATTCACCTACTTGCCTCTGAAGCTCCTTGGTCTCCTCGGGATTACTCCTATAAGCAGGTCGGTTTGGAATTGATGCACCAGGTATGAAATCAATTTGATGTTCAATCCCCCGGATTGGAGGTAAACCATGAGGTACCTCTTCGGGAAGGACATCTTCAAACTCCTGCAAAAGAGAAACAATGTCGCTCGGCAAAGCACCGACGAGATCATTAGTACATAAAAGAGCCTCCTTGTACATGAGTACAATAAGGGGCTGGTGTGAAATTAATGCTCTCTTGATCTCACTTTTTTTTGCAATGCAATTGAATGTTTCCTCTCTTGCTCTCACTATGGCCGAAGTACTCTTTCTTTCTTTTACACTCTGATCAATGTTTTTCTCTCCTTTTTTTTCAATTTCGGTCTTCCTTTCTTTTTCCCTCTTTTTTTCATTTGATCTCTATAATTTTAATTGATCCTCCCTTACTTGTTTTGGAGTTAATGGCACAAGAGTAATAGGTTGCCGGTTAAGAGTAAAAGAATACTTATTTGTGAATCCATCATGCACAGCCCTCCGATCATACTGCCATGGTCTCCCCAACAATAAATGGCATGCATGCATAGGAACCACATCACAAAGCACCTCATCCTCATATTTGCCAATGGATAATGCCACCAACACTTGTCTTGTCACCTTGACTTCCCCACATTCATTCAGCCACTGAAGCCGATAAGGAAGAGGATGTTTTAAGGTAGTTAAAGCCAATTTCTCCACCAAATAAGTGCTGGCTACGTTTGTGCAACTCCCTCCATCGATAATGACACTGCAAACTTTGTTATTTACAAAGCACCGAGTATGAAACAAGTTCTCCCTTTGGTTACTTTCTTCCTCCTTAACCTGTACATTAAGAACTCGCCTTGCTACCAATAAATCTCCAACCACAGCATTTTGTTCATTATCGGCATCCTCCAAAGATGGCATGTCATCATCATCTACTTCTTCCTCATTCTCCGACTCAAGCTCTCCTTGGGCGTTTATCACCATCACCCTTTTGTTAACACACTGGCTGGCTATGTGTCCCCGCCCCTGACATTTAAAACACTTAATATCACGTGTTTTAGAACTCGAAGCCTCGGTGTTACCTAAAGTAGTGGAGGTCTTAGAGTTGGCATTCTTAGAGAGTTCAAATTTTGGCTTATGTTGTAGCTGCTCGTCCCTTTTTGTAGCTGTCTTCCACGGGCTGGTGGTAGTCATAGGTTGTCCCCTCCTAGCCAATCCCTTCCGTTTTAATTGTTCCTCCACCTTTATGGCTTGATGCACCATATCTATCAACTCAACATAGTGCTGCATCTCAACTACATCTGCAATCTCACGATTTAACCCGTGCAAAAACCTAGCCATGGTGGCTTCCCGGTCCTCTTCTACATTAGCCCTGATCATAGCTAATTCCATCTCCTTGTAATAATCATCCACACTCTTGGAACCTTGTCTTAAGTTCTGCAACTTTTGATACAATCCCCTATAATAGTATTTGGGTACAAACGCTTCCTCATAAGCATTTTCATCTCCTCCCAAGTGTCACAGGTGGCTCTCTATTCCTCCTCCTATTAATCAATAGATCCCACCAAACAATGGCATAATCGGTAAATTCAATTGCAGCCAACTTAACCTTCTTTATCTCCGAGTAACTATGACAATCAAACACCATCTCCATTTTAGTTTCCACTCCAAATAAACTTGAGGATCATTTTGCCTTGAAAAGATGGAATTTTAATCTTTATGTTTCCTAAATCATTATCCCTCCTAGGCCTACCCATCCTAGCTTCTCTATTCCCATACCCACGCTCAAACCTGCCTCGGTTCAAATATGGCTCATCAAAGTCCTCCAACTCCGCCTCTTCCTCATCATTCCGCCATAGAGCACGCCCACCTCGCTGCCTATTGGGGATGTTTTATTGTTGGCCCCTAGGCGTTCCCCTTCTACCTGTCCAACCTCTCGTTAATAGGTTCTAATTCAGCCCTTAACATCGCCTCATCTCCCCTAACATCACTTGCATTTGGAGGTTTGAACTTGAGTTCTCAAATTCTTCTTCTTCTTGATTACCGGACATTTTTTTTTACAAACCTGCAAAATAAGGTTAGAATCCTCACAAGAACTCCCTCACGTGTTTCACTCAGAATTGATACACTACTTTCGTGTTTTCACTCTAAACGGCTTTTACCCTCTTATGGTCTCACACACTCCTGCCTCTTTCCACTCTTTTGTGTCTTCTTTAGTTCTTAATCGAACTTTAAAAAAACTATTTCAAAATAATCCAGCAGCAATTCAAAACAAAAAAATGAAAAACACCCAAAACTCATCAAAGGTCAAGAACTAGAATAAGGAGAGAAACAAGATTGAAAGGAAGAAATGAACAACAACCAAATCTCATAAAAAGGTCAAGAACCTGAATACGGTGAGAGAAAAAAAAAAAATGGAAGGAAGATTTTTTTTTTTTTGGAACTGGAACAATTTTCTTGCTGAAACAAGATTGAAATGAAGGAATTTTTCTTTCCATAACAGGAACTATTTTTACTGGAATTCTGCACTTTCTTCTCTATTTTTTTGTTTGTTTTTTTTTGTTTTTGTTTTTGTTTTGTTTTGTTTGTTTTTTTGATACAGCAAGGAACAGGAAATAGAATGTAAATAAAAGATAGTCAAAACTTATCTTAGAACCAAAGCTCTGATACCAAAATGATATGAACTCCACCAACAATTGTGATGAAACCCGATAACAATGATGGCGTGGAACCCCAAGATCGTGAAGATAAGATTTGTTGAGTCTTGACCCGTCACCTAACCAGATGAAAACCAAGACTACGAAGGATTGAAACGCCACACCAAGAAACCTAAGAATCTCTCAAGAATCAAGGTGATAAGTTTGGGTTGTTTGAACGCCACAAGATTAACTTGATAAGTTCAAAGAGTTCTTTCAAGAGCCAAGAGGAACACAAGACCTCACAATGATAATAAAAAAAACCAATCTCCCTTCAAATTCGTAATAATCCACCTATATACTTGGAACAACCCTCCAAGCATAGGAAAAAGCCATAACAACAGCTTTAAAAGCTACACAAATATTAACATAACAAGTCCCCATGTTTTTTGACTAACTTATTGGACTTCTAGAGACAACCAAAAGATGCCTAGAAAGACTAGATTCATTCTTCTACTTAATATCCTAGAAACTCAACAAATTCACACCCTTCAATGGTCAAACCATGCTGGAAAACCATGCTAATTAACTCATCAATTGCTTTGATGACATGGACTAAACATTGATTATTATTTGAGCCCATCTTGGTCTTTTTAGAGTCAGCCCCATTTTCTGGATTAGCCCATTTAGTGCTTCCTTGAAACGTTTGGCTCTAAGTCTTGTAATTGGGCCACTAGGAAGTGACAAAGGGTCTTGTCCAAATTCAGCTCCACTTGTAATTGGGCCACTAGGAAGTGACAAAGGGTCTTGTGCAAATTCAGCTCCATTCCCTGTGTATGATTAGCATGTCCAGCTCTTTGGTTTGCATCATCACTTGAGGTCGGATTCCTTGCTCGTGCCACTCGTGTTATATATGGTAGTTTGACTATTCAAGGCAAGGTATTGTACTTTTGGTCCTTTAGGATAACATCAACTCTACTAAGAAGGGTAGTATTTTAGGTAGATCATACGATTGAACTATTATCATACTCATGATTATAAGCATATATAATATCTATATCACATCCACGATAAACTATCATCTCATAATGTTGCCGTAGTGACCCAAAATTTTTTAACTAGGCAGGTAGCTTAGTTAGGAGTTAATTTGGGCTTTGGGTCACTAAGGACACTAGAAGGTAATTTGAACTTTTGGCTAGATGTATGCTAGTCTAGCAGACATATCTTTTTGCCTCCGAAGTCTTTACGTGATCATGACAACCAACATACGCTTTACAAACTGCAAAGTGGATGTATGTGGATCACCGACGCGCTTCTTTTCAATACCCTTTAGATGATACTTGACATACAGGCAACCATTAAACCCTTTGGGCAAGAACCACCGACATATGCCCCTTGGTGACGTTCAGCTTTTCTGGCCTATAATGACTACCCCTTCATATTTTGCACAACTTCAACATACATTTCAAAAAAAACTTCAACACCCCTTGGAGTGTTTCCAAAGTATTTTGAGTGTATTGTGGCGTGTGTGTGAGGCATTTGTTTTGGAACGTTCATGAGGTGAAACTCAGGTAACATTCGATAAATATTCCTAAGATTGTGAGACTATCACAAAACCAAAGAAATCTTCTCTAAGCAGTAGATGCTATCTAAAGCCTGAAGGAAAAAAAACCAAGAAACTCAACTCTGAGTATTCTTATTAAACAAAACCAATAATAATAATGAACTACTGCATTCTCAAGGCTCTAAGCATTTATTTATAGCCCCAAGACTCCTAGTCCTAAGATAACAATGAAATAAAGTCAATTTAGAAGTTTACGAAAGAAAACTAAACCAATTAAAAGACTAACAAAGAAACCTAATTTAAATAAAAGATTGAAAGATAAGATAAGATAACTAACAAATAAATCTAATTTAAATAAAAGACTAATAGATAAGATAGGTCATCCTAATCAACATCAAGCTTGCTAATGAATGAAAACTATTATTTCTGTGATACTTTACTCTTTTGAATGACATAATGATGACATGTTTGTGGGTATCATTCTTGGAAAACCCTCATGAGACTTCACTTGTTCTCTAGGGAATTCCTAAGGGTTTAAAAGGCTTGTTGCATACGCTAAATGCAATCGTACATCTCACGAAAGCTGGATTTATCTTTTTGCCTTTTAGTTTATTTTATGTTTTGTATTGCTAAAGGACTAGCAATATGTAAGTTTGCGGGTGTGATAAGCGTCGAATGTTGCACATTCCAGCCCCTTAACTTGCATATGTTAATTCCTTATCTTTGTTATTTGTTTGATTTTGTTTTGTTTTCATGTTTTTAGGTTTTTTGGGAGAATACAAGAAAACCTTTGATTTTAGGCTTAAAATACACCTTGAGAAGACCTAACATATGTTTCAGTATTTTGGTCATAACTTTCTTCCTAAGTATTAGATTGAGGTGAAATTAATGGCATTGGAAAACTAACTAAAAAATCTACAAATCATTGTGAAATACAAATTTCCCAATTTGGACATTTGCTATACCAAAATCACCCCACAAGATAAGATACAAAACAGCGGCATGCCTAGGTGCGCTCGTGCGCACTGTAGGTGGAATCGAGCGCACTTCTACCCATGTGCGTGGGTGAGATTGAGCATACTACAAGTAGGATCGAGCGCACTCCTGCTAAAAAGTTCGAAAAGTGCGAAATCCATGTTGGAGAAGGTTTTCAGTCTCCCACTTGGATTGGGAGACTGACCAACGATTTTTTTAGGGCTTCTAGGGTTTTCCTAGTCCTAGTAAATATGCGTCTTAACTTGTAAAAAAAGGGGAGACCGCTTCCTAGAGCTAAAAATCAGAAACTGTCTTTGGAGCTTAAAAGATCATGAGTGGCTAAACCGCTTGTAGGGTGTTGTACAAATTTATTGTACTCGCAAGCGCATAAGTTGTGTGCAATATGGTGGTGTGCAAGTGCGAGGTCCAACCCATAGGAAGTTGTGTTCTTGAAAGCAAATTTAAACCAGAAATAATTCTATTCTAATCTAGTTCACAGTTTTTTGAATGGTGATTGTTTGAATGAACTAAAAGCATAAAACTAATTAAATGAAAGTAATATGTTGACGAAACACTAGGGTTTCAAAATCCACACTCACTCATTCTTAACAACCTAGTTCCATGATCTCAGATATTCCCCAAAGTTCTCACATATCAATCTTAGGTATGTTTCACTTTTTGCTTTACAAATTAATCAAAACATTCCTTATATCCATTCTTTGCCCAAATCACAATAGAAATCCAATAATCAATTAAATCATTAGCTATATCTGTAAATCACAGACAAATATCCAATCTATATTGAAACATCCATTGTATCCAGAAAATAAATCACAAGAAAGATTCAATCTTTTAATCAAGAAAACCAAGCAATTAATTGTATTGAATTATCATAAATCATCTAATGTATCCTTAAATCACAAAAGATATCCAAGATACATTCTATCCAATTAATAGAAAAGTAAAACAATAAGCAACTAAACCATTAAATTGGGAAATTTGGAATACATGAAACTAAATTGCTAATCATAAGTGAGGCTTCATCTTCAACCTTAGTTGAGGGTTTAGCCTCTCATGTTATTGAATGACAAAACGTTCTTGATGGAATTCATAATGGAAATTGAATACTTACAAATAATGAATTACAAAGTTGAGGTCCAAAAGATAGGAAATCCTAGAACTATCTTCTTTCTCCTCTTGAATTTCGTAATTCATAGCCTCTCTTTCTTGAATGCAAAGAGTTCTAATTATAGGCTTTAGAAGAGTCCTGGAAACCCTAGCAAACCTAGAAAATTTAGAATTCTATCTCCTAGTCAATTTAGGAGACATTCCTTATCCAAATCGGGTTAGGATTCTTTCAAAATCGCGTTCCTATCTTGCAGGATCATTTTGGCATTGCGGCAGTCCGAAATAGGAAAATTCTATTTCACAATTATTTGTAGCCTGTTGCGTTAGCTTTCCAATGCCATTGTGATCACCTCAATCTGATATTTGCACAGAAAGTTATGATCAAAACACTGAAACATATGCAGAATCTGAATTTGAATCTAATCCGAAATTATCTCTATTTAGGGAAATTCTGATTTTATCGTTTCTTTGATTTGGTTAAACTTAACTACATCCTCTAGGTCTTCTCAAATGATGCTTTATTCCAAAACTTTGTCATTTTCTCCTTTTAAGATGCAGTTTCTCTTTAACAACCTACAAAACACTAAAAACACAAAACTACACCAAAACAGCAGATAATAACACAGCTAAAAGATTAATAATAACAAATTAAAGGGTCCAAATATGCAATATTTGGCACACATCAAACACCCCCAAACTTAACTTTTGCTAGTCTCTTAGCAAAACAACACTAAAAATAACATGAAAGTAATAAACATAAATCCTCTATCGTGGGAGAGACGGTTGCATTTAGCATATGCAACAAGCCTTTTAAACCCCTAGGCATCCCTAGAGGACGAGTGAAGTCTCGTGAGGGTTTAATAGAAATGATACCCACAAACATTGCAGCACTATGTTGTTAACAAGAAAGAGTTTGACATAGACCATGGTTCTTGTTCATAAGCAAACTTAAAAAGACAAACACCATCATCACCATCAACGGGCATCCAAAATCAAATAACTCATAAATGGATAATCAAGACATCATAAGTTCTGAAAAGTGCAAAGTGAAAATAACATATAATCATGAAGTTTCAGTTTAAACTCAAAACAAGTTCCACAAAATTTGTAAGAATCCCAAACAGATGAAACAACCAAGGCAAAATAAACATATATATATATATATTCTAGTTATGTAGGATGTGCAATGCTTAACTTCCTTAAGCTTTCTAATTGACCTTGGTACCGAGTGTTAAGCCATTGACTCCCAAGCCAGTTGGCTTTCGGATACTAGATGTGAACATCCCTAACGGCTTATTAACTCAAGTCAAAAAGGCTACGAAGCCAAGCTAGCCATGCCATAAATCAACTTTAAACTTCACACCTTTTGATGCACACTTAATGCTTAATGAGGCTAAAGGTCTGGTTACTTAGTGAAAAACTCAAAATGATCTTCTTGCAAGCCATGGCTATTCATCAATAGGTCATCCAACAAATCTCAAAAAGAACAAACTTAAGCTCAAACTGATACCTCGTAGAAACATGATAATGTGCTCATAAAAATTTAGCTTAAAACAAGTGAAATCTCAATTATCCAAAAATGAGTCAAAAGACTCAGATACTGATGCAGGGTTAGAACATAAATAATCAAGAAAACAGTAAACAGAAGTGATAAATATTCAAATGATTGTGAGACTATCACAAGATCAAAGAAATCTTCTCTAAACAATAGATACTATCTAAAGCCTGAAGGAAAAAGAACCAAGAAACTCAACTCTGAGTATTCTTATTAAACAAAAACCAATAATAATAAACTGTTTTTCCAAAGGGTCTAAGCATGTATTTATAGGCTTAGAGGCTAAAACATAAAAGAGGTTAACATAAACTAGGATTACATATCCTAGAAGGAAAAGTAATCTAAAACCTCGTATTAGAAGGAAAAGTAAACTAAAACAATTAAAAGACTAATAAAGAAACCTAATTTAAATAAAAGACTAAAAGATAAGATAGGTCATCCTAATCTACATCAGATACCTACTGACATAAATTCATAATGATATGTTTAACCCTTTAAGCAAGCTAATGAAATGCAAATCACAGTTACAGTTTAACTCAAACTTAACAAAAATATAGCACAAATTTTTTTTTTTCAATTTATTTCTCGAAATCAATTTATTTCTAAATTAGTTTTATTCTTCTTTTATTTATAATTAGGATTTCATTTTTATCCAATTTTCATTTATGTGCTAACAAATAAAAAATAAATAAATATAGATTAGTTTTTTTTGTTGTTTTTTGTTTTCTTTTCCAGCTACGAACTGCATCTGTACCTATTAGAGAGATCGATTGCACTCGTGGCCAGAAGAACGAACTGCACGCATCTACGCGTGACGTTAGCTCAATCGTACCTACGGATTAGCACACTTGCGCTCGATCCTGCCCTTACTGCGCTCGAGCGTAGTAACAGAGTCCAAACTAATTTCTTTTTATTTTATTTTTCTTTCATTCCAAGTTTATTTATTTATTTATTTTATTATTATTATTTTTTAATTATTTTCAATTTCTGTTTGCATGCTTGGATGTAGATCTCTAAATCTGGAGCTAGCCAATTTTGATTCAGAGATTGAACGAACGACAAGGTGATAATCGAAGAATACCACCAAATTCGCTTGCTGATTCTCAAAGTTCCGAGTCTGAGTTGGAAAAATCTATGGAGATGAGAGAACGTAATCCACCCAGATCTCTAAGGCAGGTGTTTGCACCCGATGCTACTAGTGCACAGTCATATATAGTGGTGCCAGATAATGCTACCTGCTTTGATTTGAAACCAGGTTCGCTCAACAACCTTCCTTGTTTAGAGGGTCAAAGAACGAAGATCCATATGATCATGTGAGGACCATTATAAGGAGGTATGTGACTAAATTAAATCACCAAATTCCCCGATAGACTTGGTACGTCTTCGGCTATTTCCTTTTTCCTTACATGATAGGGCGAAAGCCTGGCTATATAACTTGAGACCAAAATCTACAACCTCCTAGGAAATGATGTAGAGTAAGTTTTATCATAAATTTTTTCCAACTGCTAAAATTAATGATTATCGTATCAAGATCACTAATTTTAGGTAGAAAGAGGGAGAGAGATTCATTGATAGTTTGGAGAAGTTTAAAGAGCTTACCACGAAGTGCCCACCCCATGGGTTTGAGAATGAAGACATTTTCTACACAAGATTGACACAAAGTGAGCGAAACTTGCTTGAAACCATGAATGGTAAGGAATTCTTAAGCCTCATGGGAGATGAAGCTTGCAAAGCACTAGATGAAATGGCTGAACAAGCACAACAATGGGATTTTTAGAACAGTTGGGATAGACAAGATCCAGCTTCCAAGACAAGAGGCATGTACGAAGTGAAGAAAGAGGCCGAGTTAAGAGAAGATGTTAATGAGATCAATTAGCTACTTTGGTCTTGAACAAACAAGTGAATGCAACAGAGACTTACCAAGTTGATGTATGCAAGTTGTGTACCAGTCCAATGCACTACACTCAAAACTATCCTACTCTGTCAGCAGAACAACCGATTGAGGAAATCAATGCCTTCAATGAGTACAGGAAGCCCATAAGTGGACCATTTTCTAAAACTTACAATCCAGGGTGGCAGAATCATCCAAATTTCTCTTGGAAGCATAAACAACCATTGAATCAGGGTAAGCCATCGTACCAAGCTCAACCATCGACTTATCAAGCACCACAGCCTTTACCTCAGTCTTCATTGGAAGAAATGATGAAAGTATTCACGTAGTCAACTGACAAGTTCATGCAGTCAACTGACAAGTTCATACAGTCAACTAACAGAAACATACAAGAGTTGAAGAATGGCAATCAAGAGTTGAAGAATCCACAATGGCCAACAGCAGAGACATTCAAGAATTGAAGAGTTCTGTTGCCAATATAGAAGGGCAAATTGGCTAGCTAGCTAATTGTAACGCCCCCAAAATTAGCTTTGGCTAATCTGGTGGAGTCACTAGCAATTTACTAAGTTGAACCAACGTGTGGTCAAATAGGTAATTGCCCTTATAAAAGTGTTAGAGTAAATACAGGGAAGGTGAATAAATCTGAGACTGCTACCATTCATCAAGCAAGAACATGGAGCTACTAAACAAAAGGACAAACCTGTAACTATAGATAGAGCATAGCCAGTCTGACAACAGCAATTCTAGCCACCTCCATGACAGTGGATCGGATTACCTAAGGAATAATAATCGCGTAAGCCTATGACTTAGTAAGTAAACCCCATACTTAGGCATAACATGAACCCAATTAATAAAAATAAATGTGCAGTTTGAGGAATAACCAAAAGAGGGCATTACCTCCACTAATACACCATTTCATAGGTTTTAGGGTTTTTAAAGCTCTATGGTGTAGAACCGGTGATAACTGCCTAATTGTTTTGATGCAGAAAAGGATAATGCTTTATAGGTCATAACTCCCTACATGGTCTACCTAAGAAATATTACCCCTTCTCAGTAGGGTTGATGCTATCTCGAGGGACCTATAATACAATGCCAATGCCCTAGCCATTGCATAACATACCGTACATAATATTAGTGGCACGATCGAGTCCGACCCCGAGTGGCCCACTCCAACTAATGACGTCCATCCTGTAGTGACCTAACCATTGGGAATGGTTGCATCAAGGTCACGAAACCAATGGATCCACAACCCTCACATAACACACACCTTTGACCATAATACGTAGTCTATATAATAAGCCCATGGCCCTTCATATACGGCACGAACCGGTGTACCATGTCTTACAATGCATCTTAGTGGTTTATTTAATCATGCAATTACCAAGTAATTACGGAAAGTAAACATGCTCATATCACACACGTGGTCAGTCAGTTGACATATCCCATGGTTTACAAAAAAGGGTGTAAGTGTTTACTTACCTCGACATTCAAGCCGAATCCTCACCCAAGCTATTTCTGTTATAATGTATACAAAACACCATCATTCTAAGTCTTATGAAACCTAGAGTTAAGGCTAAGTCAAGCATACACATATGAGTGCCACGCCTCGACCATAAGTCCGCCCTCAAGGGCATACATCTACTCAGTGTGTTAAGCACACTGTTTTAAGGTTCGGATAGTGCACATTTCCAACGATATTTACAGACCTCTAACCCCTTTCTAAGCTAACAAAACAGGACATGCAATGCAGGAAATCACAACTTTACAATCATTTGAGGAAATTCTTTGAAAACGTTGGTAATTCCAAAAGAATGCACAATTAACACTTTGAAATTGGTATTAAAGCATAACCACAAGATAACAAGATGATAACAACAAAAGGAACAGAGCTTACCCCGAAGCTCAGCACAGACATGTTTCCCCTTCCTCGAAACTCTCCATCAAAGCTCTTTCTTACAGATTTCTCTCCCAAAACACCAAGGAATGGTTCTGGCAGCCTAGGGGCATACCAGAGGAAGAAGAAGGTCTGAGGAATGAAGGGGAGAGGCGGGCTATTTATAGAGAAAATCTACCACCAACTCCCTGATAGAGCAGCAGACATCCGATAACCCTAGCGTACGTCCGGTGGTCTTTGTACATTGGTCCAGAAGGTGTCTCGTACATTCAGGTATTATCCAAAGGGTTTACCAAAAAGTAGTGTACATCTGGTGGTCCCATGTACGTCTATTGGTATATAGTTTGCAGCGTCGTCAGTGGTCCCCCAGCGTATGTTTTCTGAGACAAGCATCGTCCACGGACCTAGTGTACGTTCGCCACCTGAGGGTCAATTTTCAGCTTTTATTCCCTAAAGGTTCAAGGCACACTTAGGTTAACCCTAAGGGTCTTAGGCTTCTGTCTAAGTAGCTCTTTCCAAAGGTTTGGGTCAAGCACTCAAATGAAAGTGAATCTCCTAAATAAAAGGTTACTTTTATCGGGGTATTACACTAATCGAGTGGGGGAAAGAGAGAGGGAAGTTCCTGAGTCAACCTGTACCTAACCCAAAGGGGCAATTCGCCATTGGGAGTTCATCTACTCCTACTCATGGACAAGAACACGTGCAAGCAATCACCACTTTGAGGTCAGGAAAACAAGTGGATAATCAAGTGGTCAGACCAGAAGAAGAGGAAGAGAGCCAAGACAAGCCTGCAAGAGAGGTTGTACCAGACACAATCATTCCAGATGTTGGGGATCAGGCCAAGAAGTATGTTCCAAAAGCTTCGTATCCAGAAAAACTGATAGCACCAAAGAAAAGTTCAAAGTATGATGACATTTTGGAAGTGTTCAAGCATGTGCAGATCAACATTCCATTCCTAGATGCCATCCAACAAGTGCCTTCTTATGCAAAGTTTTTGAAGGATTTAGTCACAGTCAAGAGGAAGACAAATGTGCCCAAGAAAGCTTTCCTGAATGAACAGGTAAGCTCCATTCTGCAGTACAAAATGCCTATCAAGTATAAGGACCCGGGATGTCCTACCATTGCTTGTAAGATTGGTGACAACCGAGCTGAAAGAGACCTGTTGGATTTGGGAGCCAATGTCAATCTTCTGCCGTATTCAGTTTATATTCAACTGGGATTAGGAGAGCTGAAATCAACATCCATCACACTTCAACTAGCCAACAAATCTATAAAGAAGCCGAGAGGAATAATTGAAGACGTTCTGATCAAAGTTGATAAATTCAACTACCTGGTGGACTTCATCGTCTTAGATATAGAACCAGCAGTGAACATTGAGCTTCAAGTTCCAATCATCTTAGGGCATCCCTTTTTAGCTACAACTAATGCCCTAATCAATTACAGAACCGGGGTGATGAAGCTATCTTTCGGGAACATGACAGTGGAGCTGAATATTTTTGATATCAGCAGGCAATCGTTTAAGTATGAGGAAGTCAGAAGCACTTACATGATAGAAGAACTTGTAGAGGAGACGGTAAATAAGCTGAGCAGTGACGATCATTTGGGAGAATGCCTTACTGCACTTGGAGGTGACATGAACCTAGATACACTTCTGGAACAAGCTAATGCAATGTTGGACTCAATTACAACAAGTGTGACTAATATTGAGGGAACCACTGACACATCATCATCAGCATTTGAGCAAGCAAAGTGAGAGTTGAAGCCCCTACCGGACACATTGAAGTACAAGTATCTGGATCCCAGTGAATCTTTATCGGTAATCATCTCTTCCGATTTGAACAAGGCTCAAGAACAAGAATTGTTGAATGTGTTGAAAGAGCATAAAGAAGCAATTGGATGGTCAATTGAAGACATCAAGGGAATCAGCCCTGTAGTGGTAATGCACAAGATTCACCTAGAAGAAAATGCTAAAATCTCTCGGGAGCCACAGAGACGTCTAAATTCGGCCATGCAAGAGGTAGTTAGAGCTGAGGTGATCAAACTTCTGGATGCAGGAATCATGTACCCAATCTCTGTCAATAAATGGGTATTAGTCCCATTCATGTGGTGCCCAAGAAGGCAGGGATTACAGTGATCAAGAATAAAGACAACGAGTTGGTCCCAACTTGTGTGCAATCAGGATGGAGAGTGTGCATCAACTACAGAAAGCTGAACTCTGTAACGAGGAAAAACCATTTCCCTCTTCCGTTCATTGATCAGATGGTGGAAAGATTGGTGGGCCATGATTACTACTGTTTCTTGGATGGCTATTCCGGTTACAACAAAATTCCGTTGGATCTAGAAGACCAAGAGAAGACTACCATCACTTGTCCCTTTGATACGTTTGCCTATCGTCGAATGCCATTTGGGTTGTGCAATGCACTTGCTACTTTTCAACGATGCATGATCAGCCTCTTTTCAGACATGGTCGAACGTCACTTGGAGATATTCATGGATGACTTCTCAGTTTTTGGTTCATCAATTGGGGAATATCTGCATCATCTCACTCTCGTATTGATACGGTGCAAGGAGAAGAATCTGGTTCTAAATTGGGAAAAATGTCACTTTATGGTAAAATAAGGGATTGTTTTGGGCCATGTGATTTCTTCCAGAGGTATAGAGGTTGACAAATCTAAGGTGGATCTAATTTCAGTCTTTCGCCACCACGGACAGTTAAGGAAATTCGGTCATTTCTAGGACACTGGGATTTTATAGAAGGTTCATCAAGGACTTCAGCAAGATAGCAAGACCTTTGTGCAATTTACTTGCAAAAGATGTTCTGTTTGACTTCAATGATAAATGACAGATAGCCTTCAAGATTCCAAAGAAGACATTGACCTCTACATCAATCATCCAACCACCTAATTGGGGATTGCCATTTGAGATAATGTGTGATGCTTTCGATTATGCTGTGGGAGCCGTGTTGGGGCAGAGAGTGGAGAAGCTTCCTCATGTCATATACTATGCCAACAAGACCTTGAATGATGCACAATTAAATTACTCCACCACTGAAAAGGAACTATTGGTTGTTGTGTTTGCTCTAGATAAGTTTACATCTTACTTGCTAGGATCTAAGGTCTTGGTCTACTCGGATCATGCTGCTTTGAAGTATCTTTTGTCTAAGAAAGATGCTAAATCTCGTTTCATCCAATGGATTCTGTTGCTACAAGAATTTGACATTGAGATCCGGGACAAGAAGGGTTCTGAGAATGCGGTAGCTAACCATCTATCCAGGTTGGTTGTGGACTTCAATGAAGATGTTGTGCCGATTGCTGAGACGTTCCCTGATGAACAACTTACGCACATTTCTCAAATCCCTGCACCTTGTCACCGCCCAGATACCCTCACATTGGACTAAGCAAGACATATCAAAATTCTTTGCTGGGGTGAAATACTTCTTTTGGAATGATCCATACTTGTTTAAATACTGCCCAGATCAGATTATAAGTAGATGCATTCATGAGAGTGAATACTAGAAGATCCTCTCTTCTGCCATGATCATGCATGTGGAGGACATTTCAGTTTTAAGAAGACTGCAGCAAAGATTCTTCAATGTGGTTTCTATTGGCCTTCCATATTTTGTGATGCCCATACTTACTGTTCAGCCTATAAGAGATGCTAAAAGTTGGGAAGAATTGGAAGAAGAAACATTATGCCATTGAACCCAATTCTTATTGTGGAACTGTTCGATGTTTGGGGCATTGACTTTGTAGGACCATTCCCTAATTCTTATGGGTACCTCTTCATACTTGTGGCAGTTGATTATGTTTCTAAGTGGGTAGAGGCCATTGCTTGCAAGACAAATGATCATAGAGTTGTGCTTCAATTTTTAAAAGAAAATGTGTTTGCACGTTTTGGGACACCACGTGCCATCATCAACGATGGGGGGAAGCACTTCTACAACCATTTTTTAGCAACTCATGAAGAAGTATGGGATCTCTCACAAAGTTGCAACACCCTACCATCCTCAGACAAGTGGGCAGGTTGAAACACACAAACACCTCAAAAACACACTTAAAACACACTTAAAACACTTTGAAAACACTCTAGGAACACTTTGGTTGCCTGGGGGCATCTAAAACTTGTGCAAAACACGAAGAGGGTAGGGGGTATTTATAGGTCAAAAAAGCAGCGGACGTCTGGCCAAGGGGCGTATGTCCGGTGGTTCATGCTCAACGATTCAAAGGCTGTCTCGTATATCTTGGTATTAACCAGAGGGTATTCCAAAAAGTACCATACATCCGGTGGTCCCACATACGTCCGCTTGATCGGTTTGCAGAGCGTACGTCCGGTGGTCCCTCCGACGTCATAATCTGACAGCTGACGTCGTCCATCGGACCAATGCGATAAGAGCCAAATATTGCATATTTGGATCCCTTAATTTACATTAGTTAATCCTTTATCAGTGTTGTTATCTAACGCTTTGGTTAGATTTGTGTTTTAGTGTTTTGTAGGTTGCTGAAAAGAAATTGCATCTTAAAAAGAGAAAATAACAAAGTCTTGGAATAAAGCATACTTTGCAAATACCTAAAAGATGTGGTTAAGTTTGATCAAATCAAAGAAAGGATAAAATCAGAATTTTCCTAAATTGAGATAATTTTTGATTGGATTCAAATTTAGATTCTGCACACATTTTAGTTTTTTGACCATAACTTTCTTCTCAAGTATTAGATTGAGGTGATTCAAATGGCAGAGGAAAGCTAACTCAAAATAATACAATTTATTGTGAAATAGGATTTTCCAACTTCGGACATTTACTAGGCCAAAATCATTCCGCAATATGAGAACACAAATCTGAGCGAATCTTATTCCGATTTCAAACTTCTAATTGGATAGGGAGACTGACCTCTGAATTATCTAGATTTACTAGGGCTTCAAGGACTTCTTTAAGCCTATAAATAAAGCTCTTTGTATTCAAGAAAGGAGAGAAGCCTAGAGACAAAAATTCACAGCTTTTCTCTTTAATTTCGTTTTTTGTTAGGTTTAGGTTTAGGAAGTTTTCATAGTCATGTGGAGCTAAATCCCCAACTAAGGTTGGGGATGACGTGTCACCGTTGAAGAATGACATTCCTGTTAGGTAAGTTTTTATTGATACGATTTTATTGTATTTCAATTGTTTTACTCCTAATCAATTTTGTGGAGTGATTCTTGGATATCTCTTGTGATTCAAGGATACATGTGATGATTTGAGATAATTTCATATGATTGATTGCTTGGTTTTTAACTCATAAAAATTGGATATCCCTTGTGATTTGTTCTACAGATACATCTGGTGTTTTAATTGAATTTGGATTCCTTTTGTGATTTGATTAATGAATGGATGCATGGAATGGTTTTGATTAATTCTTTGAAGCGTAATAAAACATATCTAAAATTTTAATTGTGAGAACTTTGGATTGATATTGATGAGCATAGAATATGTTATTATGATACTATGAGTGTGAATTCTCAAACCTTAATACCTTTATCTATTTAGTTATTTATTTTATGTTTAGTCTTTTAATTTTCAAAACCAAAATTTAAAACCCTTTTCGAGCTAGATTAGGATTTAATTAGTTTAGATTTAAATTTGCTTTTAAGAATACAATTCCCTGTGGGTTCAACCTTGCACTTGCAAACCATTATATTGCAAACGATTCGTGCACTTGCGAGTAGTTAAAATTTGCACAACAAGTTTTTGGCATTGTTGCCGGGGAATTGTTTATTTTTGAAAATAATTGTATGTTTAAATTGATTTTATCTTTCTACTAGTTATAATTAGGATTTTAATTTTTTTCAATTTGTTTTATTTTATCCCTGTTTCTAACAAAAAAAAAAAAAAAAATTCTTTTGTTTTTTCTTGTTTTGTTGGCTTGTTTTACAGTTCTACCATAGCCCTTGCTAGTGCGATCGATTGCAGCCCCGCAATGATCGAGTGCACCTACACTCGTCAACTGCTGCATCTTCATTTGCACACTGACTCGAGTGTGATCGAGCGCAACTACAGTACACTTGAGCACACTCACAACAAGGTAGCAACTGTAGTAGTTCTGTAGATTTTTGCCAAAAATTTATTTTTGGTCATTTTTTTGAGTTTTTAAATTTTAGTTTATTTTCTTTTAGTTAGTTAGTTTTTTTTTCTTTTTAGTTTATTTTATTTAAAAATAATTTTTTAAAAAATGGTTAATGTGTTATGTGGGATATTTGCATGCTAAATAGTGAGGGTGAAGTATGAATTTTTATGATTTTAATAAATTTTCTGTACAAAATGCTTATCCTAGTTCTAGGTCACCAACTCCTACCAACTACCCTCAAAATTTTTATTCACATTAACCATGTTCGTACTGCTCCAATCCTTATCATTGTTCTAGTAATTGTCCATCTTAGGGACAACTTTTTAATTTTTCATATGAGCAAGAGTTGCAATATCAAAATGAGCATGTCAAATCTGTTTTTGCTTCTCTAGAATCAGTAGTTTAACATTTTCTAACTGCTCATATCGATAAAATAGGCAAGAGCTTTGCCTAGTTCAAAGAAGCTATAGTTGCCCATACGCAATTACCTCGCACTCATCCATTGTATAAGAGATGTTCATATTGTTATAGCCCTTATCACAAGAGAGAAGAGTGTCCATTTCATTCTAGACTACATGATTGATGAGGATGAGTCTAGAATTCTTATCATGAGCATGTCCAAGCCACCACCAACCTTGAAAGAGAGGAAAGTGCTACAGTAAATTATATTCTTGAAGATGAGGTACCTGAATGTTGTCCAACTGCTCACATTGATGACTTAAAAATGAGAATACACCAATTTGAGGTAGCTAGGTCTATCTATTTCAGATTTATGAATACATTACATCCATGGTTGTTTTTTGAATATTGTTATAATCCTACTCACCACCAAAGTGAATGTCCATTCATTTTACACTACCTGGTTGATGAGGATGAAGTTGTGGATAACGAAGAGGAGCACACAGAGCAAGTTGAGCATGCCCAAGTCACCACCATACTTGAGAGTGAGGAAATTGTGGACAACAATGAGGAGCAAGTTGAGCACCTTGAGAAAAGTGACCCCCCAATAGATCCTAATCTACCTAGTGACATGAAAGTGAGTACTAAAACTCCTACCTGCATCGTTGTCCCTCTTGAGACACCTCAAGAGCCTAAAGCTTCATCTTTAGAATGTCTCTAAGAGCCATCTTATGTCAAGATACTCAAGGATCTATGTACACAAACGCGAAAATCAAGGAACCACTTTCCCAAGAAGATTCTTCGAAGCAAGCAATTCTACATAAGATGGCTAAATATCCTTCCAGAGGGGTATGAATTTTTTATGAAGGAGTGGAAGGGATTGGTTGGATATCAATATGATAGGGGAAAGCACTATAAAGTTTTCTCCACCAGTTTATTTTCTACACTTCACTCCACAAATTCTTTCTTTCCTTTTTCATTACATGTTGTTTTTAGTTTTTGTTTTTGTTTCTAACAGCAATTAATCTTTTGATGTTTTGTTTCTATATATATATATATATATATATGTATATTGCTGTTAGTTTTGTTGATAGGTGTTTTGGTGTTTAAGTTTGGGAGACTCCCTGGCTTTTTCACATCTTGACGATTTCCTTACTTCCGGTAATGTATTTCTATACTACACGTTGAGGGCAATGTGTAATTCAAGTTTGAGGGTATGGAAAAACACTTTGTCTATTTATTTATTTATTTAATTTCTTGTTTTGTGCTAAAAAAAAAATTGAAAAAATAAAAAATAAAAAAATTGTGCTATGTTTTTGTCAACTTTGAGTTAAATTGTGACTGTAATTTGCATTTCAATGGCTTGCTTAAAGGGTTAAAAATATCATTATGTCAATAGATGTTTGAGTCCTTTGACTTATTTTTGGGTAATTAAGATTTCACTTGTTTTAAGCTAAATTTTTATGAGCACCGATGTACAAATTAAATGTACTTGCAAGCGCATGAGTCATGTGCAATATAATGGTATGCAAGTGCAAGGTCGAACACACAGGGAATTGTGTTCTTGAAAGCAAGTTTAAACATAAAATAATTCTATTCTAATTTAGTTTCTAGTTTTTGAATGATGATTGTTTGAATGAAACAAAAGCATAAAACTAATTAAGTGAAAGTAATTTGTTGACGAAGCACTAGGGTTTCAGAATCCACATTCACACATTCTTAACAACCTTGTTCCATGATCTCAAATATTCCCCAAAGTTCTCACATATAAATCTTAGGTATGTTTTGCTTTTTGCTTCACAAATTAATCAAGACATTCCTTGTATCCATTCTTTATCCAAATCACAATAGAAATCCAAAATCAATTAAATCATTAACTGTATCTGTAAATCACATGCAAATATCAAATCTATATTGAAACATCCATTGTATCCAGAGAATAAATCACAAGAAAGATCTAATCTTTTAATCAAGAAAACCAAGCAATTAATTGTATTGAATTATCATAAATCATCTAATGTATCATTGAGTCACAAAAGATATCCAAGATACATTCAATCCAAATAATAAAAAAGCAAATCAATAAGCAATTGAACAATTAAATTGGGAAATCTTGATTATATGAAACTAAATTGCTAATCATAAGTGAGGCTTCCTCTTCAACCTTAGTTGAAAATTTAGCCTCTCATGTTATTGAAAGACAAAACGTTCTTGATGGAATCTATAATAAAAATTGAGTACTTACTAGTAATGAAACCCAAGGTTGAGATCCAAAAGCTAGGAAACCGTAGACCTCTCTCTTCTTTCTCCACCCAAATTTCGTAATTCACAGCCTCCGTAAACTAGTCTGATAATTATGTATTCATAGGCCTAAAACTAGGGTTTACAAATTTAATAAAATTGAAATTCATTGCCAGGTCAGACGTGTGCGCTCGATCACACAGTTGGTGCACTTGAGCTCACTCGTGCATAGGGTTCCGTCTGCTACATAGCACTCGCACTCGATCGCGGATGTCCTGGGCTCCAGCACAAGTGCGCTCGATCGTGGTTGCCTTTGCGCTCGATCGTAGAGACCTACGCTCGATTGCTATAACAGGGTCCGCACTATTCATCCGAAATCAGCAACATCCACATAAAATCCATAATTTTCCTTCAGCAACCTATAAAATGCTAAAAACACAAAACTAAACCAAAATATCAAATAATAACACAACTAAAATATTAACAATAGCAAATTAAGGGGTCCAAATATGTAATATTTGGCACACATCAAACACCCCCAAACTTTAACTTTTGCTAGTCTCTTAGCAAAACAACACTAAAAATAAAATGAAAGCAATAAACATAAGTCCTTTGTCATGGGGGAGACGATTGCATTTAGCATATGCAATAAGCATTTTAAACCCCTAGGTATCCCTAGTATACTAGTGAAGTCTCGTGAGGGTATATAGGAATGACACCCACAAACATTGCAGCACAATATTGTTAACAAGAAAGAATTTTCACAAAGACCATGGTTATTATTAATGAGTAAGTTTAAAAAGACAAACACCCTAATCACAATCAACAAGCATCCAAGAACAAATAACTCATAAATGGACAACTGAGACATCATATGTTCTTGAAACGTGCAAAGTGAAATTAGCATACAATAATGATCCTTTCAGTTTAGACTTAAAACAAGTTCCATAAAATTGATAAGAATCCCAAATAGATGAAATAACCAAGGCAAGATATGCATTTATTTTCTCTTTTTACAAGGCTATGCAATGTATGACTCCTTTAAGCTTTCTAATTGACCCATGTAACATGTGTTAGGCCAATGACTCCCAAGCCAAATGGCTCTAGGGCACTAGATGTAGAACATCCCTATGGGCTTAATAACTTAAGTCAAAAGGCTATACTAGCCATGCCATAACTCAACTTGAATTTCATACCTTTTGACACGAACACTTACTACTTAGTGAGGCAAAAGGTCCGGTTACTCAATGAGGAATTTAAACTGAATTATTATTGTTTATTATTTATTTTTATCTTGCAAACCAAGTTTATTCATCAAAAGGTCATCCAACAAATCTAAAAAAGAACAAGCTTAAGCTAAAACTTTATACCTCACAAAAAACATGCTAGTGTACTAAAAAAATCTTGATCCCAAAAACACATACAATCTCAATTATCCAAAAATAAGTCAAAAGACTCAAACTCCACCTGACATAATGAAGAGTTCAACCCTCTAAGAAAACCAATGAAATGCAAACCACAGTCACAGTTAATAACTCAAACTTGACAACAACATCGCACATTTAATAAGAAAACAACTAAAAACTAGAATGGACAGAAGACAATAACTAAAAACAAAAAATAACAACTAAAAATAAAAATGGACAACGGTTTTCCATACCCCCAAACTTCAATCACACAATGTCCTCAATGTGGGCAAAAATACAATACCAAGAGGTGAAGAGAACCGAAGTGAGTCAAGAGATATCCTCCCCCAAACTTACTTGTGAAAACACTTGTCCTGAAAAAAATAAAATAAAAAACACAATCACAATTACACTAAAACAAAAATAACTAAAAGGAAATAAAAGGATAGAGGGGTGCCTCCCATAAGTGCTAAGTTTACAATCTTCAGCTAGACTTTTCACAGCAGATGAACAGTTGGATGAAGTCGGGTCTTCCAAAGGCAATTCCTCAATCTCTAGAATCTCTAGTTCTAGCAATGGCTTTAGCCGCTGTCCATTGACTTTTTGAGTATTTCCGCTCTTGAGATCCTCGATCTCGATGGCTCCATGAGTGGAAACTGCACACACTCTGAATGGTAAACAGATGAAGGCGTGAGTTGTAAAGAACTTTCTAACCAACTTCGAAGGATCTTCTCAATATGTTTTGATCATGACTCTTCTTCATCTTTGCTTTGTATTGCTTGGCATAGTCATAGGCATCATTCCTCAATTCTTCTAATTCATTAATCTGGAGCTTCCTTTGATTGCCAGCCTTGGTGAGATTGAAGTTTAACTGCTTGATAGCCCAATATGCTCGATGCTCCAATTCTACAAGAAGATGACACGCCTTGCCATACACCAATCAGTAGGGAGACATGCCAATTAGAGTCTTGAATGCTGTCCGGTATGCCCACAAAGCATCATTGAGTCACAGAGACCAATCCTTCCTTGTCGGGTTCACTATCTTCTCTAATATCCTCTTGATTTCTTTGTTGGATATCTGATGCAAGCCAAGGAGCTGGACATGCTAATCATACACATGGGAATGGAGCTGAATTTGCACAAGACCCTTTGTCACTTCCTAGTGGCCCAATTACAAGTGGAGTTGAATTTGGACAAGACCCTTTGTCACTTCCTAGTGGCCCAATTACAAGACTTAGAGCCAAACATTTCAAGGAAGCACTAAATGGGCTAATCCAGGAAAATGGGGCTGACTCTAAAAAGACCAAGATGGGCTCAAATAATAATCAATGTTTAGTCCATGTCATCAAAGCAGTTGGTGAAGTTAATTAGCATGGTTTTCAAGCATGGTTTGACCATTGAAGGGTGTGAATTTGTTGAGTTTCTAGGATATCTAAGTAGGAGAATGAATCTATTCTTTTAGGCATCTTTTGGTTGTCTCTAGAAGTCCAGTTAGTCAAAAACATGGGGACTTGTTATGTTAATATTTTGTAGCTTTTAAAGCTGTTGTTATGGCTTTTTATCCTATGCTTGGAGGGTTGTTCCAAGTATAGGTGGATTATTACGAATTTGAATGGAGATTGGCTTTTTATTATCATTGTGAGGTCTTGTGTTCCTCTTGGTTCTTGAAAGAACTTTTTGAACTTATCAAGTTAATCTTGTGGCGTTCAAACAACCCAAACTTATCACCTTGATTCTTGAGAGATTCTTAGGTTTCTTGGTGTGGCATTTCAATCCTTCGTAGTCTTGGTTTTCATCTGATTAGGTGACGGGTCAAGACTCAACAAATCTTATCTTCACGATCTTGGGGTTCCACGCCATCATTGTTATCGGGTTTCATCACAATTGTTGGTGGAGTTCATATCATTTGGGTATCAGAGCTTTGGTTCTAAGATAAGTTTTGACTATCTTTTATTTTCATTCTATTTCCTGTTCCTTGCTGTATCAAAAAAAAAAAAAAAAAGAGAAGAAAGTGCAGAATTCCAGTAAAAATAGTTCCTGTTCTAGAAAGAAAAATTCCTTCATTTCAATCTTGTTTCAGCAAGAAAATTGTTCCTGTTAGAAAAAAAAAAAAAATCTTCCTTCCAGTCTTTTTTTTTTCTCACCATATTCAGGTTCTTGACCTTTTTATGAGATTTGGTTGTTGTTCATTTCTTCCTTTCAATCTTGTTTCTCTCCTTATTCTAGTTCTTGACCTTTGATGAGTTTTGGTTGTTTTTCATTTTTTTGTTTTGAATTGCTGCTGGATTATCTTGAAATAGTTTCTTAAAGTTCGATTAAGAACTAAAGAAGACACAAAAGAGTGGAAAGAGGCAGGAGTGTGTGAGACCATAAGAGGGTAAAAGCCGTTTAGAGTGAAAACACGAGTGCGAGTGTATCAATTCTTGAGTGAAACAAGTGAGGGAGTTCTTGTGAGGATTCTAACCTTATTTTGCAGGTTTTGTAAAAAAAAAAAATGTCCGGTAATCAAGAAGAAGAAGAATTTCGAGAACCTGAAGTTCCAAACCTCCAAATGCAAGCGTTGTTAGGGGAGATGAGGCGTATGTTAAGGGCTGAGTTAGAACCTATTAACGAGAGGTTGGACAGGGTAGAAGCGGGAATGCCTAGGGGCCAGCAACAAAACAACCCCAATAGGCAGCAAGGTGGGCGTGCTCTATGACGGAATGATGAGGAAGAGGCGGAGTTGGAGGACTTTGATGAGCCATATTTGAACCGAGGCAGGTTTGAGCTTGGATACGGGAATAGAGAAGCTAGGATGGGTAGGCCTAGGAGGGATAATGATTTAGGAAACATAAAGATTAAAATTCCATCTTTTCAAGGCAAAAATGATCCTGAAGTTTATTTGGAGTGGGAAACTAAAATGGAGATGGTGTTTGATTGTCATATAGTTACTCAGAGATAAAGAAGGTTAAGTTGGCTGCAATTGAATTTACCGATTATGCCATTGTTTGGTGGGATCAGTTATTGATTAATAGGAGGAGGAATAGAGAGCCACCTGTTGACACTTGGGAGGAGATGAAAATGCTTATGAGGAAGCGTTTTGTACCCAGTCACTATTATAGGGGATTGTATCAAAAGTTGTAGAACTTAAGACAAGGTTCCAAGAGTGTGGATGATTATTACAAGGAGATGGAATTAGCTATGATCAGGGCTAATGTAGAAGAAGACCGGGAAACCACCATGGCTAGGTTTTTGCGCGGGTTAAATCATGAGATTGCAGATGTAGTTGAGATGCAGCACTATGTTGAGTTGACAGATATGGTGCATCAAGCCATAAAGGTGGAGGAACAATTAAAACGGAAGGGATTGGCTAGGAGGGGACAACCTATGACTACCACCAGCCCGTGGAAGACAGCTACAAAAAGGGACGAGCAGCTAGAACATAAGCCAAAATTTGAACTCTCTAAGAATGCCAACTCTAAGACCTCCACTACTTTAGGTAACACCGAGGCTTCGAGTTCTAAAACACGTGATATTAAGTGTTTTAAATGTCAGGGGCGGGGACACATAGCCAGCTAGTGTGTTAACAAAAGGGTGATGGTGATAAATGCCCAAGGAGAGCTTGAGTCGGAGAATGAGGAAGAAGTAGATGATGATGACATGCCATCTTTGGAGGATGCCGATAATGAACAAAATGCTGTGGTTGGAGATTTATTGGTAGCAAGGCGAGTTCTTAATGTACAGGTTAAGGAGGAAGAAAGTAACCAAAGGGAGAACTTGTTTCATACTCGGTGCTTTGTAAATAACAAAGTTTGCAGTGTCATTATCGATGGAGGGAGTTGCACAAACGTAGCCAGCACTTATTTGGTGGAGAAATTGGCTTTAACTACCTTAAAACATCCTCTTCCTTATTTGATGGCTGAATGAATGTGGGGAAGTCAAGGTGACAAGACAAGTGTTGGTGGCATTATCCATTGGCAAATATGAGGATGAGGTGCTTTGTGATGTGGTTCCTATGCATGCATGCCATTTATTGTTGGGGAGACCATGGCAGTATGATCGGAGGGCTGTGCATGATGGATTCACAAATAAGTATTCTTTTACTCTTAACAGGCAACCTATTACTCTTGTGCCATTAACTCCAAAACAAGTAAGGGAGGATCAATTAAAATTATAGAGATCAAATGAAAAAAAGAGGGAAAAAGAAAGGAAGACCGAAATTGAAAAAAAAGGAGAGAAAAACATTGATCAGAGTGTAAAAGAAAGAGAGAGTACTTCGGCCATAGTGAGAGCAAGAGAGGAAACATTCAATTGCATTGCAAAAAAAAGTGAGATCAAGAGAGCATTAATTTCACACCAGCCCCTTATTGTACTCATGTACAAGGAGGCTCTTTTATGTACTAATGATCTCGTCGGTGCTTTGCCGAGTGACATTGTTTCTCTTTTGCAGGAGTTTGAAGATGTCCTTCCCGAAGAGGTACCTCATGGTTTACCTCCAATCCGGGGGATTGAACATCAAATTGATTTCATACCTGGTGCATCAATTCCAAACCGACCTGCTTATAGGAGTAATCCCGAGGAGACCAAGGAGCTTCAAAGGCAAGTAGGTGAATTATTGGAGAAGGGGTATGTGCGTGAAAGAATGAGTCCTTGTGCGGTTCCAGTGCTATTAGTTCCTAAGAAGGATGGAACATGGAGGATGTCGATTGCCGAGCCATCAACAACATAACGGTAAAGTATCGTCATCCATTCCTAGATTGGATGATATGCTTTGGAATTGTATGGTTCTTGTGTCTTTACAAAAATTGATCTTAAGAGTGGATATCATTAGATTAGGATGAAAGAAGGTGATGAATGGAAAACTGCTTTTAAGACTAAATATGGTTTGTATGAGTGGTTAGTGATGCCTTTCGGTTTAACTAATGCTCCAAGCACATTTATGCGTTTGATGAACCATGTTTTGCGTGCTTTTATTGGCAGGTTTGTAGTTGTGTATTTTGATGATATCGTAATTTATAGCAAAAATTTGGAAGAACATGTAATGCATTTGAAATATGTTTTGGAAATTCTTAGGAAAGAAAGGTTATTTGCTAACCTCAAGAAGTGCACCTTTTGTACGAATAAGCTTGTGTTTCTTGGTTTTGTTGTTAGTAAGAGAGGAATTGAGGTGGACGAGGAAAAGGTGAAGGCAATCCAAGAGTGGCCAACGCCTACAACAATCAGTCAAGTGAGGAGTTTCCACGGCTTAGCTAGCTTTTATAGACGGTTTGTGCGTGATTTTAGTAGCTTAGCCGCCCCTCTTACTGAAGTCATTAAGAAAAATGTGTCGTTTAAGTGGGGGAAAGAACAAGAAAAGGCATTTAGTCTAATCAAAGAAAAGTTAACCAATGCACCTTTGCTTTTGAAATTGAGTGTGATGCTTCAGGAATAGGTGTTGGAGCTGTTTTGATGCAAGAAGGCCGTCCAGTTGCTTATTTCAGTGAAAAGTTGAGTGGAGCAACTCTAAATTACCCCACTTATGATAAGGAGATGTATGCCTTGGTAAGGGCTTTGGAAAATTGGCAACACTATCTATGGCCAAAGGAATTTGTGATTCACATAGATCATGAATCATTGAAGCATTTGAAAGGACAGCAAAGGTTGAACAAACGCCATGCCAAGTGGGTGGAATTTATTGAAACATTTCCTTATGTGATCAGATACAAGCAAGGTAAGGAAAATGTGGTGGCCGATGCATTGTCCCGAAGGTATGCTTTACTTTCCATGTTAGATACAAAACTGCTTGGCTTTGAATACATTAAGGATTTGTATGTACAAGATTCTAATTTTGGTGATGTGTTCAATGCATGTGAAAAGGTGGCGTTTGGTAAGTTTTATAGGCACGATGGATTTTTGTTTCGAGAAACTAAACTGTGTGCCTATGTGTTCTTTGCGTGAATTGCTTGTGAGAGAAGCTCATGGCGGTGGTTTGATGGGACATTTTGGTGTAGCTAAGACTTTAGGAATTTTGAATGAACATTTTTTTTGGCCTCATATGAAACGTGATGTGGAAAGAATTTGTGAGAAGTGTATCACGTGTAAACAAGCTAAGTCTAAGTTGAAACCCCATGGTTTGTACACCCCTTTGCCAATACCTAGTGAACCTTGGACTGATATTTCTATGGATTTTGTTTTAGGTTTACCTAGGACTAAGAGGGGGAGAGATTCAGTTTTTGTGGTTGTAGATAGATTTTCCAAGATGGCACATTTCATTGCATGTCATAAAACTGATGATGCATCACATATAGCTGATTTGTTCTTCAAAGAAATTGTTAGGCTACATGGTATGCCTAGGACCATTGTCTTTGATAGGGATGCAAAGTTTCTGAGTTACTTTTGGAAGACTTTGTGGGGAAAGTTGGGGACCAAGTTGTTGTTTTCTACTACTTGTCATCCACAAACGGATGGTCAAACTGAAGTAGTAAATAGAACTTTGTCTTCTTTGTTGCGTGCTATCATTAAAAAGAATTTGAAAACATGGGAAGATTGTTTGCCACATGCTGAATTTGCTTACAATAGAAGTACACATTCAGCAACTAAGTTTTCACCATTTGAGATTGTTTATGGTTTTAACCCATTGTCACCTTTGGATTTAACTTCTTTACGTGAGTGAGCGTGTGAACTTAGATGGCAAAAGAAAGCAGAATTTGTAAAGATGATTCATGAAAAGGCACGGCTGAACATTGAAAGGAGGACTAAACAATATGTCCATCAAGCCAACAAGGACGCAAGAAGGTAGTGTTTGAACCAGAGATTGGGTTTGGTTGCACTTAAGGAAGGACCGTTTTCGGAGAAACGGCGTTCAAAACTCCTACCTCGGGGTGATGGACCATTTCAAGTAGTGGAGCATCAACGATAATGCCTACAAGCTTGACTTACAGGTGAGTATGGTGTCGATTGCAAGCTTTAATGTTGTTGACTTGTCTCCTTTTGATGTAGGTGATGATTTGAGGCAAATCCTTCTCAAGAGGGGAGAATGATGCAAGCCAAGGAGCTGGACATGCTAATCATACACATGGGAATGGAGCTGAATTTGCACAAGACCCTTTGTCACTTCCTAGTGGCCCAATTACAAGTGGAGCTAATTTGGACAAGACCCTTTGTCACTTCCTAGTGGCCCAATTACAAGGCTTAGAGCCAAGCGTTTCAAGGAAGCACTAAATGGGCTAATCAGGAAAATGGGGCTGACTCTAAAAAAGACCAAGATGGGCTCAAATAATAATCAATGTTTAGTCCATGTCATCAAAGCAGTTGGTGAAGTTAATTAGCATGGTTTTCGGCATGGTTTGACCATTGAAGGGTGTGAATTTGTTGAGTTTCTAGGATATCTAAGTAGGAGAATGAATCTAGTCTTTTAGGCATCTTTTGGTTGTCTCTAGAAGTCCAGTTAGTCAAAAACATGGGGACTTGTTATGTTAATATTTGTGTAGCTTTTAAAGCTGTTGTTATGGCTTTTTCCTATGCTTGGAGGGTTGTTCCAAGTATAGGTGGATTATTACGAATTTGAATGAGATTGGCTTTTTATTATCATTGTGAGGTCTTGTGTTCCTCTTGGTTCTTGAAAGAACTTTTTGAACTTATCAAGTTAATCTTGTATGCTCAAACAACCAAACTTATCACCTTGATTCTTGAGAGATTCTTAGGTTTCTTGGTGTGGCGTTTCAATCCTTTGTAGTCTTGGTTTTCATCTGATTAGGTGACGGGTCAAGACTCAACAAATCTTATCTTCACGATCTTGGGGTTCCATGCCATCATTGTTATCGGGTTTCATCACAATTGTTGGTGGAGTTCATATCAATATCTCAACCTGCCCACTAGTCTCAGGATGGTAGGGTGTTGCAACTTTGTGA
The DNA here is from genome assembly GCA_013348765.1 of Carpinus viminea. Taxonomy (NCBI): domain Eukaryota; kingdom Viridiplantae; phylum Streptophyta; class Magnoliopsida; order Fagales; family Betulaceae; genus Carpinus; species Carpinus viminea. The sequence continues at coordinate 18,415,984 of CP054674.1, forward strand.
GTCATCCTATACTTCTTCATGAGTTGCTCAAAAAATTGATTCCAGAAGTGCATCCCCTTATTGCTGATGATGGCATGTGGTGTCCCAAAACTTGCAAACACATTTTCTTTTAAAAATTGAAGCACAACTCTATGATCATTTGTCTTGCAAGCAATGGCCTCCACCCACTTAGAAACATAATCAGCTGCCACAAGTATGAAGAGGTACCCATAAGAATTAGGAAAGGGTCCTATGAAGTCAATGCCCCAAACATCGAACAGTTCCACAATGAGGATTGGGTTCAGCGGCATCATATTCCTTCTTCCTATGCTCCCCAACTTCTGACATCTCTCACAAGCTGAACAATAAGCATGAGCATCACAAAAAATGGAAGGCCAATAGAATCCACTTTGAAGAATCTTCGCAGCGGTCTTTTTAGAACTAAAGTGTCCTCCACATGCATGATCATGGCAGAAAGAGAGGATCTTCTAGTATTCACTCTCAAGAATGCATCTCCGTATAATCTAATATGGGAAGTATTTAAATAGGTATGGATCATCCCAAAGGAAGTATTTCGCCCTAGCCAAGAAATTTTGATCTATCTTGCTTGGTCCAATGCGAGGGTATCTGGGCGGTGAAAAGGTAGTTCATAATATCTGTGAACCAAGGTGCCCCTATTTGAGAGATGTGCATAAGTTGTTCATCAGGGAACGTCTTAGTGATAGGCACAACATCATCATTAAAATCTACAATCAACTTGGATAGGTGGTCAGCGACCACATTCTCGAAACCCTTCTTGTCCCGAATCACAATGTCAAATTCTGCAAGAATAGAATCCACCAGATGAGATGATATTTAGCATCTTTCTTAAACAAAAGATACTTCAAAGCAGCATGATCCAAGTAGACCAAGACCTTAGATCCTAGCAAGTAAGATCTAAACTTATCTAGAGCAAACACAACAACCAACAACTCCTTTTCAATGGTGTAGTAATTGAGTTGTGCATCATTCAGGGTCTTGCTGGCACAATATATGACATGGGGAAGCTTCTCCACTCTCTATCCCAACACAACTCCCACATCATAATCGAAAGCGTCACACATTATCTCGAATGGCAGTCCCCAATTAGGTGGTTGAATAGTTGGTTTAGATGTCAATGTCTTCTTCAGAATCTCGAAGGCTATCTGGCATTTGTCATTGAAGTCAAAGGGAACATCTTTTGCAAGTAGATTGCACAAGGGTCTCCCTATCTTGCTGAAATCCTTGATGAACCTTCTGTAAAATCCTGCGTGTCCCAAAAATGACCAAATTTTCTTAACTGTCCGTGGTGGTGGAAGACTAGAAATTAGATCCACTTTAGCTTTGTCAACCTCTATATCTTTGGAAGAAATCACATGGCCCAAAACAATCCCTTGTTTTACCATAAAGTGACATTTTTCCCAATTCAGAACCAGATTCTTCTCTTTGCACCATACTAACACCAATGTGAGATGATGCAGACATTCCTTGAATGATGAACCAAAAAACAGAGAAGTCATCCATGAATATTTTCAGGTAATGTTCGACCATGTCTGAAAAGATACTGATCATGCATCGCTGAAAAGTAGCAGTGCATTGCACAACCCAAATGGCATACGACGATAGGCAAACATACCGAAGGGACAAGTGAAGGTAGTCTTCTCTTGGTCTTTTGGATCCAATGAAGTTTGGTTATAACCGAAGTATCCATCCAGGAAACAATAGTAATCATGGCCTGCTAATCTTTCCACCATCTGATCAATGAACGGAAGAGGGAAATGGCCTTTCCTTGTTACAGAGTTCAACTTTCTGTAGTCGATGCACACTCTCCATCCTGATTGCACATGAGTTGGGACCAACTCATTGTCTTTGTTTTTGATCACTGTAATCCTTACCTTCTTAGGTCCCACATGAATGGGACTCACCCATTTACTATCAAAGATTGGGTAGATGATTCCAGCATCTAGAAGTTTGATCACTTCAGCTCAAACGACTTCTTGCATGGTCGGATTTAAACATCTTTATGGCTCTTGAGAGGTTTTAGCATTTTCTTCTAGGTGAATCTTATGCATTACCACTGCATGGCTGATTCCCTTGATGTCTTCAATTCACCATCCGATTGCTTCTTTATGCTCTCTCAACACATTCAGCAAGTCATTTTCTTGGCCTTATCCAAATCAGAAGAGATGATTACTGGTAGCAATTCACTAGGCTCTAGATACTTGTACTTCAATGTGTCCGGTAAGGGCTTCAATTCTCGCTTTAGGTGTTCAACTGCTGATGATGATGTGTTAGTGGTTCCATCGATATCAATCTCTCTTGCTATAGCTGAGTCCAACATTGCATCAGCTTATTCTAGTAGTGTATCCAGGTTCATGTCACCTTCATATGCAGTAAGGCATTCTCCCAAATGGTCATCACTGCTCAACTCATTGTCTCCTCTACTATCTCTTTTATTCAGCTCCACTGTAATGTTCCCAAAAGATAGCTTCACAACCCCGATTCTGTAATTAATTAGGCCGTTAGCTATAGCTAAAAAGGGACACCCTTATATGATTGGAACTTGAAGCTCTACATTCACTACTGGTTTTGTATCTAAGATGATGAAGTCCACAAGGTAGTAGAACTTATCAACTTTGATCAGAACTTCTTCAATTATTCCCCTTGGCTTCTTTACAGATTTGTTGGCCAGTTGAAATGTGATGGATGTTGATTTCAGCTCTCCCAATCCCAATTGAATTAGATTGAATACAGTAGGAGATTGACATTGGCTGCCAAATCCAACTAAGCTCTTTCAACTTAGTTGTCACCAATCTTAAAAGTAATGGTAGGACATCTCGGGTCCTTATACTTGACAAGCATCTTGTATTGCAGAATAGAGCTTACCTATTCAGTTATGAAAGCTTTCTTGGGCACATTCGTCTTCCTCTTGATTGTGACCAGATCCTTAAATATTTTGTATAAGAAGGCACTTGTTGAATGGCATCTAGGAATGAAATGTTGATCTGCACATGCTTGAACACTTCCAAAATGTCATCGTACTTTGAGCTTTTCTTTGATGCTATCAGTCTTTTTGGATACGGAGCTTTGGGCACATACTTTTTTGGTTGATCCTCACCATTGGGAATGATTGTGTCTAGTTCAACATCTCCTGTAGGTTTGTCTTGGTTCTCTTGCAGTGTCACTGGAATCTTCAGGTGTAGCCACTTGGCTATCCACTTATTTTCCTGACCTCAAAGTGGTGATTGCTTGCACGTGTTCTTGTCCATGAGTAGGAGTAGGGGAATTCCCAATACCGAACTGCCGCTTTGCGTTAGGCACAGGTTGACTCGGGAACTTCCCTCTTTCTCTTCCCCCACTTGATTGGCTAGCTGGCCAATTTGCCCTTCTATATTGGCCATAGGACTTTTCAGCTCTTGTATGTCTCTGCTGTTGGCCAGATTGCCATTCTTCAACTCCTGTATATTTCTGTCAATTGACAGCATGAACTTGTCAGTTGACTGCGTGAGTGCTTGTAGGTTTTTGTTAGTTGACTGCATGAATGCCTTCATCATTTCTTCCAATGAAGAATGAGGTGCAGGCTGTGGTGCTTGATAAGCAGATGGTTGAGTTTGGTATGATGGCCGATACTGAGTAGAATTAACTCCCTGATTCAGTGGCTAATTCTGCTTCCAAGAGAAATTTAGGTGATTCCGCCACCCTGGATTGTAAGTCTCTGAAAACGGTTCACTTGTGGGTTTTCTATACTCATTGAAGGCATTGACTTCCTCAATCGGGTTTTATGTTGACAGAGTAGGGTAGTTCTAAGTAAAGTGCATTGGACTGGTACATAACCCACATTCATCAGCTTGGTAAGTATCTGCCGCATTCACTGGTTCGTTCAAGACCAAAGTAGCCAATTGACGATTGTGCTCCTTAACATCTTCCCTTAACTTAGCATCATCCTTCACTTCATACATGCCTCTTGTCTTAGGAGCAGGATCTTGTCTATCCCAACTGTTTTGAAAGTCCCATTGCTGTGCTCGTTCAGCCATTTCATCCAATGCTTTGTAGGCTTCATCTCCCATGAGGTTTAAGAATTCTTTACCATTCATGGTTTCAAGCGAGTTTGCTCACTTGGTGTCAATCCTCTGTAGAAGTATTGAACAATTGTCTCATTCTCACACCCATGGGTGGGCACTTCATGGTAAGCTCTTTAAACTTCTCCCAACTATCAGTGAATCTCTCTCCCTCTTTCTGCCTGAAGTTGGTGATCTTGATACAGAAATCATTGATCTTGGAAATTGGGAAAAATTTATGATAAAACTTACTGCATCATTTCCCAAGAGGTAATAGATTCTAGTCTCATGTTATATAGCCAGGCTTTCGCCCTATCATGTAAGGAAAAAGGAAATAACTGAAGACATACTAACTCTATCAGGACATTTGGTGATTTAACAAATTCACATACCTCCTTAAAGGTCCTCACATGATCATATGGATCTTTGTTCTCTGACCCTCTAAAACACGGAAGGTTGCTGAGTGAACTTGGCTTCAACTCAAAGTGGACAGCATTATCTAGCACAGCTATATAGGACGGTGCTCTGGTAGCGTCGAGTGCAAACAGCTACCTAAGAGATCTCGGTGGATTATGTTCTCCCCATCTTTACAAATTTTTCCGACTCAGACTTGGAACTTTGAGAATCGACAGGCGAATTCAGTAGTATTCTTCTATTATCCCTCACTGTTCTTTCAATCTCTGAATCAAAATTGGCTAGCTCCAGATTTAGAGATCTACGTCCAAACATGGAAACAGCAATTAAAAATAATTAATAAAAGACAAACAAACAATTAAAAAAAAAAATTGGAATGAACAAAAAATAAAATATAAAAAAATTAATCTAGACTCTGTAAGTACACTTGAGCGCAGTAAGGGTGGGATCGAGCGCAGGTGCGCTGATCCGTAGGTGTGATCGAGCTAACGTCGTGCATAGATGCACACAATTCCGTTCTTCTGGTTGTGAGTGTGCTCGATCATAGTAGTCCTACGATCAATCGCTCTTATAGGAACAGATGCAGCCCGTAGCTAGAAAACAACAGAGACCAACAAAAACAACTTTTTTTTTTCTTTTGTTTAGAACATAAATAAAAATTGAATAAAAAATCAAATCCCAATTATAACTAACAGAAGAATACAGCTAATTTAGAAATAAATTGGTTTCAAGAATTAAACAACTCCTCGGCAATGGTGCCAAAATTTGATGCACAAATTAAATGTACTCGCAAGTGCACAAGTCGTATGCAATATAATGATGTGCAAGTACGAGGTCGAACCCACAGGGAATTGTGTTCTTGAAAGCAAGTTTAAACCTAAAATAATTCTATTCTAATTTAGTTTCCAGATTTTGAATGATGATTGTTTGAATGAAACAAAAGCATAAAACTAATTAAGTGAAAGTAATTTGTTCATGAAGCACTAGGGTTTCAGAATCCACACTCACACATTCTTAACAACCTTGTTCCATGATCTCAAATACTCCCCAAAGTTCTCACACATAAATCTTAGGTATGTTTCACTTTTTGCTTCACAAATTAATCAAAATATTCCCTTTATCCATTCTTTATCAAAATCATAATAGAAATCCAATAATCAATTAAATCATTAGCTATATCCATAAATCACATGCAAATATCAAATCTATATTGAAACATCCATTGTATCCAAAGAATAAATCACAAGAAAGATCAAATCTTTTAATCAAGAAAACCAAGCAATTAATTGTTTTGAATTATCATAAATCATCTAATGTATCCTTGAATCACAAAAGATATCCAAGATACATTCAATCCAATTAATAAAAAAGCAAAACAATAAGTAATTGAACCATTAAATTGGGAAATCTTGATTACATGAAACTAAATTGCTAATCATAGGTGAGACTTCATCTTCAACCTTAGTTGAAGGTTTAGCCTCTCATGTTATTGAGAGACAAAATGTTCTTGATGGAATCCATAATAAAAATTGAGTACTTACAAGTAATGAAACCCAAGGTTAAGATCCAAAAGCTAGGAAACCCTAGAACTCTCTTCTTTCTCCTCCCAAATTTCGTAATTCACAGCCTTCACAAACTAGTTTGATAATTATGTATTTATAAGCCTAAAACTAGGGTTTACAAATTTAATAAACACTTTCGTCATAGGCTTCCATCTGCTGCGTAGCACTCGTGCTCGATCGCGGATGTCCTGGGCTCAAGCACAAGTGCACTCGATCATGGTTGCCTTTGCGCTCGATCACAGAGACTGTGCTCGATCGCTCTAACAGGGTCTGCACTATTCATCCAAAATCAGCAACATCCACATAAAACCCACATTTTTCCTTTAGCAACCTATAAAATACTAAAAACATAAAACTAAACCAAAATATTAGATAATAACACAGCTAAAAGATTAATAATAGAAAATTAAGGGATCCAAATATGTAATATTTGGCACACATCAAGCACATTAGCATGTTTACTATGAGGTATGATGTTTTAGCATAAGCTTGTTCTTTTTGAGATTTGTTGGATGACCTATTGATGAATAACCTTGGCTTGCAAGATTTAAAAGAAAAAAAAACAAGAAAAGAAAAGAAGAAGATCATTTTGAGTTTTTCACTAAGTAACCGAACCTTTTACCTCATTAAGCATTGAGTGTTCGCATCAAAAGGTGTGAGGTTTAAATTTGATTGATGGTATGGCTAGCTTGGCTTCATAGCCTTTTGACTTGAGTTAATAAACCCGTAGGGATGTTTATATCTATTGCCCTAATGCCAACTAGCTTGGGAGTTATTGGCTCAACACTCAGTACCAGGGTCAATTAGAAAGCTTAAGGGAGTTAAGCATTGCACATCCTACATAAAAAATAAAAATAAAAAATAAAAAATAAAAGAAGAAGAAGAAGAAGAAATATGTATATGTTAATCTTGCCTTGGTTGTTTCATCTGTCTGGGATTCTTACAAATTTTGTGGAACTTGTTTTGAGTTTAAACTGAAAGCTTCATGATATGTGCTATTTTCACTTTGCACTTTGCAGAACATATGATGTCTTGATTATCCATTTATGAGTTATTTGATTTTGGATGCCCATTGATGGTGATGATGGTGTTTGTCTTTTTAAGCTTGCTTATGAACAAGAACCATGGTTTATGTGAAACTTCTTTCTTGTTAACAACATAGCGATGCAACGTTTGTGGGTATCATTCCTGTTAAGCCCTTACAAAACTTCAGGGGTTTAAAAAGCTTGTTGCATGTACTAAATGCAATCGTCTCTCCATAACAAAGGATTTATGTTATTGCTTTCATTTTATTTTTTGTTTTGTTTTGCTAAAGGACTAGCCAAATGTAAGTTTGGAGGTGTTTGATTAGAGCCAAATATTACATATTTGGACGCCTTAATTTACATTAGTTAATCTTTTAGCTGTGTCATTATCTAACACTTTGTATTAGATTTGTGTTTTAGTGTTTTGTAGGTTGCTGAAGAGAAACTACATCTTATAAAGGAAAATTGCAAAGTCTTGGAATAAAGCATACTTTGGGAAGACCAAGAAGATGTGGTTAAGTTTGACCAAATCAAAAAAAATGATAAAATCGGAATTTTCCTAAATTGAGATAATTTTGGATTAGATTCAAATTCAGATTCTGCAAACATTTTAGTGTTTTAACCATAACTTCCTGCTCAAATATCGGATTGAGGTGATTCAAACGGAAGTGGAATTCTGACTCAAAATACTACAATTTATTGTGAAATAGGATTTTCCTAATTCGGATGTTTACTAGGCCAAAATCATCCCGCAATATGAGAACACAAATCTGAGCGAATCTTATCCCAATTTCAGACTTCTAATTGGACAGGGAGACTGACCTCCAAATTATCTAGATTTACTAGGGCTTCTGATCGTACCAAAAATAGTACTCGCCAATTGCACGAGTCGATTGTAATACAGCGGGCGTGCAAGTGCGAAAACTAACTTTTAAACGCTTAAACTAATAAAATCTTAACCTAGTTCCAATATCGAACATGTGGCGTGCATAAAATAAACTAAGCTAAATGCAATAAAATAAATAAATAAATGCGTGCAGAAAATAAAACTTAATTAAAAAGCAATAAAGAAAAAAAAATGCTAAGGTCCCTAATCTACCTCACCATAATTTAATCAACATAAAAACATGCCTAATTCATACTTCAACAACGATTACGCTACTAGGCATATTCTATTTGCTATTAATTAGTGCCTACGTCCGTCTATCGATTAAGCGCTAATGCATGTCCTATTGTTGCCACAAAATCTTGTCGAACTAACCAACGCAAACACTGTTTAGAGGTCACAACGGATATTGGTCCGAAGACGAATCATCCGATGTATCTCGATTGATGAAAATCGACATTTAACGATTTGCAAACAACAATCAACGCAACCTTGTCACGAAATTGAATTGAAACGAACAAGCAAAACAGTAAATGACGAACGGAGTATTAAACTAAGCATAAAAATAATTAGATAAAAACATGGTGAAGGGAATAAGAGACTAAAGCAAAATAAATAAAAGCATTAAATTAAATTGACGTTTAGGAGTGTTTACAATGAAGAACGGGGAGGTTTTGGGCCACAAAGGGCACCTCAAACGCATCCCAAGCGTCTCCCAAGCGTGAAGAAAACGAAAATACACGAAGTCCTATTTATAGACAAAATAAAACGTGCTGGTCAGGGGTGCGTTCGAACGCAGGGATTTGCGTTCGAACACACTTCCGCATGCGTTCGATGTTTTGGTGCGCGTCTGACCAAGTGCATCGTTGCGTGCGTTAGGTGCGGGGTTCGACGCAGCAAGTGCGTTGAGCGCCATATGCGGTCGAGCGCATAACGCCTGGCGCAAGGTTGAAGCGATATACGATAGGGCGGCTAGGGCAACACGGAAATGCGGGCTGATTGGACCTACGTTCGAACGTGGTCACTGCGTTCGACCGCAGTTGCGTTCGATCACAATAAGTGCGATCGAACACACTTCCAGGGGCTTAACTCCTCCTTTGCTTCATTTCTCCCCTTTGAGCCACCTTTTGCACCAAAGACCTACAACACACTAAAACACTAAAACAAGATAAAACATTAGATATTAACAACACTAAGAGCCTAATGAATGTAAATCAAGGGGTTAAAATAAGCACTTTTAAGCACTCATCAGCTTCTAGGACTTCTCTAAGCCTATAAATAAACCTCTTTGTATTCAAGAAATGAGTGAAGCCTAGAGACAAAAATTCACAGCTTTTCTCATTAATGTAGTTTTTTGTTAGTTTTAGATTTAGGTTTTAGTTTTCATAGTCATGTGTAGCTAAATCCTCAATTAAGGTTGGAGATGAGGCCTCACCATTGAAAAACGGCATTGCTGTTATGTAAGTTTTTATTGATACGATTTTATTGAGTTTATCATTTCAATTGTTTTACTCCTAATCAGTTACATGGAGTGATTCTTAGATATCTCTTGTGATTCAAGGATACATGTGATGATTTGAGATAATTTCATATGATTGATTGCTTGGTTTTTAACTCATAAAAATTGGATATCCCTTGTGATTCGTTCTACAGATCTATCTAGTGTTTCATTTGAATTTGGATTCCTTTTGTGATTTGATCAATGAATGGATACATGGGATGGTTTTGATTAATTCTTTGAAGCGTAGTAAAACATATCTAAGATTTTAATTGTGAGAACTTCGGATTGATATTGATGAGTATAGAGTATGTTGTTATGATACAGCGAGTGTGAATTCCCAAACCTTAGTACCTTTATCTATTTAGTTATTTATTTTATGTTTAGTCTTTTAATTTTCAAAACCAAAATTTAAAACCCTTTTGGAACTAGATTAGGATTTAATTAGTTTAGATTTAAATTTGCTTTCAAGAATACAATTCCTTTGGGTTCGACCTCGCATTGGCAAACCATTATATTGCAAACAATTCATGCACTTGCGAGTAATTAAAATTTGCACAACAAGTACGTCTGCCCAAATGTCCAAATTACCCCTCTAGTGTCATTAGTGACCCAAAGCCCAAATTAACTCCCCCTACTAAGCTACTTATGCTTAGTTAATAATTTGGGTCACTGCATAGACAGACATTCGCTACTTTTCAGGGAGTTGGTAGCAACCCTTTTGATCGGTGTCAAATATTGTATATTTGACCCCTCTTAACTTATGTTTGTTAAGCTCTTAGCATTATTAATTTCTGATGTTTTGGTTAGTTTTGGTGTTTTAGTGTTTTGCAGGTTGCTAAGTTGCATTTGGGGCTAATGCCATTAAATCTGGGGCTTATAATACTTCGGGGAGCTTTGGCAACAAAATTGAGTCGAGCGATAATTTGCACCCGACGACTCCCACGAAAACGGCCATATTTAGAGTTGTAGAATTTGATTGGGGTGATCTTAATTTCTTTGGAAAGCTAACTCGAAGATCTGGCCAATTCTGAAGTATGTGCGCTCGAGCGCACGTTTTTGTGATTGAGCTCACTTGTGCCCATCAGATGCAGAAATTCATGCACGAGTGCGATCGAGCGCACTTAACTGTCGTGGTAGCGCTGAAACCCTAAAATTTAGCCTATAAATACCCCATTTCAATGCCCCCATTTCTTTTGTAAATAGAACTAGGCAGCAGGAGGCGGTTTGCCCTTAGTGGACTAAAACCTGTATTGTTCTTCATCCCTCTAAACGTCCTATAGTTTAATTAATATTTAATGCTTTCTTTTCTTTTCTTTTTGTTTCTTGTTATGATTATAGGCTAATCTTCAACTAAGGTTGAAGATGCTCACCATTATTTTTATTTATGTTATGCTTAATTTAATGCTCTTTTCATTTAATTTTATGTATATATTCGTTTCCATACATTTTAGTGACAAAAGTGTGTTAATTGTTGTTTACAAATTGTTAAACGTCAACATTGATTGCAACGAAGACACATCGGATGATTTGTCGGACCAATATCCATTGTGACCTCTTAAAACAGTGTTTGCATCGATTAGTTCAACAAGATTTTATAATAACAATAGGATATACATATGTGCTTTATCGACAGACAGAAATATGAACATTGTGTTAGCGCTCAGAATATGCCTAGTAGCATAGTCGTTATTTAGTATGAACTAAGCATAAATATATGTTAATTAATTGTGGTGAGGTGGATTCTAGACCTTAGGTTTTTATTTCTTTGTTTTATTGCATTTAATTTAGCCTTTATTTTTAATGCACGCCAACTGTTTGATATTAGGACTAGGTTAAGATATTATTAGTTTAGGCAATTTATATTGGTTTTTAACAAAACACGATTCTCTGTGGGATTGACCTCACACTTGCACACCCGCTACACTGCTTAACGACTCGTGCAATTAGCGAGTACAATTAAATTTGTGCAACAAATTTTAGCGCCGTTGCCGAGGAGTCAGTGTTTTGTTTGAATTGATTTTATGCTTAGATTAATTTTATCTTTCTACTTGTTATTTTAATTTCTGCATTTATTTTATTTGTTTTGTGCTTTTGTATAGAAAAATCTAGAAAAAAAAAAAAGAAAGAAGATTAGTATTTATTTAAGCATTTTCGTAGTCTATTTTAGATTTTGGAAAATCGAGCTTCGATAGTGCGATCGATCGCACCTAGTTCGTCGAGCTTTTAAGCCTATTCCTTCTTAGTCGCATACCGCTTTGCCTAGTATATTCTTTGCGCGTGTCGACCTGCAGCCCCATGATGCGCTTTTTATGCGATCGATCGTACTCAATTACGATCGAATGCACATGCATAGACTGCTACATATTATGTGTCTACATGTTGCGATCGATCATATGTCCTCGCTTTGTTTGTTTAATTATTAGTTTTTCTTTAATTATTTATTGTTTTTGCCTGTTCTTATTTATTTACTTGCTGTTTTTAGTTTTTGTAGTTTATTTTTATTTTTTTGTTTAATTAGTTTATTGTTTTTGTTAGTTTATTGATTAGTTTATTTTTCGTAGTTTACGTTTATTTTATTTTTGTTGTTATTGTTTCATGTGGGATATTTTGAACTATTTGGATGAAGCATGAGTCTTCCGTTCAATTATTATTTTATATTTCCCCTAGTGGTAGGATGCCAAATCCTACTAATTTTCACCCACATGAATCATGTTCACACTACTCCAGCCTTTACCATAGTTTAGGTGATTTTCACATTGGGGACAATTTTCTAATTTTTCACATGAGCAGATGAACACCAGTTTCTCCAGTCCTAAGTTTGAATCAAATTTAAATTTTTATAACCCTAGAGAATAACCATGATTTTTGTGGCAGCTCATGCTACGGAAAATTATGCTAAGTTGACAACTGCACCATCCACGATTATCCATGATTAAACCAATTTTCTTCCCATCCATCATATGACTATCCTCCTGAGCAATCTTCTTTGGAAGAAATGCTTAAGGAATTCATGGAACTAGTCGGCCAACACCATTCCTACTTCCCACGAACTATCTTTGGAAGAAACACTTGAGGAGTTTAGAAAAACAGTCAACCAACCTTGTCAAGAAATCATAGATGTCACTATGGCAAACACTGAAGCAGTTGCAAGGTTGGAAGGATAGTTTGGTCATCTAGTTGCTGAATTCAATAGAATTAAGGAAGAGGAACTTCAAAGTCTAGGAGATGGCAATAGGACAGTACATGATTGATGAGGATTGCCCCAGCGATCCTCATCATGAGCATGTCCAAGCCACCACCACTCTTGTTAGTGAGGAAAGAGCTGATAATCATAAGGAAGAGAAAGAGCAATTTGAGCCCCTGCAAAATTCAAATTCGTCCAATGACAAGAAAGTGAGTACTGAAGCTCACTCCTTTGTCACAATCCCTCTCGAGATATATCATTCACCACAAAGTTTCATCTTTTCAATGTCTCGAAGAACCGTCTTATGTAACAATCATTGAGGATTCACACACACACGATCACACATCTAGATATCGTGGTCCTAAGAGAAATTTTAGAAGCAAGTTTTTAGGCTACATAAGTTGGCAGAACATCCTTCAAGAGGGGTATCAAATTTTAAAGAAGAAAGGATGGAAGGGATTGGTTGGACACCTATATGAGTAGGGAAGGTGCGGTATTTTTTCTTTTTTATCTTCTGCACCGCATTTTTTTCTTTTTGTTATTTTATTTCTTGTCATTTTGTTTTTATTTGTTTTAGGTTCTAACAACAATTAACCGTTTGATGTTTGATCTTTGAGAACAAAAAATTGCTGTTAGTTTTTGACAGGTGTTCTGGTGTTCAAGTTTAGGGGATGCCTTGACCTTTGCACATCTCGGTTCCTCATCCCACTGTAATGTATTTCTTGCCACATTGGGGACAATGTGTCATTTAAGTTTGGGGGTATGAACAAACATTCTATCTGTCTTTTTGTTTCTTTATTTACTTGTTTTGTTTTATTTTTGTCTGTATATAAAATTTTTTTCTTCTTGTTTGTTGCTATGTTGTTGATTGGACACAACTTACATCGTAACTGTGAATTGCATGTCATTGGTGTGTTTAACTTGTCTGAATATTGCCTATCATTAGAAATCCCGGTTTTTGATTAATGTGTTGGATTTGAGAGATTCCACTTGTTTAATTAGTATTTCACATGCACACTAGCATTAGGGTCTGTGAGGTATGAAATTTGACTTTGAAGTATGTGTCTTGAGATTTTTAGGTTTACGATGTGACGATGAAAACCTTGGCTGTTAAAAAAAAAATCAGAATAAGTGAGCTTCTCATTGAGTAACCGGACCTCGTGCCTCATTAAACATTGAGTGTTCACGTAAAAAGATGAGAAATTCCAACTAAAAAATTGTATGGCTAGTTTAGGCTCCGTAGCTCTTTTGACTTGAGCAATTAAGCCCTAGGGATGTCTTTACATCTAGTGCCCTAAAACCGTCTGGTTTGGGAGTCACTGGCCCAACGCTCGTTACATAGGTCATTTAGAAGCTTAAGGGAGTCAAGCATTGCACAGCCTACACAAAAATTGCATCTTTCAATTCAAGCCTTGGTTGTAGTTATCACATTGTTTTCTTTTGAATTTTGGGATACACACCTTTTGAGAATAATTGAAACCCCATGATCTTGTTTTTAGTTCACTTTCCACTTCATGGAGCATGTGTTGTCTCAATTTTCCAACCTTGAGTGAAAATAATGTTTGGATGCCTGGATGATGTGGTTCTTACGTTTAACATGTTAAATTTGCTAATGATGTGTGAACCATGTGTTTGTGTTAAGGGCTTTGTCCATTAATAACATGGTACCAAATAATTGTTTGTGGGTGTCATTCCTGGAAAACCTTCACGAGACTTCACTCGTCCACTAGGGATGCCTAGGGGTTTAAAAGGCTTGTTAGATATGCTAAATGCAATCGTTTCTCCCACGAAAGCGGATTTATGTTTATTGTTTTCATTGTGTTTTCATTTTTGTTTTCATAAGGGACTAGCAAAATGTAAGTTTGGGGGTATTTGATCGATGTCAAATATTGTATATTTGACACCTCTTAGCTTATGTTTGTTAAGCTCTTAACTTTGTTAATTTCTAATGTTTTGGTTAGTTTTAGTGTTTTAGTGTTTTAGTGTTTTCCAGGTCGCTAAGTTGCATTTGGGGCTAATGCCATTAAATCTGGGGCTTAAAATAGTTCGGGGAGCTTTGGCAACAAAATTGAATCGAGCGATAATTCGCACCCGATGACTCCCACCAAAACAGCCATACCTAGAGTTGTAGAACTCCGATTGGGGTGATCTTGGTGTCTTTGGCAAGCTAACTCAAAGATCTACAAAATCATATTTCACAAGATTTTTGCCAATTCTGAAGTATGTGTGCTCGAGCGCACGTTTTGCAATCAAGTGCACTTGTGCCCATCAGATGCAGAAATTTATGCACGAGTGCGATTGATCGCACCGTGTGCGATCGAGCGCACTTAACTGACCTAGCAGCGTTGAAACCCTAAAATTTAGCCTATAAATACCCCCATTTCTTTTGTAAACGGGTAGGGATGCTTAGAGGCTGCTGGGAGGCGCCTTTGGGAGCTGGGACTCCCCTGTTTTGCAATTTTGAGCTCCTCTAAACGTCACTCTTTATATAGTTTAATTAATATTTAATGCTTTCTTTTCTTTTTTGTTTCTTGTTATGATTATAAGCTAATCTTCAACTAAGGTTGAAGATGAAGCCTCACCATTTATTTATGTTCATGTTGTTATGCTTAATTTAATGCTCTTTCTGTCGTTTAACTCTATGTATATTCGTTTCCATACATTTTAGTGACAAAAGTGTGTTGATTGTTGTTTATAAATTGTTAAACGTCAACATTGGTTGCAACCGGAGATACATCGGATGATTCATCTTCGGACCAATATCGGTTGTGACCTCTTAAAACAGTATTTGCATCGATTAGTTCGACAAGATTTTGTAATAAAAATAGGATATACATATGTGCTTTATCGACAAACGGAAATATGAGCATTGTGTTAGCACTCAGAATATGCCTAGTAGCATAGTCGTTATTGAGTATGAACTAAGCATGACTATATGTTAATTAATTGTGGTGAGATGGATTCTAGACCTCAAGTTTTTATTTCTTTGTTTTATTGCATTTAATTTAGCCTTTATTTTTAATGCATGCCAACTGTTTGATATTGGGACTAGGTTAAGATATTATTAGTTTAGGCAATTTAAATTGTTTTTTAATGAAACACGATTCTCTATGGGATCGACCTCGCACTTTCACACTCGTTACACTGCTTAACGACTCGTGCAATTAGCGAGTACAATTTGTGCAACAAATTTTCCTATAAATACCCCATATATATTACAATAAGGCATATATTTCAGGCATTAGTAGTTTTCACAAAATAAAATACACATGCTAATAACATCTAATTTAAGCATACCACCAAAGCATCCCATATTATACTCACACACGATCCTTAATTTTGACGCGCTTAGTTTGAATTTAGTCATCTGTCTAAATTTTGGCGCGCTTAGTCCTACATGTTGTGACGCATTATTATACTCGCACACAATCCTTTGCCCATTGGGGATCTTCCACAACTTGTGCGAGTCAATAATGGTCAACACATCAAAACGGGTGTGTCCATCTAGACTGATACCTAACACATTAATGAGTACTAATGTTATTTGGAATTGAATGATAACTGCATAACGCATATACGTATATATTGATTTTTTTAGCATATATATTTACTTAGTGTTTTGACCTTGTTAAGGCCCAACACTTGACAATTAGGGTCATTGGTTAGCATGGCTTATATGGCCCCAGTCCCATCAACCAAGGGCCTATGGATCAAAATGACCATGTGGAAAGAAACCCATATGGGTCAATGACATCGGCAAAGATGGTATAGACATGGATGCGCCCAAGTCACAAGGAGTACCATCAAAATGGCCATGCGGAAACAAACACATTTAGGTCAACAATGTTGAGTCGTCTAGCTCATTTGCATGGCTGTGTGCTTCTTCAATATTGAAGAGAATGTCCTGACCCATACGGGTCTACCTATCCACAATGTCCTACGTCTTGCTATCATCCGGGGCAGACGATCTTGACGCCAGTGCTCCCATAGCCAATCGCATGGTGGGTTGCCTTCGTACTCTAGTCTTCCCCTGATAACTCATATTAACCTGCGAAATACATCACACACCCAATTTATATATACAATAACTAAACATGTTCCAACATATTTGTGAATCACATGTTTAAAAATTTACATAAATACTAGTTACTCGATGTACAAATAAATTTCATGTTTACCATGAACAATAATTACCAATAGATGTAGATATATATAACAACAAACCATCAAAAATAAGGGTGTAATCAAATTTTGTTGAATCATATATGCTTCAGTTGGTGCTAAGTCAGGTTGGACGTATTTGAAGTCATCATGCAGATCATGATCATGATTACTGTTCAAGAGGAGCGGCTCAATCTCATGGTAGTTGGCACATGCATCATTAGGCCCCTGACCCTAACCAATGTCGTACACGTTTCTAGGTTTAGTCCTTATAGCGCAAGCCTAATCTAGGTTCCTTTCATCTTCAACATAAAATACTTGATCAACTTGTGAAGTTAGCACATATGGCTCATCAGTAATCCACTATCCCCTGTGGATAAGGTTTTTGAAATCAACCAGCTTTAGGCCACACTCATCCACCTTGTACCTCTTATCCCTCGTGTTGTCTGCCCAATCACACTTAAACATAACATACTTAGTCCTATTGTAGTACTCCACCTCAATTATTTGGGTTAACTTCCTATAGTACATTTCTCCATCAATAGTCAGTATGCATACGTTGTTGTTCTAAGTCCTCTTTTCGACATTAATTGCAAAAGTGTGAAACAATTTGCCGTTAACCACATATTTGTTATATTTGACTGATGTCTCCTTTGGCCCTCTACAATGCATTACCAATTTGTCTCCAATTTCCTTCCTGCATCGATCATCCAATCGATCAACTTGCGAGTATATTGCGTACAATGGAAGATGCATAGTTAGTTCAATGAGGAAATAGAAACGAGAAGCAAATATAATCGTACTTTAGTAGGTTATAAACGCTAAATGTTTTACATTCAAGCCTCTTAAACTCTCATTTTTGTGTTTTAGGTTTTATTTGATAGACCCAATAATTCCATTCAAAATTGGGTTTAAAAGAACGTTTTGGGAGCACCTTAAAAGCCTAGGATCGAGCACATAGCATTTAGACCAGCGCTTGAGCGCACTAGTACCTAGGCTCGAGCACACTTGCGCTCAAGTGCATATCAGCCTAGGATTGAGCACATATACACTCAAGCGCACTCAGTTTTTAGAATGTAGCAGGAGTCCTTTTACAGCTTAGATTAGGCTTTTAGTCTCCCACTTAGACTGGGAGATTGACCTACAATTTTCCTAAGGTTTTTAGGGTTTTCCTAGTCCCTATAAACATGCATTAAAACGTGTAAAAAAGACACACTGCTACTGAGACCTAAAAATCAAAAATTAGTCTTCAGAGCTTAGCGAAGTCATGAGCAGCTAAAACCCTTCATGGGGTATTGATGTAACCCTATCTAAGCACAAAGGTCTGATTATATTTAATTTATAGATTTACAGTTTATGCATGTTGATTGTACAAATGTGAGAATTGCTACAATTGAATTCTGTTCTTAAATATTAAATGCAATTGATCTTAATTTCCAAATCAATATTAGTAAAATTCTTATCTTGCCTTAGAAAGCCTTTTACTTTTACTGAACTCAAATCATTTTTATTTTCTGTGATCATCAGGATGATGGTTATGGAATTATTTTTAATTGGCATTCAATCAATAGGATTAGATAGGCCATACCTAGGAAAGATAGATCGTATTACACCTTAGTTTAGTGTAATTTAGGTAGACAATTTGTGCCAACTAGAGATGGGTTATGCTATTTCATTGATTGTATGAAACTTACTAAAGAGTTAGATAATTCATACTTATGGAAGAGGGGTCGTACCGCATGTTAGTAGTTAGGTGGACAATCTGTACCAACTGAAGGTAGATTATTCTCATTCTTTAATAAGGTATTTTTTTTGTTAATTTATAACATGCATAGAATGAATTTCTTGATTTGAATATAGTTAACCATTGATGTGCAGATAGCAGCAGAGATGAATCTAGAAAATTGGATGGAGAGGGACCAAATGGGTATTTTTATTTTTTGATATGCCTTTAAATAATTTTTTTGGTGGATTTGGGGTAGGCCAGGGCCATCCCCTATCCCCCCACCCCCCAAAACCTGCCTCTAGATAGTGGTGAAATCAATACCCTACTTTTCTCTCATATTTCACATTCTTCTTTGCATTTATTTTATGAACTTTAATTTACACAAATCAAATCAATCTCTTTTACATTAAGTTAATTTTAATTCTCAAAAATTTGATAACAAAACCCCTGTAGTCCTTAAGGTTTGACACCCTCTCTATAGCCTTATCCTACAAGCACTACAAAAAAAACTGAAGATTACTAATGTGGGTTACTGTTTATTGAAAAACCAACATGTTACTAAAAGAATTAGTAATGTGTCAAACATGACATGTTACTATTTGGTAACGTGTGACATTGGCACATCACCATTTGGTGACGTGGTAGATTGACACGTTATGAAATGGTAATGTGTCAAATTGCCACGTCACCAATGTTGACGTGTCAGTTTGCCCCATTACTTTATTGGTAACGTGCCAAACTAACAAGTTACCATTTGGTGCCATGGCACTGTTGCCACGTTACCAAATAATAATGTGCGAGTTTGGCACATTACCATATTGACATTTTCAATAAATAAATATTAAAAATTTTAATAAATAAATATTTTTTTATAAAAAAATTGAAATTTTTTAATAAAGAATTAAATATGAATTATTTATTTTAAGAATATTTAATTTTTGCTGCAATTGTTGTTAAGATCCTTTAAAAATTGTGGATTCTGATGAGACTATGTGATCTTTGAAGTTTTTAATTATAGGTGGATATTATATTTATAAAATAATAATAATAATAAAAAATCTTACTTTTTTCATTTAATTTTTAGAAAATAATATATACCTAAGATCAAGAAAACACCATAAAAATACTAGATTAATAATATATTCCTAGCATTTTCCAACAAGCAATATTATAAAGACACAACTTAAACCCTACTTTTCTCTTAATTTTTTTTTTTTTAAAAAAAAGAAAACTACCCGTGGAGAGAGCCTTAATCCATAGAGAGAAAAAAAATTGGTTTAGAAGTTAGACCAAAGTTGAGTTTAAGTTTTTGTTGTATCACATCTCTTTCTGATAATAAAAGAAATCTAGGGTTTTTATAACCGACAAATATTTAAAAGATTGGATGCAGCCTACAAGACCTTGCATTTATTGCATGCATGTAACCCATGCATAAATTACATACCAATATTTCATATATATAACCCTGTATGCATGCAGCCCATGCATAAGTTGTAGAACAAAATTTAATTAAATATTTTGCCCTAACTAAGTTAATTTAATTTGTACAATTAAAAAATAATTAAACTAGCTAGCTATAGTGATGTAGATTAGGATGACCTATCTTCTCTGTTAGTCTTTTATTTAAATTAGGTTTCTTTGTTAGTATTTTATTTTATCTTACCTTTCAATCTTTTATTTGAATTAGGTTTCTTTGTTAGTCTTTTAACTGGTTTAGTTTTCTTTCGTAGTCTTCTAAATTGACTTTATTTCATTGTTATCTTAGGACTAGGAGTCTTGGGGCTATAAATAAATACTTAGTCCTGAGAATGGAGATTATTATTATTTGATTCCGTTAATAAGAATACTCAGAGTTAAGTTTCTTGGTTATTTTCCTTCAAGCTTTAGATAGCATCTATTGTTTAGAGAAGATTTCTTTGATCGGTGATAGTCTCACAATCTTAGGAATATTTATCTCTTCTACTTGCTAAATTATTGATTATACATGATCTATCACGACATTATTTGGTATCAGAGCCTAGTCTCTTTCCATGGCACCAATCACAAGGGGAAGGGGTAACCGCTTTGCACACTTGGAGGACGTGAATAGTTGTGAAGAACCAGTTCGAGAAGAACCATTGGCAACCTATCAAGCACATTCGGAGGCACAATTTGTGAGCTTGAGGGAACAAATTGCAGCCCTCACAAAGCAATTGTCCATCGGGTGTGGTCGAGACAGACGTCGGCATATACCCTCACCGCACAAATCAGAGGAGGAAGACACACGTATGGAGGATGAAGACAGAATCCCTTTTGCGGGGAGTAGAGTGCACAGACATCAACCCCTTGTACAAGCTTAGGCCAATTGGTGGGAATCCGGTTTCAAACTTGATATTCTGGAATTCAACGGGGGTCTTCAACCCGAGGAATTCTTGGATTGGATAGCGGCAGTTGAAGTTCTTGAATTCAAGGAGATTCCCGAGGATAGATGAGTTTCTTTGGTCACGATGAAATTTCGGAGACAAGATGCAGCGTGGTAGCAGCAATTGAAGCAATCAAGGACTCGGCTAGGCAAATCACAAATCAACAAATGGGAGAAACTTTTGAAACACAAGCGGCCGGCCTTCTTGCCATACAACTATACTCGAACCATGTATCAACGGCTGTAGAATTTAAGCCAAGGTTCGAAGACCGTGGATGAGTATACGAAAGAGTTCTATAAGTATTTGACACGAGTTGAGTTAGCCGAGACGAACAATCAATTAGTATCTCGATACATCGGGGGTTTGCGACAAAATGTTCAAGATTCAAGAAATCTTTTTGATCTCGTTAACATGTCTATGGCTCATCAAAAAGCCCTTCTATTGGAGAAAACAATAGCAAGGGGATCCACAAGTTTCTTTGGGCGTGGCACAGAGGGTAGCACAACTCATTACAACGGGCCGTTTACACCTCGAAATACCACCCAATCAACAATCCCAAATTGGGCTCCAATTACAACCGGTCCACCTAACTGGAGCACAACGATGAATGGGCCTAAGTGTTTTAAATGTGGTGAATCAGGCCATAGAATTGCGGATTGTTGCAAGGGAGCAAGTTAAGGGGCTTGAATGTGCAACATTTGGCGCTTATCAGCACCCTTACATCTCGAAGCACTTTTAAAAAATCAGTTTTATCCTTGTTCGGCATCGTGTGGCAAGCTAGTGGCATATAGATTTTCCTGTTCTCGGCCGTGAACGGATGCAGTGTAGGTCTCAAACCCATTTCTTGCAAGTCTTTACGTGCTTTGAGGTTGTCCTTGGTTTTTCCTTTAATGTCTAGTAATGTGCCAAATATGTTATCCATCACTTTTTTTTTTATGTACATGACATCAAGGTTGTGCCTCAACAAGTTATATTTCCAATATGGCAACCTAAAAAAAATATTTTTCTTTTTCCACAATATGTCATCGGTCACTGGTTGGTTTTTCTTATTACTACTTTTCCTTTTTTTTTTTTTTTTCCTCATGGTCCTTTGACTTTTCAGTGGGTAGGGTGTCTTAGTGGCACTCTCATCTCCTAATACCATCCCTTCTATCTGTCTCAATATTTTGTCTCCACATGGAACTTTGAGGGCACATTTTAGTTCTTGCTTACCATCAAATGCTCGTCTGTTCCACCTTCACAGATGATCCATGGGCAAGTATCGCCTATGACTCATAAAATAATATTTTCTCCAGCGTTTTAGCCATATCAACCTTGTTGAATGCATACAGCAAGGACATACCTTTACACCCCTTGTAGGCCATCTTGACAAATCTACATATGCCGAGAAGTCATTAACTATCCACATCAACTGCGCTTGGATCACAAATTTCTTGGTGGAGATATCAAATATGCGTACCCCTACATTCCATAGTTCCTGTAATTCCTCAATTAGAGGTTGAAAGTAGACATCTATATCCATTCTAAGTGAACTTGGAATGGGATGTGCTCATATTGCCAAAAGGATTAAACCCTTCCGAAGTTAGGTAAGGCCTTACATTCCTACTATCGGATGAAGAGTCTAGATGTAAATTATCGAATGACTTCCATGCTTCATCGTCAACCGGATGCCTCAATACGCCGTCTTTTGTGTTACCCTCTACATGCCACCTCATATTGTGCATAGTATGCTACAATATAAACAACCTCTTCACTCTTGGAATGATTGGAAACCACCGCAATACCTTGACCGGACATTTCTTACTCGACGATAGAGGTTGGCCATCCTCATCAAAATGAATTTCGTCCTTCCACTTAGATTCTCCACATTTAACATATGAATCTAAGTCCTTATTGTCCTTCAAAAACAACATACAATCGTTACGACATGCTGAAATTTTCTCATACCCGAGCCCTATGTCCCTTGGAAATTTTTTGGCCTCATATGTATTAACTGGTAAAGCCCTATCTTTAACAAGCAGCAACTGATTGATGAACTCGAGGAAAGATGAGAATATCATGTTATTGATTCCATCCACACACTTCAAATTGTACAAGTGTACAGTGGCACTAAGTTTGTTGTGTCTGGTCTTATCATAAAGTGGCTTGTTTGTCTTTTTAAAAAGTCCTCATACTTTTGTGTGTCACCCTGGTCGGTTTCATCATCCACAATGTGTTCTTCAGTAACCTGCACCATGGGTTGAGGCTCATAGTTGTCTTCCCTAACATCATGCATGCCGAATAAATTACATAACATGGCATGCATATTGCTACCCTTATTTGTGCTTGCACCTGCATCTGCTGCTGGTTGAGTCAAATTAGAGCCTTCAGCAGGAGCTTGTATAGGCCTCTCGCCATGATAAATCTAGTCTTTTTATTGGGGACACATCCCTTTTCCTCCTGTCAAGTGGTCATATACCAAACCCAAAAGGTGTCACTTGTTAAGGCAACACATCTTACATGGACAAAAAATGAGTCCATCTAAAGTCTTACAATTTCGAATTGCGAAGTTCACGAACAATCTACACTTGTCTCTGTATTCCTTCATTATCCTAGACTTTGTCATCCAACTCTTGTCCATAGCGTTACTACGTACAATAAAAAAATCGATTAATTTACCTACAATATATATTGGGACCCTAAACAGAATAAATCTAGGTTTATTTAGGTTTTTATAGGTTGTCTAGGTTATCTAGGTGAATTTAGGTTTTTATCTAGTTTTATTTTTAATTTTTATAAAATTAACACATTTGAACATGGTAATCCAAATTTAAATGAATTTGTTATGTTTTATTTATGTTTTTACACATCTAGGTTGTTTTGTATTCATACATTACATTTTCATAACATAACATTTTCACAAGTAAAATTATAATATTTCCAAATTTAAATGAATTTGTTATAGGGACCTAAACAAAATGAATATAGGTTTGCTTTTTTTTTTTTTTTTTTTTTTTTGTTTATTACATTTATACAAACAAAATTGTAAGCCAAATTTACATGAATTTGTAATGGGACCCTAACCCAAAAAATTCTTTAATGTAAGTTTGTTTGTTTAATTATTATTATTTTTTTGTTATAACATTTACCTAATTAGGTAAATGTTATATGGGAACCCTACACAAAAATTCTAAGCCAAAAATTATATAGGTAAATGTTAATTCTCCATTTGTTATGGGAACCCTATACCCAAAAACAATTTACACTAACAAAATTATGGAGACCCTAAACAAGAAAAATGTGGGTGTTTTTTCTTTTTTCTTTTCACCCTAGGCCAAACCATCATCATCATCAAATGCACAACCTATTAGATTTAGGCTTACATCAAATGAACCTTCATTTCCAACTTAATGCATAAACACAACATAATAAGCATTAGAAATTCATCATTTATAGCATTTTATGTTAATATAAGTAAATATATATATAATTACCAGAGATGGAGAGAGACTTGAAGAGTTAGCTTGCTAGAGATCCCATCGGAAGGGTGATGTGCCGGAGGAGATGTGGCACTGGAGAAATGAGAGAGACCAAGGGAAAGAGAACGGTTGGCTAGTTGGGAGAGGAAGAGAGAAAAGAGCAGGTAGGTTCGTCAGCGGGAGAGAAAAGACTTGAAATTTTTTTTGGATGGGATTCCAGCCATTGTACCTAGCCCTGGAAGGGAAAAAATGGGGGGAAGAAAAGGGATAATGGGGGGGGGGAGGGGCCGACTGTGTGGGCCAGCTGGGTCCACGTCCCAAGACCCCATTGGTGATGTGTGGCCATGTAGCACGTCATTAATGGGGTGACGTGGCACATGTGCAACGTCACCAATGGGGTGACATGGAATATGTGCCATGCCACTATTTTTTAATTTTCAAAAAAAAAAATCAGTAATTAAAATAAAAAAATAATGTGTTTTGTAAAATATTTCTCACCCCAACTATATAGACTTAATTATTTTTGTTAATACTCAAAACAAAACCACATTTTTATTTTGTGTTCACATACAGTTTTGGGGGGAGCATATATACTAGCCCAATGGTTTAATACGTCTTATTGTTACCTAAACCTTAGCAACGTACGATAACAATTACTACTAGCTATAATACATAGATTTTTTAACAATTAATATATATAAACTTAGCTAGCTATATGATGTAGCGATAGATCGCATATAATCAAGAATTCAGCAAGTAGAAGGGATAAATATTCCTAAGATTGTGAGACTATCACAAAATCAAATAAATCTTCTCTAAACAATAGATGCTATATAAAGCTTGAAGGAAAATAACCAAGAAACTCAACTCTAAATATTCTTATTAACCAAATCAAATAATAATAATCTCCGTTCTCAGGGCTCTAAGCATTTATTTATAGCCCCAAGACTCCTAGTCCTATGATAACTATGAAAAAAAGTCAATTTAGAAGTCTAAGAAAGAAAACTGATGAGTGTTGTTTTGTGCTTAATCAAACCCCTTTATTTATGTTTGTTAAGCCTTTAGCCGTGTTATTATTTAACATTTTAGTTTGTTTTAGTGTCTTTTGGTATTGCAGGCCCTTACGGTGAAACCTCGGTAGAAAGAGTGAAAAAGGGCAAAAAGAAGAGAAGTATGCTCCTTTCCACTACGATCGAGCGCAATGCGCTTGAGCCCAGTGCCCACGATAGAGTGCAGGCCTAGTCAGCCCGCATGTCATGCGGTTGCCCTAGCTGGCCCTATGATTCCATCGCTTTCCCCTTACGCCGTGGAAGCTCTTGAAGCAATTATTTGCGTTTGAATGCAGCCTCTACAATTGACCGTATACACCAGTGCGCTTGAGCTCACTGCCTACGATCGAGCGCAACCCTCCGACTTGACAGCACCTTAGTTTTCTATAAATGGGACCCTTAGTGTAAAATTTATGAGGTTACGTTTTTTGACCACCTTCTTGCTGCAGAGACCACTGTTTGGCTCTGCACATTTGTTCTAAATGTTAACCACTCTCATTTTATTTTATTTAATGCTTTCTAGTACTTACATTTTGTCTTTCCATTCTATGGGAGGCTAATCTCCAACTAAGGTCGAAGATGAAGCCTCCCCTCTAATTTATGCACATTTACTTTATAGTCATTTCATTCCGTCTTTATTTTATGCTTAATCATTTCATTATGGGTTATGTGACAATCTCATTTGATAGTTGTTTTTGTTGCATCTATGTCCAACGTCATCATGTTCCAATCTGGAGGTACGTCGAATGGTTGGGATGAGATGAGGCATCCACTATGATCAACGATACAGTGGATGACTCGAGCTCAAACTATCATCCGCCATGACTCTTTATACGGTAAACGTTTTGACGGTTTGATTAGCTTCAAAGACAACTGTAGGTTAAGCAAAATGCTAACTCGATAGGTGGAATAATAATTGTAGAGTTTATCGTGTGTGTTTAGTGGGGAAGGTGGATTTTTCAACTTTGGTTACCTTTTGTTTATTTTACAAGTCCATTTTTAATGAGTTTACATTCCTGTTAATCACAAACACACATTCGGAGCTAGGTTAAGATAATGTTAACCTAGAAGTAAAAATTGGTTTTTAAACAATCACGGTTCTCTGTGGATACGATCTTGTACTTGCGCAACGCTATATAAACCACGGTTCGTTCTATTGCAAGTACCAAATTTGGTGCGATCAAATTTTGCCGTTGCCGAGGAACCGTTTGAGTTGTTGAAATTAATTTTACTTTTAGATTAGTGTTATTTTTCTACTAGTTTTTATTTTCAGCAATTTCAATACTGTTCTTAGCTTATTTTCGTGTTTTTGTTAATTTTTAGCTTAGTGTTTGGCAGTTTTTGGTAGTGTTTATAGTTTTTGGAAAATCCTGACTGTGCAGTCAATCGTACCCCTTGCAATCGAATGCACTTAAGTCTATTCCTTAACTTTAAAGCGGCGGTGCATTACGTTCGAACACACTTGCAAAGCCTACTACATAGTTGCTTGTATGCTATCGATCTTACTGCCTACGCTCGAGCACACCTCTACTTCCTGCATCAACATACCCGAGGCAATATGTTCATTTTCTATTTCTAATAGTTTTCATTAACTGTTAGCTTAGTTTTAATTGATTTTTCATCCTGTTTTTAACATGTTCTCTGCTGTTGTTGGTTGTGCCTAGTTTATTTTTGTTTTTTAATTGATTAATTAGTTTTATTTGTTAAATAGTAGTTTAGTTAACTTTATAGTTAGTTCTTTAATTGCTATGTCATGTTAGTTTTTATTTGTCTTAGCTAGGTTGTGAATATTTTTTTGTTTCTGTAATTTTTGCTTATGTTCATATTTGTTTAAAATTATTTAGTTTTAATACATTTAGTGCATATAGGTTGCTAATTTTGTAGTTTAATTTTAATTTAGATTTTTAAATTCATCTAGGTTATTGTTTAGTTCTTTATCTCTTGTTTTTCGTGTTCCTGTGTTTATTATTTTTGCTCATACATGCTTATTTAGCTTGCTGTTTTCCCTAGTATTAGTTTAAATTTTTGTTAGTTTATGCATGGTCAACGATCCTTAAACTTAGAGTTAACACCCTTAGATCTCGACTTAGAGAGAAACATTAGGAGAGCGCATAGAGCTCACGTTGAGATGGGGGATAATCAAAGGAATGCACACGTGGAGGAGCACGAGGAGTACCAAGATGCTAGAGCTGGGAATGGGGAGCAAAGAAGAGCTTATGACGTGGATTTCACTACGTCACTACGGGAACTTTTCGCACCAGTTGCGACTAGTTCCCATTCGTGCATAGTGTTGCCGCTGACTAATGCAACCTATTATGATCTAAAGCCACAAGTAATCCAAATGTTATCATCTTTTTATGGCTTAGATCATGAAAACCCATATTCCCATGTGAAGAAATTCGAAAACATCTGTGCCACCACCAAATTTCAAAATTTTTCTGAGGAAGTTGTCCACCTCAGACTTTTTCTGTTCTTTCTTCATGATAGAGCCATGGAGTGATTGGATTCCAATGCTCTTGGATCTATTACATCCTAGGAAGAATTGTTGAAGCAATTCTACAACCAGTTTTTCGCAATGTCCAGAGTAAATGAGGCAAGAAAGGAGATCAGTTCCTTTACTCAGGATGAGGACAAAAAATTCTCTGAGTGTTGGGCAAGGTTCAAGGATTTGCTCATCAAATGCCCCCTCATGGTTATGAAAAATGGCGACTCGTGCAATTCTTCTACCAAGGGCTGTCTCAACCCAACTGTAGCATGATAGAGTCAATGAATGGAGGGGCATTCTTGAACTTAATGGCAGATTTAGCCTACAAGGCTTTGGACAAATTGGTCGATAACTCACAACAGTGGGATTTCACGAGTTGTTGTGATAAATCAGCCCAATCCCAAGAAATGGGGCATCCTTGAGTTAAAAGGCGAATCAGAGTTGACCCAGAAGATGGATGCCATTGTCAGGAGATTGGATGCTTTGAGTGTAGGAAAGCCCGTCAATGCCGCAAACACATTTCTAGTTGAGAGTTGTTCTGTCTGTGCTAGTCTCATGCACCAAGCACAGAATTGTCCATCGATGATAGTATTTTCTGTGATGGAACAAGTGAACACTTTCAACAACTTTCAAAAGCAGTCCAGTGGGCCATATTCTGATACATATAATCCAGGATGGAGGAACCACCCTAATTTCTCTTGGAAGCAGAATCAACCCACCACAAATCAAGGAGGAGCTCCACATGCTCAAAATCATTATCCTCTAGGATTTTCTCCTTCTTATCAAAATCATGGATGCTCGCCCAGCATCTTCGTCTTATCAAGCCCTTACTCAAGCCCCAGCATCATCGACACAGTCATTGGAAGAGACCATGAGGGACTTTATGAAAATGACTAGTCAATAAATCAGTGACGTGAGGCATTCCACCATGGTGAACACCCAGGCAATCTCTAAATTGGAGATGCAGATGGGACAGTTGGCAAATCACCTTGGTGAGAGAGATAAGGGAAAGCTCCCCAACCAAGCAGTGAACAACCCTAAGGCATGCAGTATCAGAAATTCTTCAAATCATGAGCATGTACATGCAATTGTCACTTTGAGGTCGAGGAAAAGAGTGGACAATCAAGTGGTGGACCCAGAAGCAGACCATGTTGAGGAGGAAGAGCCAAAAGGTGAAGAGGGTGACAACCAGAGAAAAGGAGATGCTGAACCATCTACGGTCATTGAGCATATGCAACAAGCCTTTTAAACCTCTAGGAGTTCCCTAGAGGACGAGTGAAGTCTCGTGAGGGTTTTTCAGGAATGACACCCACAAACAATTGTATGACACAATGTTATTGACAGACAAGGCCTTTTACACATGCATATGGTTCATACATCATTAGCAACTTTAACAATTATGAACAAACAAACCACATCATCAAGGCCTCCAAACAACAATCAAACCACAGCTGAAAAATCGAGACAAAACATGCTCCAAAAAGGTGCAAAGTGAACTAACATATGCTCATGGGGTTTCAATTTTTCAAAAGACATGCTTCTCAAAAACTCATAGGACTGCAATGTGTTAAAAAGAACCAAGGCTTGAATTGAAAAGAATGCAATTTTTTTTTATTATTATTTTTATTTTTATTTTTTTGTGTAGGCTGTGCAATGCTTGACTCCCTTAAGCTTCTAAATGACCTATGTAACGAGTGTTGAGCCAGTGGCTCCCAAGCCAGACGGCTTTAGGGCACTAGATGTAGAAACATCCCTAAGGGCTTAATTACTCAAGTCAAAAAGAGCTACAAAGTCTAACTAGCCATACAATCACTTGTTTAAGACTTCTCATCTTTTTGCGCGAACACTCTTTGCTTAATGAGGCAAGAGTTCCGGTTACTCAATGAAAAACTCAACTTGTGATGATTTTTTTTTTTTTTTTATGCCAAGGTTTATCATCACACATCACAACAACCCACAAATCTCAAGAAAAACACTTCTCAAATCAAATTTCATACCTCACAGAACCTATGCCAGTGTGCATGTGACTAAAAAATGGAGTAAACATGTGAAGTCTCTCTAATTCAACATATGAATTGACAATTGGGATTTCAAGTGTTTAATCAATGTTAAAACACACCAATGATATGTAATCCACAGATATGATGTAAGTCATGTCAATCAATAACAAATATGTACACAGAAAAATTTTAAAAATTTATACAAAAACAACAAATATGCAAAAAGATAGTGTCTACCCTACCCCCACATTAAAATGGCACAATGTCCCCAATGTGCCCAAAAATACAATACCAGAGGGATGTCGCAAGTGAGGTAAGTCATAAGAGAAGCTCCCCCAAACTTAGATGGCAGACACTCAACCTGAAAAAACAAACAACAAACAAACAAAGTCAACATGGAAAAATAATGAGGGGTGCCTCCCACAAGCGCTAAGTTTAACGTCTTCAGCCAGACTCGTTATCTCAATCAGTCCGAATAAATCGGATCCTCCATAAGAGTGTCCTCAACGTCTGGACTCCTCAATTCCAAGAATGGTTTTACTCTCTGTCCGTTCACCTTAAAGGTGTTACCATTCGTTGGATCCTCTATCTCGATGGCTCCATGAGAAAATATAGTCCTAATAATGAAAGGGCCCGTCCACATGATTTTAACTTGCGGGAAAAAGATGCAACCGAGAATTGTAAAGAAGGACTTTCGACACTGGTTCAAAGATCTCCTCGATGCTCTGGTCATGAACCTTCTTCATATGTTCTTTGTACTTCCTCGTCATCGCATCATTCCTTAGCTCCTCTAATTCGGTGAGTTGTAGCTTCCTTTGAGAGCCAGCCTTCAAAAAATTGAAGTTTAGCTACTTCACGGCCCAGTAAGCTCGATGCTCCAACTCGACGGGAAGATGACAAGCTTTCCCGTAAACCAACCGATATGGTGACATCCCAATCGGTGTCTTATATGTCGTCCTGTATGCCCATAAAGCGTCATTCAATCGGGAAGACTAATCTTTTCTGCTAGGATTCACAGTCTTCTCCAAAATATGTTTGATCTCCCGATTGGACACTTCAACCTGCCCACTCATCTGTGGGTGGTAAGGGGTGGCAACCTTATGAGTGATGAAATACTTCTTCATCAACTGCTCAAAAATCCGATTGCAGAAATGCGTGCCTCCATCAACGATAATCGCTAGGTGTACCAAACCGGCGAAATTGTGTCCTTCAAAAATTTGACCACAACTCGGTGATCATTAGTCTTGCATGCAACTGCCTCCACCCACTTGGACACATAGTCCACAGCAACCAAAATATACAGAAACCCAAAGGAGTTTGGGAAAGGTCCCATGAAATCGATTGCCCCATATGTCAAAAATCTCAACTACCAAAATGGGATTGAGGGGCATCATGTTCATCTTCGAAATACTCTCGAGTTTCGAGCTCACAAGATGTGCAATAAGCACGGCGTCGAAAACAAGGTGGGCCAATAAAATCCACCTTTGCAAAATCTTGCAGCGGTCTTATTTGCACTAAAATGGCCACCACAAGCATGATCATGACAAAAGGAGATGACATTCGTTTGATCAACTTCAGGTATACATCTCCTAATGATCTGATCGGGACAATACTTGAACAGATAAGGATCGTCCCAAAGAAAAGTTTTCACCTTGGATAAAATTTGATTTTATCTTGTTTCCCCAATGCGAGACATTTGGTGATAAAGATAGTTCACTATGTCAAGAAACCAAGGTGCGGAATTGTGGGCAATGTGCATCAATTGCTCATCGTGAAAGGTCTCAGAGATGGGTGTGGTGTCTTGGTGAAATCCATGGTCAACCTAGACAAATGATCACCACCACATTCTCATCGTCCTTTCTTATCCCGGATTTCTATGTCGAACTCTTGCAACAAAGATCCATCGATCAAACGGGATTTAGCATCTTTCTTGGAGAAAAGATACTTCAACGCCAGCGTGATCGAAATGATAATGATTTTAGATCCTAACAGATAAGGACCTAAACTTGTCTAGCGCAAAACGACGGCCAACAACTCCTTTTCCGTGGTGGAGTAATTGAGTTGTCGCCGTCGTAGTCCTACTCGCATAGTAAATCACATGGGAAGTTTCTCAATCGCTGCCCCAAAAGCTCCAATCACGTAGTCCGATCGTCACACATGATCTCAAAAGGTTCACCCCAACTGGGTGGTCTAATAACTGGTGTGGACGTCAGAATCTCCTTCAGAGCCCCGAATGCTTTCAAACATTCTTCATTAAATTCAAACGGGGTCTCTTTGGCTAACAACTTACACAAGGGCCTGGTGATCTTGCTGAAATCCTTGATGAATCGCCTGTAGAACCCTGCATGGCCCAGGAAGGAACGGATTTCCTTCATAGTACGTGGGGGTGGAAGGTTAGAGATCAAATCTACCTTTGCCTTGTCAACCTCAATGCCCCTCTGAGATATGACATGCCCTAGTACAATACCTTGCTTAACCATAAAATGACACTTTTCCCAGTTAAGCACAAGGTTTTTCTCTTTACATCTCACTAACACCAACGTGAGACGGTCAAGACACTCCTGAAAAGATGACCCAAAGACGGAGAAGTCATCCATGAAGATCTCCATATTTCGCTCTACCATGTCGGAGAAAATGCTGATCATGCACCGCTGAAAAGTAGCAGGTGCATTACACAGCCCAAACGGCATACGACGGTAGGCGAATGTCCCAAACGGACAAGTAAAAGTAGTCTTCTCCTGGTCTTCGGGGTCCACTGGGATCTGGTTATATCCTGAATAACCATCCAAAAAGTAGTAATACTCGTGCCCAGCTAAACGCTCCACCATTTGGTCAATGAATGGAAGAGGAAAGTGATCTTTCCTGGTGGCAGCGTTCAACTTTCGATAGTCTATACAAACTCTCCAACCCGACTGAATACGAGTTGGCACTAGCTCGTTGTCCTTATTATTCACTACCGTTAACCCACCTTCTTGGGCACAACATATGTAGGGCTCACCCACTTGCTATCGAAATGGGATAGATGATCCGATCCAACAACTTGATTACTTCTGCTCTCACAACCTCTTGCATTGCTGGGTTGAGCCTTCTTTGTGGTTCCCTCGATGGTTTGGAATTTTCTTCCAGATGTATCTTATGCATAACCAACAAGGGAGATTCCTTGATGTCCTTAATCGTCCATCCTATAGCTTCCTTATGCTCTCTCAAAACTCCTATCAATTTCTCCTCTTGAGCATCTATCAAATCGGAAGCTATAATGACTGGCAAAGACTCAACTGGTCAAGACTCAACTGGTCCTAGGAACTTATACTTAAGACTATCGTTAAAGGCTTAAGTTCCTTCTTCCGGGAATCGGTACTCATCTCCTTCTTTTCTTTGCTCTCCAAAGGAGTTGTTCCAAAAGTGCATCTGCTCCATAAGTTTATCCAAGTCCAAGTCTTCACTAAACCTGAGCAAGGCATGCTTCCAAGGGTCCTCTATGCTTGATTCTTCTATTACTTCCTCTATTATCTCCTCAATCAAGCATACTTGATTCATTTGGTCATAATCAAGTGGTTGTTTCTCGATGTGAAAATATTGGCTCCACCATCATATTTCCAAAGGAAATCTTCATAACCCGACCTACAATTTATTAGGCGTTTTGAAGCTAAAATGGTCACCCTAGAATTACGAATCTCGGTCCCTACCATCCGGACTGGCTGTCCAACACAATGAAATCCACGGGAAATAAAATTTGTCCACCTTAATCGTAACGTCTTGACTATTCTCGTGGAACCTTCACAACCCGTCGACCAAGTTGCGTGTCATGGTTGTGGGCTTCAGCTCTCCTAGCCCTAATCGCAAATAAATGGTAGGGCAACAAGTTTACACTTGCTCCTAAATCCAACAATGCCCTCTCAATCGGCTAATTCCTATCATGCAAGTGATTGTAGGACATCCAGGTCCTTATACTTGAGGGGTAACTTGCACAGAGATAGCATCGACCGCCTTTCGGTCATGAATGCCTTTTAGGGACATTCGTTTCCTCTTCAACGTGACTAAATCCTTTAAGAACTTGGCATAGGAAGGGATTTGCTGGATGGCGTCCAAAAATGGAATGTTTATTTGGACTTGTTTGAAAACCTCTAGAATGTCCTCTAATTTCCCTCCATTCTTGGGCGCTTGTAGTCTTTCAAGGTATGGTGCTTTTGGCACAAGCGCCCTAGGAGGTTCCTTTATATCTTGGGTGACAGTAGATGGCTCAACATCTGCTTCCTTTTGATTGTCACCCTCTTCTTCTTTCTCTTTCTGCTTTTCTTCCTTAGCTTTTCTGGGTTCACCACCTTATTGTCCACTCTCTTCCCTGACCTCAGAGTGACAATTGCCTGCACATGCTCCTGATTTGAGGAATTTCCACTGTGGTATGCTTTAGGGTTGTTCATAGCTTGGCTAGGGAGCTTTCCCTTGTCCCTCTCACCTAGGTGATTCGCTAATTGTCCCATCTGCATCTCTAACTTTGCGATCGCCTGGGTGTTTATCATCACTAATTGATTGACCAGTCATTTTCATAAATTCTCTCATGGTCTCTTCCAGTGACAGGGTAGATGAGGCTGGAGCTTGGGTGGGGGCTTGATAAGATGATGATGACGCTGGCAGAGCCGAGCGTCCATGATTTTGATAAGGAGTAGAAAATCTTGGAGGATAGTGATTTTGAGCATGAGGAGCTCCTCCTGGATTTGTGGTGGGTTGATTCTGTTTCCAAGAGAAATTAGGGTGGTTCCTCCACCCCGGATTGTACATCTCAGAATATGGCCCACTGGACGGCTTTTGGAAGTTGTTGAATGCGTTCACTTGTTCCATCTCAGTATAAACTGTCATCGATGGACAACTCTGTGCTTGGTGCATGGGACTAGCACAAATAGAACAGCTCTCAACAGGAAAGGTGTTTGCCGCATTTACGGACTTCCCTACACTCAGGGCATCCAATCTTTGAACGATGGCATCCATCTTCTGTGCCAACTCTGTTTCTCCTTTTGATTCCAGGATGCCCCCTTTCTTAGGGGTTCAGGCTGATTTATCACGACAACTTGTGAAATCCGGTGTTGGGAGTTGTCGGCAATTTTCTCCGAGCCTTGTAGGCTAAATCTCCCGTTAAGTTGAGAAAAGCTCCCCATTCATTAGCTCAATCATACTACGGTTGTGAGACATTAGTAGAAGAATTGCACTAACGCCATTTCTCATATCCATGAGGGGACATTTCATCGCAGTCTTTGAACCGTGCCCAACATTCGAGAACTTCTCATCCTCATCCCGAGTAAAGGAACTAATTCTCTTTCTTGCCTCGTTTACTTTGGACATTGGGAAAAATTGTTGTAAAAGCGCTTCAATAGTTCTTCCCGAGGATGTGATGGAGCCAGTAGTAGGAATCCAACCACTCGTGGCTCTATCATGAAGTGAGAAAGGAAAGAGTGCGAGGTGATGATTCCTTAGAAAAATTCTGGAATTTGGTGGTCGCATGAGATGTTTTGAATTTTTAACATGCAGTAAGGGTTTTTGTGATCTAAGCCGTAAAAGGAGGGTAACATTTGGATTACGTGTGGCTTAAGATCGTAGTGGGTTGCATTAGTCGGTGGTAATACAATGCACGAATGGGAACTGACCGCAGTAGGTGCGAACAATTCCCGGAGTGACGTTGTGAAATCTACGTCATAAGCTCTTCTCTGCTCACCGTTCCCTTCTCTTGCATCCTGGTGCTCCTCGTGCTCCTCCACTCTAGGATTTCTCTGATTATCTCTCATCTCCACTTGAGCTCGACGTGCTCTCCTAAGTGTTCTTTCTAAATCGGGATCTAATGATGTCAACTCTAAGTTCACGGATCTTCGACCAAGCATAAACCAATGAAAATTTAACTAAACTACAAAGCAAAGAGCAATAAGCTAGGAAAGTAAACAATGCAGGAAAAATAAAGAAAACAAAAGAATAAAAACAGCAAACAAAAAGATGGCAAGAATAGCTATGCAAAATTACTTTAACAATATATCTAAAGCAACAAGTCAAAATAAATCAAAGCAACAATGATGCAGTAAAAACAGAGCAGAACAATAATAAAAACAGAGAACAAAAATAACCTAAACAACAGCAAAAATGAAATAAAATAAACAACTAAAAATTGCAACTAACAAGGTTATTAACTAAACACATGCAAATTATTAAACAACTAAAAATAAATAAAAAACTAAACACAGCTAAACTCAGCAAACAAAATACTCAAAATTAGCAATCAAAACAGTTAAACTAAGTCTAGCAATTGATCAAAACAAAAGGAAATTAAAACTGGACACATCTTACGGTATCCGATGTAGGAAGCGTGCGCTCGCGCAGTCACGCGTTAGTTCACGGCTGACAAAGAGTGTGGCGATTTTACGTAAAATCGTTAGATTCGCCTTCGAGTGCGTTCAACGCAACAATCTTCGCTCGTCTTTGTTAGAGGGGCACGTGCTGCCGCAGATCGTGATGGCGTTAGCAGCTGCATAAGCGTTACAGGATTGCCCGGCGATGCGTACCGCAAGAAGCTGCGTTGACCGCCATCGCGCTTTGAATTTCGAGCAAAAGCGACAAGCTAAAACAAACTAAAACTAACCTAAAAAATAACGAAAATAAACTAAAATGCAAAATAAACTATGAACAAGAACAAAATTTAAAATGAAAATAAAACTATAGAAAATACATCAATTTAAAATTATATTAATTTTTAAACAAAAACAAGATCCCCAAGAACGGCGCCAAAATTTGATCACAAATTTGGGTACTGCAATAGAACGAACCGTTAGGTCATATAGCGTTAACATGAAATGCAAGATCGAACCACAAGAACGGTATTTTGCAATTAAAAACTAACACGACTCTTAAATTTAATATATCTTAACCTAGTCCCAAAGTGAGAGATGATGCGAAATAAATTATTCTAAAAATGCAATCAGTATGGATAAAATAACTAAGGTTAAAGATGAACCTCACCCAATAAAAATTAGCTTAATACATTAAACACTCATTTTCCGCTTTTTAAACTTTAAACCCTTCAACACACTCTATTGTTGTTATTGACACAAGTCAAACCGAATAATGTGTTTACGTTAAGGAGCTACAATGAGTATTGATTATGGATAAAATCATCCACTTTGTATCCTTGGATCACAAAGGATATTAAATCACAACCAATAATTCATTGTGCACACCCGGTTGGAACACATCATGTGATGACTATCAATGGTCAACAACTCACAATCATTCAATTATTTGTCACATAAATTAAATGACGAGTACGAAATTAAATGACGGAAAATAAAGCATAAAATGTAAAAGCAAGAAATATAAACTAGGGTGAGGCTTCATCTTCAACCTAAGTTGAAGATTTTAGCCACCCATTGAATAATAAAGCATAATTAAAGTAAAAGAATGCATTAAAATTAAATTAAAATGAAAAGCTTACAAATAAAAGGGGCAGAGCAAGGCAAACAGAACAAAATGCTCTCTAAAAATCGCCCCAAAAAATGTTTGTTCGACCAAATGGACCTAGGGTCCGTGCGTTCGAGCATATGCAAAGGCGTTCGAACGTAATGATGAGTTGTGCGTTCGACCGCAGAAAACCGTAACGGCGCAGCTTGGAAGCGATGGACTCCTAGGGCACCCGCGCGAGATGCGGGATAACTGGGACTACGTTCAACCGTGGCCCCTGCATTCGACCGTCAGTGCGTTCGAACGCACCAAGTGCGATCGAACGCACTTGGCAAGGATCCATTTCCTCCCTTAGTGTATTTTTGCTCTTTTGTGGCCAACTTTTGTTGTAAAGACCTGCATAACTCAAAACACTAAAAATAATTAGATATTAACAAAGCTAAAGACCTAACAAATATAAGTTAAAGGGGTCAAATATAGACAATTTGACACTGATCAACGGTCACCCCAGTTGTTAAGGAACCTCCTAGGGTGCTTGTGCCAAAAGCACCTTACCCTGAAAGATTACAAGTGCCCAGGAATGGAGGGAAGTTAGAGGACATTCTGAAGGTGTTCAAACAAGTCCAAATTAATATTCCATTTTCGGACGCCATCCAGCAAATCCCTTCATATGCCAAGTTCTTGAAGGACTTGGTCACAGTGAAGAGGAAGACGAATGTCCCGGAGAGGGCATTCATGACCGAGCAGGTCAGTGCTTTCCTCCAATGCAAGTTACCTCTCAAGTACAAGGACCCTGGATGTCCTACTATTACTTGCATGATAGGAGTCAGTTAGGTTGAGAGGGCTTTGTTAGATTTGGGAGAAAGTGTAAATTTGTTGCCCTACTCAATCTATTTGCAGTTAGGGCTAGGAGAGTTGAAGCCCACATCTATGACACTAACTTGCTAACAGGTCTGTGAAGATTCCACAGGGAATTGTGGAAGATGTATTGATTAAAGCGGATAAATTTTAGTTCCCAATGGACTTTATTATGCTGGATACAGAGCTAGTTCAGGTTGAAGGGACTGAGATCCCTGTGATTTTAGGGTGACCATTTTTAGCTACAGCTAATGCCCTAATCAATTATAGGTCAGGGGTGATGAAGATTTCTTTTGGAAATATGATGGTGGAGTTTAACATTTTTCAAATCAGAAAACAACCACTTGATTATGACCAAATAAACCAAGTGTGCTTGATCAAGGAGATCATGGATGAAGTTATTGAAGAATCAAGCATAGAGGACCCCTTGGAAGCATGCCTTGCTCAATTTGGTGAAGATCTAGATTTGGAGAAACTTATGGAGCAAGCTGATGCACTTTTAGAGACTGGTCCACCGGTGAGCAAAGAGAAGGAGGAGACAACAGTGCCTGATTCCTTGAAGAAAGAACTTAAGCCTTTACAGCATGCCTTCTTAGGTCCAGCTGATTCTTTGCCTGTGATTATAGCTTCTAACTTGATAGATGCTCAAGTGAAGGAATTATTGGATGTTTTGAGAGAGCACAAGGAAGCTATCGGCTAGACAATTGATGATATCAAGGGAATCAGCCCTTTGCTGGTTATGCATAAGATACATCTTAAGGAGAATTCCAAACCATCGAGGAACCACAAAGAAGGCTCAACCCAGCAATGTAGGAGGTTGTGAGAACAGAAGTGATAAAATTGTTAGATGCTTGGATCATCTATCCAATCTCTGATAGCAAGTGGATGAGCACAATACATGTTGTGCCCAAGAGAGCTAGATTGACGATAGTGAAGAACAAGGATAACGAGTTGGTGGCAACTCGTATTCAGTCTGGTTGGAGAGTTTGTACAGACTACTGTAGATTGACACGGCCACTAGGAAAGATCATTTTTCGCTTCCATTTATTGATCAAATGGTGGAGCGTTTGGCTGGGCATGAATATTATTGCTTTTTGGATGGTTATTCTGGATATAACCAGGTCCCAGTCACTACAAAAGATCGGCATAAATCTGGCGCTCAAAAAGCACCATGAAAGACCAAACAAATGCTAGGAATTGTTATCCCAGCGTTTGTCGTTACCGCTAGAGAAGATGGTGTCGGCAAACAGTTTCACCGACGTTTTGAACGAATGTTGGTGAACAAAAAATCAAGGACGGCATCTTCTGCAAACGTCAGAGCAGGTAGATTCGCCGGCATCCTCTTGATGGCATAGCTACTGCGACATTGACGAGAGACCGTTGGCGAGAGGAGGATGTGCGGCATCCTCTGTTGGCACCGACAACCTTCATTCATCGACAGAGGATGCCGGCGCATCCTCCTCTGCCGGCGGTCTCTGTCAATGCTGGTGAAAGTAGCTATGTCGACGTCAATAGAGGACGCCGGCGCATCCTCCTATGCCGGCATTCTCTGTTGACGCCGGCGAAAGTTTCTGTTCCAGCGCCCTTGCAAGCGCCTGAGAAGATTCAGACGGCGTTGTCTGTGTTTCCGTGAATGTTTGATGCCAGAATATTTTGGACATTTTTGCTCTTTTTTTTTCATGTGGTTGTACTCTTTGTTTGCTCGTAAACAAAGATAAAAGCAAAATAATAATAATAATAATGCATAAAGCTTTCAAACTTATTTTATTAATGAGTAAATCTTTTTCAAATACAATAAGTATAGTACACTTTAGCTATTTAGCCAAAATACAAACTTCTTGAGCACTAAAACTATACATAATACAACCAGCAAATGGCATCATTGAGGCCAAAGTTGGTAGTGGAATTGAGCAGCTTTTAGTTGTTGGCTGTGAAGAAAATGCTCTCCATTATCACTGCAAAATACCATGAGTCAGCTCATACCAAACCAAGTAGATTGAATGACATATAGCTTTACAAGTAATTTGTTCATCTAGATGCTACCACAATCTCTCAACAATTTTTCTTTTTCTTTTTTAAAATGTAGATCTTAACGCAATCAAGCTTTTCTAAAACAATTAATTAATTAAAAAGCATATGGATAGAGGGAGTGAGTGTGAGATAAGAAGAGCTTATGCTTCCCACTAATGTTTGGTAGAAAAAAATAAAAATAAAAAAATAAATAAACTGGATTTTGTAGCAAAAATGGCCAAAAAAAAAAAAGACATGTAATATTTTGTATTTCATTATAGCAATTAACATAATGGTAGTCATGAGAAATTTTAGTGTTAGGCTGCATAAAGAGACAAAATAGTTTTTGTAAATTAACTACAGAAAGTAGCATTTAAAAGAAAAATAAAAAGTAATTTAATCAGGTTTAGAGCCTATGTCGAAGACTACACAATAAGCTCATTTAATTTCTCCATATAAAGCCACCTCACCTACCCCATCTCTAGTCAATGGACACCTCACCATGTATTTATCGTTTCCATTTACTTTGCATGAGTCTTTGTGCCTCCATTGCTAACAGGTGCGAATCAACTGCCAAGAAGAAGAAAAAGTAGCAGCAGGAAGAGAGATAGGAAATAAGGCCTAAAAATAAGAAAGAGTCAATACAAAAACTAGTCGATCAAAGCAAACTTACTGGTTTCACCATCACTGAGACTTGATCCTCGTGTAATCAACAATTTGTTGGTTCAACAATCCTACAATATAAAACCAATAAATTAATTAGAATAAAAAATATTGAAATAATTCATAAAAGTAAATAAATACAAGAAGGAAAGGAAAGAATAGATGAAGAAAAGAGGACAAGACGGAAGGAAGAGGGGTAAGACCGTAGGAGGAATACGTGTGATTTCACCCAAAAAAAAAAAAAAAAAAAAGAAGAAGAAGAAAGAGTACAACTAAAAAAATGACTATGGATAATCTTATAAGTCATAATGATCATACTTAATTATCATAGATAATCTTATAAGTCATATGATATGATATTATGAAACATTAAAAATTTGAAATATTACCATAAATTACACTAAACACATTCTACTGAAAATTGCATTAAACAAATTCATATATCCCTAACTGAAAAACTCAATACAATATCTAATTATAAAACAAAAATTAAAATCATAACATTGTTAGCCCCCAAGTCATGTCTAAGGTAAATATAAAAACTTATACAATCTACTACATTTTGCATTTTTAGGTCAAGCAGAATCGGTAAGATCGATCTTTCACTATCACCTAAAGTTTTCAAA
The DNA here is from genome assembly GCA_013348765.1 of Carpinus viminea. Lineage (NCBI taxonomy): Eukaryota > Viridiplantae > Streptophyta > Magnoliopsida > Fagales > Betulaceae > Carpinus > Carpinus viminea. The sequence continues at coordinate 18,457,483 of CP054674.1, forward strand.
TAGGGGTCTCAACTCAGCTATCTCTGCCCTCAATGCCCCTTTTTCTTGTGCATCGTCCTGTATACAACAAACAATTAGAACATAGTTAACGAAACCAAATGAATGTAATATAACATAACATAGTTTAGGAAATTGATGGATTATAATTTAACCTCTCGTTGTCGCCTCAATGCCGCTCTTTCTTGTGCATCGTCCTGTATACAACAAACAATTAGAATATAGTTGACAAAACCAAATGAATGTAATATAACATAACATAGTTTAGGAAATAGATGGATTATAATTTAATCTCTCGTTGTCGCCTCAACTCTGCTACCTCTATCCTTAGAGCCGTAAGTTCTTGTGCATCTTTTGGTGTAGAAGCACTGGCAATAGGTTGTGAACTACCATGACTAGGAAGGGGCGAAGGGGTAATTCCTAGTCCATACCCACGCACGCGACCATGACGTTCCTTACCCATAGATTTTGAGTAGGCATCATTATGATGATACATCATGCTGCCTACTTGGGTACCGTCTTGCGAGTTCGGAGGGTCCTGCATTATGTTCTCCTCAATTTCAGCCTTTAATTGGTAAAGCCATGAAATACAATAATAAGCACATTAAGCTTAGTAAAGAAATAAATAAAATTTAAACAATACTAGTTAATTAGTGGTATTAAATATTACTTACAACAATTCGTCTTGTCTCCTCGTTCACAGGCATGCCATCACTATGCCTATGTGTGACAACAAAGACTATAGGCCTGGTTGGTATAGTCCCATCAGATTTCCTCTACACATTTCCATTTATCACTTTTGTAAGCAAAATCAACAACTTCAATTTTACTACTAACTAAAAATAATTACCATTTCGTCGGCGCGTTGAGCATAGCTTTTTGACCCTAATGTGTGGTTGATTTTTTGCTTTGATCGGCTCACCTTAGCAACAACTGCCTTCCCCTATGTTGTCAATATATTATGGGTAAGCATTTGTAATTCTATAGTTGCTTACAAATTATTTTTGTAAGTTTGGTACTTGAACTTTTCCATCTTTCCAGTAGTTTACAAGATTCGCAAATTGCATGCTGTTAATTGTGGTTGAGTAACTTACCATTATTTCTACAGTAGTTAATGAATTGCTAAAGTAATTACTCTTCAATTGATTCCGGTAGCCTCGTAATTCCTTCGCCATGTTTTGCAGTACCCACTTTTTGATTTTTGGAGTTTGGCGTTCTGGTATTAAGAACTTTTTCTACAATCAAATAAAAAAAGTAATGATGTTATTGTTGCAAATTTTTAAATTATTACAAAATATATTATTAATTTGTCAACATAAAATGGAATTTTCATACCTGCATTAAGTTCCACGCGTCCTCCTTGTGTCTATTAGGAACTTTCTTCTAATTCGTATAATCTATAAGCATAATGTTTTTATCCCTAACAACTGTGCCGGCAAAATTATTGAACTTCCCGCTCTGATCGCCAATTGGCTGACCCAAGTCATTAAATTCAATTATTACTTTTTCATCCTACGTTAAATTCCATATCTCTGGCAAGCGGGTAACACCTCACCTTCTCTTGTTGCCTGCAATGTGTAGAAAACAAAAAATGTAATGTTAAGAATTTGAAATATATTTCAATTAATTAAAAAAAAATGCAACAATATGTTACACATATCATCGGTGTTTACCTCCCCAGGCGTGTGAGTTGTCTGCTCAGGATCCTCATTAGGGAGAGAAGCCCCTAAATCACCGAGGCTAGTAGCTCCTTGGACTAAAGGTCCATTGCCTATGGATTCAAGTTGTGTAGGGGCCTCAACAGGCTGTACAGATCGGGTAGTCCTCAATCGTTTGTTTGGGGCCATGTGCCTACGCCAGTCAACATCTTTATACTAATTAATAACACCAAAGTATGTAATAATCACAACAAATATTAACAATCACATCCACACTCGCATGGACAAATGAACATTTCATAAGTGAATACATAATGATGACTACGTTAAGTCATCCTGACTTTCATCATGATGAATTTCGTCTCTCAAATCCTCAAGGGTATCAAGTGTTATTCCTTCTATGCCACCCCAAGGGCCATCAAAAAAAAAAATTATTTTATTATTTATTTTTTAAAATATTAAATAATATTTGATTATTTTATAATAAATAAGACACATGGCATCTTAATTTGTGGTTGTTGAATCTTTTTAAAGAGATTTGACCATGAAATTCCATAGTTATTAGTGTTTTTGTTTAAATTTCTTAAAATGTTTAGGATGAAATGTCAATATTTTAATGGGAGGCAAACAATTAAGATTGAATAGAACATCTAATTTTAGTTTAATTATTTAAAATGTACTAAATGAGGTGCAACATTTTAATGGAAGTTTATGTTTTCTGCCATATCGTATAAAAACACTTCTCATCCAGTAATCTTGGGGAGGCCTCATATCAAAAGGATTGGGATTCATATCAAACTCCACTAACTAATAATAAAAAAAATAAAAACAAAAACAAAAACAAAAAACAAAAGGTACACCAATACCACTAAATAATAATCTGTTAGCTATTTCTTCTACAAAGACAAACATGCTATTAAAAGAAATAAGAAAAATTTACTTGAGTCGTCTTCCTAACCTTCCAAAGTCGTCTCACAATTGTAGCTTGTATGAGTCGAAAAGTGTTTGAGAGCAATGTAGGAATGGGCAGAATTTGCAATAGGTAGTGGCGAGATAAGAGGCTACGTATATATTTTGCTGAAGAAGATGCTCAGAGCAAGATATTGATTTGATTTACTGAGTGTTGATTTCCATAGATTTTTGAAAATTTAGACGGTTTAGTTGAACCTAGTTTCTAGGACGTTGATTTGTATAGATAGATATTAGTTGAATCCGCTATCTTTTATTTTTTATTTTTTGAATTATTTTTACTTTTTTCTTAAGTGATAATTAATATTATGTTAAATAATTAATCTCAATAGTAGGAACTTACGTATATAATATATTATCATATAATTAATTAAATCATATATGATGTTGCCGAAGAAGATCAGAGCAAGATGTTTATTTATTTATTTGAAGGAGCAAGATATTTATTTGATTTAGGATTGTTGTTTTGCAGAGATTTTCCAAAATAATTTTTTAAAAAATGAGACAGTCAGATTTTAATATCTGGTCTATTATCTCTAAAAAAAAAAAAGCCATTAAATCTAATCTATTCTTTTTAAAAATCAAAAGATCAGATTTTGATATGATCATTTGTTTGTTTGTTTGTTTTTTTTTTTTTCAAAATGATCGTACATTGAAATTTTGATCTAATTATCTGAATTATTTATTTTAAAAGATTATACTGTAAAATTTCATACGGTTTTAGACTCTCATATAGTGATTATATAAATCATATAACAAAATCACCAAGAACATGCATTTATTCTCTTAATATGAGTCATTAAAATTTTGAAATTTATGTTAATTTATTTTAAAATATCTCATTAATTAATGAACTATTCTTGAATTGCATATTGAATTAACCAATATAAATTCAAATTTTTTTTTTTTGGTTATATTTCAAATATGATTTGATAAGAAATTATAAAGAATTTTGACAAATATAAACATGAGAACGCTAATAAACAAAAATTTCCTTATTTCAAATAAAATTTGAATGTTTAATTCAATATTTATTACCAAATTTTCCTTAATTATCATTAAATGCACAGTAATTGCTTAGCAATTAAATAACCTACACATAAAATTATATTCTTTTCTTTCAAAAAAAAAAAAAAATTATTCTTTGAAATGCATTAAACACTATGTAAATAGTAATTAATGGTAAAATTAAAAATGGCACGTTTTTGGTATTTGCTAATTAAGAATTTGTATTTAATTCACCTAAATTCTCATATAAACGTATTGAACCGTTCAATGTTTTTGATTAAATGTGAGCCATTGATGCGTGATGGTGGGATATGCATAAACTCAAAAGGCAATAATCTTATATCTTGCATGTCCATCATCGCACAAAGATCCAACGATTATATTTAATCATCAACTAAGATCTTTTATTCTACAATTAAGATCAATCACTGGGTGACGTGGAGCGTAATTGTACATGGAAAAACTCACAGTTAACAATTTATTTGTGCTTGATGATCACACTTACCGAGGCCAAAAATCGCACTTTGATTTTTAATAGGGGTTTGCTAGGGGTTCTCTCCATAGTGTTCTCCTAACGTTATCCCCAGTCTTACATAGAACATGATTTAAGCAAAAGTAAAATTGTAGTACTGTTTTTTTGCTAACAGATTAATTTTTATGAGTTAATAGTTAGGTTCTAATGCTTTAAAACTTGTTTTTGGATTCAAAACTAAAACCTAAGGGTGGAAGGTTAACCCTTTAGGGATGATATCACCCAAAATGGATTTGATCATCCTAAATTTGATGTTAATGCCTCAATTTTGGTGCTAATGCCTCACAAATTTGGTGTTAATGCCTCAAGTTTGGTACTAATGTCTAAAAAAACTGATAGTGGAGACCACTACAATTTTATTTTTTCTTAAATCATATTTTACGTAAGACTGTAAGAACGCAAGGAGAACCTACAGGGAGAACCCCTAGCATTTTCCTTTTTAATATGAGACGTTAGATTATTTTCTATTTAATCTAAGCTGTTGGTGATGGGAAAATTTGGATCCAACTGTAGGCCATCTCATGCTTTGCAAATTATATGGTGTTTTAAATAACCATGAACTCAATCTTATAGATTTGATCAAACGATTTAAATTAACTCTTTAAATTGATTATCATAATTAATGCTCCGGATCACAACATCCACTCGTTTAAGCTATATACAACCATATTGAATCATTAATGTTGCTTGACTTATGCGTTTATGGCCAAAGAAAGCATCTTCCTTTTTTATTTTGAATTTTATTAAACACATTTCCTTATGAAATTTAATTAATTAGAATGAATACAAATTTGATTTATTTTTTTATTTCAGATATTATTTAATATTAAGTTATTATCTTAGAATTATAATGAATCTTGAAGAATGTAAGTATGAGAATTCAGAATGCTAATAAACAGAAATTTTCTTCTTTCAAATAAAATTTGAATTTTTAATTCAAGATTTATTATCAAATTTTCCTTAACTATATATCCTTAAATGTGCATAGATTGCATAAAAATTGCTCAACATTTAAATAACCTAAACATAAAATTATATATATATATATATATATATATGTATGATGTATTTTTAAATATAAAATTATATTCTTGCATTAAACACATTTTTGAAAAATTGCATTAACTAAAATAAATTCATTCCATGGCTTTTTATTTCCTGCATTTCATTTATTGTGAATTTCAATGCCATTTCTGACTCTCTCTCTCTCTCTTTTTGATATTTGCAAAGCAAGAATCTGCTTTTACACTGCTGTAATTGCAATTTCTATTCCCAAAGTTATGTTTTATTTTAAAATTCTTTTTCTTCTATCTTTCTTCTTTTCTTACTTCAACCTTCAGGAAGACTTTTGAGAAAATGGAAGGGAATTGTCTTGCTGTGTTCGTGATGTTCTGGCCATGGTTGACGAGAGATTCAGCAATTGTGCATAAATTAATGGACGGGAAGACAAACGAGAAGAAGAAGAAGAAACAGGGTAAAAAGAAAGGGGACCCGTCATCTTTCCCCCTAATTTCTTTTCCTACTGTTTGGTACCTGAGAAAGTGGAGTTTCAATTTTTTTTAATTATTTAATAAAATTAGTATCAATGTTTGTTTAATATATATTGAGGGTGGAAAACTAGGATATATGTGGAAGATTTTTACCTACATGAAGGAAATTTTTTGGCTCCGTCCGCCCCTGTCTTCAACTCTAAAGTATGAGTATGATACTGAACTTTCAAATGAGGATCAAAAATATCAAACGATGCCTTACCCTCGAAATGGACAGCATTTTTCTGGCAAACGCTGACCCAGTTGAACCAGGGACGATGTTTAGATGAAACGTGCTGCCATTCCTAGTCCATTACCGGCGTCCGCACAACATGTCAGCAGATGTTGCTTTCCTGGGCGTTTTTCATAAATGCCAGAACTGGAAACGCCATTATGCCAATTTTTTGTAGTGAGTGGACCCCGAAGACCAAGAGAAGACTACATTTACATGTCCCTTTGGGACATTTGCCTATCGTCGCATGCTTTTGGGTTGTGCAATGCACCGGCTACTTTTCAGCGGTGCATGATCAGCATATTCTCCGACATGGTAGAGCGATTTATGGAGATCTTCATGGATGACTTCTCCATCTTCGGTCCATCTTTTCAGGAATGTCTGCACCGTCTCACTTTGGTTTTAGTGAGGTGCAAGAGAATAACCTTGTGCTTAACTGGGAGAAATGCCATTTTATGGTTAAGCAGGAGATTGTACTGGGGCATGTCATATCTCATCGGGGTATTGGGTTGACAAAGCGAAGGTAGATTTGATCTCTAACCTTCCACCCCCACGTACTATGAAGAAAATTCGTTCCTTCTTGGGCCATACAGGGTTCTACAGGCGATTCATCAAGGATTTTAGCAAGATCGCCAAGCCCTTGTGCAGGTTGTTGGCCAAAGAGACCCCATTTGAATTTGATGAAGAATTTTTGAAAGCATTCGGGGCTCTGAAGGAGATTCTGATGTCCACACCAGTTATTAGACCACCCAATTGGGGTGAACCATTTGAGATCATGTGTGACGTGTCAAACTATGCAGTTGGACCTGTTTTGGGGCAGCGCATTGATAAACTTCCCTATGTGATTTACTATGCAAGCAGGACTCTGAATGACGCGTAACTCAATTATTCCACCACAAAAAGGAGTTGTTGGTTGTCGTTATTGCGCTGGACAAGTTTAGATCCTATTTGTTAGGATCTAAAATCATCATCTATTTGGATCATGCAGCATTGAAATATCTTTTCTCAAAGAAAGATGCTAAATCTTGCCTAATCCGATGGATTTTGTTACTTTAGGAGTTTGACATAGAGATCAGGGACAAAAAGGGGACCGAAAATGTGGTGGCAGATCATTTGTCTAGGTCGATCATGGATTTCACTGAGGACACCACCCCCATTTCTGAGACCTTTCCTGATAAGCAATTGATGCACATTGCTCACAATCCCGCACCTTGGTTCACTGACATAGTGAACAATCTTGTTACTGGCCAAATGCCTTTGTATTGGGGCAACAAGATAAGATCAAATTTTTGTCCAAGGTGAAAGCCTTTCTTTGGGATAATCATTAGGAGATGTATACCTAAATTTGACCAAACCAATGTTATCTCCTTTTGTCATGATCATGCATGTGGAGGCCACTTCAGTGCAAACAAGACCATTGCGAAGATTTTGCAGTGTGGATTTTATTGGCCCAGAATGTTTGGAGACGCTCGTGCTTATTGCACATCTTGTGAGCACTGTCAAAAACTAGGGAGTATTTCAAAGAGAAACATGATGCCCCTCAATCCTATTTTGGTAGTTAAGGTTTTCGATGTGTGGGGCATCGATTTCATGGGACCTTTCCCAAACTCCTTTGGGTTTCTATACATTTTAGTTGCTGTAGACTATGTGTCCAAGTGGGTGGAGGCAATTGCGTGCAAGACCAATGACCATAGAGTTGTGGTCAAATTTTTTAAGGACACTATTTTTGCTCGGTTTGGTATACCTAGAGCAATTATCAATGATAGAGGTACGCATTTCTGCAACCGAATTTTTGAGCAGCTGATGAAGAAGTATTTCATCACACATAAGGTTGCCACCCCTTATCACCCATAGATGAGTGGGCAGGTCGAAGTGTCAAATCGTGAGATCAAACACATTTTGGAGAAAACGAACAGAAAAGATTGGTCTCTACGATTGAATGATGCTTTGTGGGCATATAGGACAGCATTCAAAACTCCGATTAGGATGTCACCATATCGGCTTGTGTATGGGAAGGTATGTCATCTTCCCGTCGAGTTGGAGTATCAAGTATACTGGGCCATCAAGCAGCTAAACTTCAATTTTTTTAAGGCTAGCTCTCAAAGGAAGCTCCAACTCACTTAATTTGAAGAGCTAAGGAATGATGCTTATGATTGTTCGAGAAAGTACAAAGAACACATGAAGAAGGTTCATGACCAGAGCATTATGAGGAGATCTTTTGAGCCAAGTTAGAAAGTCCTTTACAATTCTCAGCTATATTTATTCCCTGGCAAGTTGAAATCTCGATGGATTGGCCCATTTATCATTAGGATAGTGTTTTCTCATGGGGCCATCGAGATAGAGGATTCCAAGAATGGTAACACCTTTAAGGTGAATGGACAAAGAATAAAACCATTCTTGGAGTTGAGGAGTTTAGAGGTTGAGGCTACTCTGTTGGAGGATCTAATTTATTCAGAGTGATTGTAGTCTCATATCACGAGTCTGGCTGAAGACATTAAACTTAGCGCTTGTGGGAGGCACCCTTCATTATGTTTCTTGTTTTATTTTTAGCATTTGTGTCTACCAGTCAAATATGGGGAAGCATTCTTTTATGCTATACCTGAATTGACCCATCCCCTAGGGTTTGTTAATTCGGTCACATTGTGAGCAATGTGACGTTTTATGTTTGGGGGTGGACTAGATGTGTGTGTAAATATTTTAGTTTGTGTGTTGTGTGTGTGAATATTTTAGTTTGTGTGTTATGTGTGTAAATATTTTCTTTTAATTTTTTTTTTTACCTTGCACTGTGCAATCAACCGTACCCTATACGTTCAATCGCATACACGGGCCTATGTTCAAACTCACTTGCATTTGTTCGAGCGCAGAAGCCCACATCACACGCATCACTCAGTACGAATGCGATCAAACACACGTATGTACGATTGATCACATGCGTTCTGAGTCCTCGTGTGACCTCTCTTTAGGTCACTTTCCCCTTCTCCCCCTCACTTTCTCATTGCGCTGTACCCTTTTCTCCCACCGTTCACTATTCTCCCATAAATCCAAACACCATCTCATTGCCATACACCATCTCCGGCCACTCCATCACGTCACCGAGTCATCGCCCATCATCACCGCCGGCCGTCCCATCACGCCCATCACCCCCATTTCCATTTTTTCCCCATTATCTCACAACCCCAACTTCGCCCAAAATCTTCATTTTTCTCCACATTTTTTTTTGCTTGTTACACACACAAACCGTGAATACGAAGTGTGCATGTATTGTTTGTGTTGGATTATTGTTTGTTTGCAGGGGGCTGGGTTGAGTTGTTAAGGGTTCTCAAACCCTTAGTTCTAGAGGTGCCCACCAAGTGTTCGATAAAAGGCCCCAACGAGTTTCCAGCATGCCTAGAGGGCGAGCACGCCATAGTTGCTAGGCCCCCTATTGAGAGCCGTAAGCTCATCTTGGAGACTTCGTTCGCCATCAAAGATGAATTCTCCAACAATGAAGCTATGAAGTGGGTGGTTCAAGAGATGAAGCACCGTGGCTTGAAACGGCTATTCAAGCCCGTCGCCTCCACTGCATATGAACGTCTGGTCTGGACTTTTTATGAGCATCTGAGGTACGATTGCAGCCAACCAGACGTTCTTGTCTCTTCCAACGACGATAGAGACGTGAGTTGACCATAGCCAACGTAGCGGCTGCTTTGAAATGCAGTCATGAGCCTCCTGATTCAGACATACCTTGGATTGATTGCCCCTCCATGCTCACCATCGAGGACATCGTCTCCGACATGTGTGAAGGGCAATATGCAGATAGTCACCGTAATGTTGCTAGCAAGGTGAAGATTCCTCCAAAGTTTTGGTTCATTGACGTCATGCTATATAGGAATGTGTGTCCTTTGGGACACAAGACATAGAGGCGGGACATGTTTCTCAGGGCCCTATATTCGTTCCACAGAGGCTTTTGGTGCTCCATTCCCAAGATCATATGGAGGCAAATTTACAAATTCTGGGAAGGAGTGCACCATCGAGTAGCTGAGCACATGAAAACTTGGGTTTGCCTTTCCCTTTTCTCATCACTCACATGCTTCGAAAGAAGGGTATTAAAGGCAACGCGACTGACGGGCCAATCACTGAGAACCCATACTTCAACCGAATCCAATGGAACCAGAGTTGTTCCCACATGCCTAGAGTTGCAGCAGCACCACAACCAGAGCTAGAGTTAGAGCCAAAGCCTATGGACATTCATGAGATGGCAGCTGAGCAGGAGAGAGCAGCTGAGCGAGAGGCGGCAGAACATGATGAGCAGCTAGAAGAAGAAGAAGAATATGAAGAGATGATCACTGAGTTGTAGATTTTTATGCTTTGCAGGACACCCTGGAGGACAGCCGATTCCAAATTGTGGATATACAGAGAGATGCACACCAGGACAGGCTCGAGACCCAGGACATGCTGCGGGCCATTTTAGATAGGCTGCCACTAGCTCTGTGATGTGTCAATTATTTTACCCCTTACATTATTTTCATATTTTCTATATCCGCACACTGTGGGCAGTGCAAATTTTGAGTTTGGGGGTATTATTTGCTCACATTTTGTTTTTAATTATGCATTTTATTTTAATTATGGTTTATTTTCTTTTGTGAGCTTCATTTAATGAACATATGATCACTTTGTTAAGGGAATTTAAATTATGTTATTTTCTTTGGCAGCATGAGATATTACAGTTTAATTTAATTTTCACGAGCACATTTGGCACGTAGTTTGTGGGATAAAATTCTGAGTTTGGTCATGCTAGTTTTGTAAGCTTAAATGCAGTTGGGTAACCTATTGGGAAATAACCTTTGTTTATGTTTAAAAAAAAAAAAATGATGATCATTTTGAGCTTTCCACCGAGTAACCGGATCTCGTGCCTCATTAAGCATTGAGCGTTTGCGTAAAAAAGTGAGAAGTTAGACTTGATTAGCAAAGCTTCGTAGCCTTTTTGACTCGAGTTAGTGGGTCCTTAGGGGTGTCTTTACACCTAATGCCCTAAAACCTTTTGGTTTGGGAGTCATTGACTTAACGCTTGATACATGGGTCAACTAGATAGCTCAAGGGAACTAAGCAATAAAAAAATAAAAAAATAAAAAGAAAAAGAAAAAGAAAAAGAGTTTTTTTTTTTGAAATAAACCTTGATTATTGTGTTCGATGGGTAGTCTAATGAATTTTGAGTGTCAAAGCATGCATGACTAAGATTAGTTTCTGAAATCCCATAATTATGTGCTAATTTCACTTTCACTAGAATTGATTTGTGTGATGTCTCATAATGCCATGTTAGTAGCTTAATTGATAATTCCCTGAAAATTGTGAAGATATTGTTTGTTTGATTAAGTTTGCTCATGAATAAGAACCATTATTTTTATATTGTTGCATTGTTGAGAATAAAGTGATTGTACAATGTTTGTGGGTATCATTCCTGAAAAACCCTCACAAGACTTCACTCATCCTCTAGGGAATCCCTAGAGGTTTAAAAGGCTTGTTGCATATGCTAATGTAACCGTTCTCCCACGAAAGCGGACCTATGTTTAATTGTGTTTTTCATTTTGTTTTGCTAAGGGACTAGCAAAAATATAAGTTTGGGGGTATTTGATGAGTGTTGTTTTCTGCTTAATCAAACCCTTTATTTATATTTGTTAAGCCTTTAGCCGTGTTATTATCTAACATTTTAGTTTGTTTTAGTATCTTTTGGTGTTGTAGGTCCTTATGATGAAACCTCGGTAGAAAGAGTGAAAAAGGGAAAAAAGAAGAGAAGTATGATCCCTGCCACTGCGCTCTAGCGTAGGAGGAGCGATCGAGTGCAATGCGCTCTAGCCCAGTGCCCACGATCGAGCGCAAGCCTAGTTAGCCCGTGTCTTAAGTGGTTGCCCTAGCCAGCCCTATGATTCCATCGCTTTCACCTTGCGTGGAAGCTCCTGAAGCGGTTATTTGCGTTCCAACGCAGCCTCCACGATCGACCGTATACACCAGTGCGCTCGAGCGCACCTCCTGCGATGGAGCGTAGCCCTCCGACCTGGAAGCACCTTAGTTTTCTATAATAGGACCCTTAGTGTAAAATTTACGAGGTTACGTTTTTTGAGCTCCTTCTTGCTATAGAGACCACTGTTTGGCTATGTACATTTGTTCTAAACGTTAACAACTCTCGTTTTATTTTATTTAATGCTTTCTAGCACTTACATTTTGTCTTTCCATTCTATGGGAGGCTAATCTTCAACTAAGGTTGAAGATGAAGCCTCCCCTCTAATTTATGCACATTTACTTTACGGTCATTTCATTCCATCTTTATTTTATGCTTAATCATTTCATTATGGGTTATTTGACAATCTCATTTGATAGTAGTTTTTGTTGCATCTATGTCCAATGTCATCACATTCCAATCCGGAGGTACGTCGGATGGTTGGAATGAGACGAGGCATCCACTGTGATCAACGATACAGTGGATGACTCAAGCTCAAACTAACATCTGCCATGACTCTTTATACGGTAAACGTTTTGACGGTTCGATTAGCTTCAAAGACAACTATAGGTTAAGCAAAATCCTAACTCGATAGGCGGAATAATACTTGTAGAGTTTATCATGTGTGTTTAGTGGGGAAGGTGGATTTTTCAACTTTGGTTACCTTTTGTTTATTTTACAAGTCCATTTTTAATTAGTTTACATTCCTGTTAATCACAAACACACATTCGGAGCTAGGTTAAGATAATGTTAACCTAGAAGTAAAAATTGGTTTTTAAACAATCACGGTTCTCTGTGGATACGATCTTGTACTTGCGCAACACTATACAAACCATGGTTTGTTCTATTGCTAGTACCAAATTTGGTGCGATCAAAAACTAAACCAATTAAAAGACTAACAAAGAAACCTAATTCAAATAAAAGACTGAAAGATAAGATAAAATAAAATACTAACAAAGAAACCTAATTTAAATAAAAGACAAACAGAGAAGATAGGTCATTCTAATCTACATCATCCTCCCTAAATTGGAGAAATTCATCCTCGAATTTGCATCCTCATCTGATGAGTCATCTATAAATGGAACAAGGTGTTTGACATTAAAGACATCAAACGTCTTAATATGGCTTGGTAGCTTCAACCAGTATGCATTTGGATTGATCTTCTCAATTATCTCTATAGGACCCACCTTACAAGCTTCAAGCTTGTTGTACTGTCCCACAAGAAACTTGTCTTTTGTCAAGATAGCCCACACGAAATCTCCCTCTTCAAATTCTACATCTCGTCTCTTCTTGTCGACACTCACCTTATACTTTGCTGTGGATTCTTGCAATTTCTGAATTGTCAGTTTGTGGCCCTCTTGTGTCTGGGCCATTAGGTTTTCTGCTGTCGTGTTTGTTCTCTTCATGTCTAGGATAGGTGCCAAATCTAGTGGGGCACGAGGATTACTCCCATAAATGATGGTAAACGGGCTAAATCCTATGCTTCGGTTTGTTGAACGGTTATAGGCTGGTCGTACCAAAAATAGTACTCGCAATAGCACGAATCGTTTTGCAGTGTAGCGGGTGTGCAAGTACAAGTGTTGAACCCACAAAGAATCGGGTTTTGTGTAAAACTAATTTAAATGCCTAAACTAACCCTATCTTAACCTACTTCCAAATATTAAACATGTGGCATGCATAAAAATAAACTAAATTTAAATGCTTAAAAACAAAGAAATAAAAACACTAAGGTCTAGAATCCACCTCACCACAATTAATAAACATATAATTATGCTAGTTCATACTTCCAAAACGACTATGCTACTTGATGAGTGTTGTTTAGTACTTAATCAAACCCCCTTATTTATGTTTGTTAAGCCTTTAGCATTGTTAATATCTAACATTTTTAGTTTTTTTTAGTGTTTTATGGTGTGTAGGTCTTTGCATCAACACATGGCTAAAAGGGGCAAAATGGACTTGGAGAGAAGCAATGGAGTTCCTGCCAGTGCGCTCGATTGCACTTGGTGCGATCGAGTGCAATTGTGGAACAGTGTAGGTTTGAACGCAGGTCCAGTTAGCCTGCGTCTCATGCTGTTGCACTAGCTAGCCCTACGATTCCATCACTTCTAGCTATGCCCGTGGCAGTTATTTGCATTCGATCGCAGGGTGTAAGATCGAACGCATGCATCAATGCGATCGAACATATGGCCTGCGTTCAAACATAGCCCTATGACCTGGCAACACACTAGTTTTCTATAAATAGGCCCCTTAGTGCATTTTGACCAGAGTTCTTGTTTTTGGGCGCGTTTTTAAGAGCATTTGCCCTTGTTTAGGTCCGCTCTGCCCATTTATTTGTTGCACTTCATTTTTAATTTATTTAATGCTTTCCTTTAAGCTTTATTTACTTTCTTTATACCTGGGTGGCTAAATCTTCAACTAAGGTTGAAGATGAAGCCTCACCCTTAGCACTTCTTTGACGCTTTTACGTTTAATGCATTACTTTCCGTCATTTACAATTCATGTTCGTTTCATTTCAATTTATGTGACAAAGTTGTTGTGATTGTTGTTGATGCATCGAAGTCCAACCCTTGTTGTGTTCCAAGCGGTGCACAACGGATGAGTGAAACTCAATTAAATATCCACTTGATCCATGGATAGTGGATGATTCTATTGAGAATCACTATCCATTGTAGCTCTTAACGGTAAACACATCAAGCGGTTGACTAGTATCAAAATAGCAATAGAATATGATTAAAGTTCAAATCGATAGATGGAAGTGTGTATTTTACGTTTAAGCAAGTATTTTTTTATTGGGTGAGGTTGAGTCTTTAACCTTAGTTATTTTATCATTCATTTAAGTTTTTAGAGTAGTTTATTATTTTGCAATTTTGTGTTCGATCAAACCAATCTTGAACTAGGTTAAAATAGGGTTAATCTAGGTTTAATATTAGTTTTGAACAAACGCCTTTCCTATGGTTCGATCCGTATTTAATGCTACGGTCAACGACTTGTGCTATTAAAAGCAATCAAATTTGCATATCAAATTTTGGTGTCGTTCAGCAGTTGTTTTGTTTAAATTAATATTATTTTTCTACTAGTATTTATTTTATGCAATTTCAATTATTCTTAGTTTATTTTTGCATTTTAATTAATTTTGTTATTTTAGAATAGTGTTTGGCTAATTTATTGATTTGTTTGGAAAATCAGCATGCGATCGATCGTAGTACTTGTGATCGGCACTTGAATTCCATAACGTTTGCACACTGAACTTGCTCTGCGGCATGCGTCCCTAACAAGCGATTGTGCTACGTTTGAACGCACCTCGTTGCATTGAGCGCGCGCCTAAATTTGCTTTGTATGCGATCGATCGTGATGCTGCGCTCGGCGCACTCTCTCTGCATCAACATAGAGCGTTATGTTATTTTTGTTTCTAGCAATTTGATTAATTGTTAACTTAGTTTTAATTGATTTTCTTCTGTTTTAGCATAATATGCTATTTGTGATTGTGCCTAGTTTATTTTGTTTTAAGTGATTAATTAGTGTTATTTGTTAGATAGTAGTTTAGTTAAATTTATACTTAATTGTTTAATTGTTTTGCCATGTTAGTTTTTATTTGTGTTAGCTAGGTTGTAAATATTTTTCTTTTTCTGTAAAATTCTGCCTATGTTTAAGATTATTTAATTTTAATTCATTTAGTGCATATAGGTTGCTAATTTTGTAGTTTAATTTTAAGTTAGTGTTTTCAAGTCATCTAGGTTATTGTAATTGTTCTTTTTTTGCTATTTTGTTTCCCTGTTTTTGTTGTTTGTCCATGCATGTTTGCTTGTTTAGCTTGCTGTTTTTCCTTAGTCTTTAGTTAAATTTTTGTTAGTTTATGCATGGTTGGCGATCCTTTAACCTAGAGTTAACACCATTAGATCCCGACTTGGAGAGAAAATTAGGGGAGCGCGTCGAGCTCACGTGGAAATGGGGGACAATCAAAGGAATGCTAATGACTAGGAGAACGAGGAGTACCAAGATGCTAGAGCTGGGAATGGGGAGCAAAGAAGAGCGTATGACGTGGATTTCACTACGTCATTACGGGAACTTTTCGCACCAGTTGCAACTAGTTCCCATTCGTGCATAGTGTTGCCGCCGACTAATGCAACCCACTATGATCTAAAGCCACATGTGATCCAGATGTTACCATCTTTCTACGGCACAGATCATGAAAACCCATATTCTCACGTGAAGAAATTCAAAAATATCTGTGCCACCACCAAATTTCAAAATTTTTCTGAGGAGGCTATCCACCTCAAACTTTTTCCGTTCTCTCTTCATGACAGACCCATGGAGTGGTTGGATTCCAACGCTCCTAGATCTATTACATCCTGGGAAGAATTGTTGAAGCAATTCTACAACAAATTTTTCCCAATGTCCAAAGTAAATGAGGCAAGAAAGGAGATCAGTTCCTTTACTCAAGACGAGGATGAAAAATTCTCTGAGTGTTGGGCGAGGTCTAAGGATTTGCTCATCAAATGCCCGCCTTATGGTTATAAAAATGACGGCTCGTGCAATTCTTCTACCAAGGGCTGTCTCAGCCCAACCATAGTATGATAAAGTCAATGAATGGAGGGGCATTCTTGAACTTAACGGGAGATTTAGCCTACAAGGCTTTGGACAAATTGGTTGACAACTCACAGCAGTGGGATTTCACGAGTTGTCGAGATAAATCTGCCCGAAACCCTAAAAGAGGGGGCATCCTTGAGTTGAAAGGAGAAACAGAGTAGGCTCAAAGGATGGATGCCATTGTCAAGAGATTGGATGCTATGAGTGTAGGAAAACCTGTCAATACGGAAAATACATTTCTTATTGAGAGTTGTTCTGTCTGTGCTAGTCCCATGCACCAAGCACAGAATTGTCTATCGATGACAGTTTTTGCTAAGATGGAACAAGTTAATGCTTTCAATAACTTTCAAAAGCCGTTCAGTGGACCATATTCTGAGACATATAATCCAGGGTAGAGGAATCACCCAAATTTCTCTTGGAAACAGAATCAACCCACCATAAATCAAGGAGGAGCTCCACATCCTCCAAATCATTATCCCCCAGGATTTTCTTCTTCTTATCGAAATCATGGACGCTCAGCTCTGCCAGCGTCATCATCATCTTATCAAGCCCCCACTCAAGCCTCAGCATCATCAACATAGCCATTGAAAGAGACCATGAGAGAATTTATGAAAATGACTGGTTAATCAATCAATGACGTGAGGCATTCCACCATGGTGAACACCCAGGCAATCTCGAAGTTGGAGATGCAGATGGGAGAGTTGGCAAATCACCTTTGTGAGAGAGACAAGGGAAAGCTCCTTAGCCAAGCAATGAACAACCCTAAAGCATGCAGTATTGGAAATTCTTCAAATCATGAGCATGTATAGCGATTGTTACTCTGAGGTTTGGGAAAAGAGTGGACAACCAAGTGGTGGACCCAGAAGCAGACCATGCTGAGGAAGAAGAACCAAAAGATAAAGAGGGTGACAACCAGAAGGAAGGAGATGCTGAGCCATCTACAGTCACCCCAGTTGTTAAGGAACCTCTTAGGGCGCTGTGCCAAAAGCACCTTACCCTGAAAGATTACAAGCACCTAGGAATGGAGGGAAGTTAGAGGACATTATGGAGGTATTCAAACAAGTCCAAATAAATATTCCATTTTTGGACGCCATCCAGCAAATCCCTTCATACGCCAAGTTCTTGAAGGACTTGGTCACAGTGAAGAGGAAGACGAATGTCCTGAAAAGGCATTCATGACAAGTCAGTGGTATCCTACAATGCAAGTTACCTCTCAAGTACAAGGACCCTGGATGTTTTACTATTACTTGCATGATAGGAGTCAGTCAGATCGAGAGGGCTTTGTTAGATTTGGGAGAAAGTGTGAATTTGTTGCCCTACTCAGTCTATTTGCAGTTAGGGCTAGGAGAGCTGAAGCCCACATCTATGACACTGCAACTTGCTAACAAGTCTGTGAAGATTCCGCAGGGAATAGTTGAGGATGTACTGATAAAAGTGGACAAATTTTACTTCCCTATGGATTTTATTGTGTTGGACATGAAGCCAGTTCAGGTGATAGGGAGTGAGATCCCTGTGATTTTAGGGCAACCATTTTTAGTTACGGCTAACGCCTGATCAATTGTAGGTCGGGGGTGTTGTGCCAAATACTACCTAAATTAATAGATAATATTTAGTACGTTTTAACTCGTAAGTGCACAAGATCAAAACAATAGTATAGTGCAAAAAGTACGAGATCGATCCCACGGAGATTGTTAATTTTATTTAGAATTAATTAACTAAATTAAAATACCAAAAGTGTCACGTAATTGATATTATGAAAAATATATAAAGATAAATTAAAGTGTATTTCGATATCTACCACTAATTATGCTCAATTAATAAATCAATATGCCAATGCTCTAATCATATTATGAATACCTAATGGTTGCCAACCTAAGGGCATGGTGTATACTCCTTAAGCTATTAGTTTCCCTAAGCAACGAATTAGGCATGGTGTATACTCTAACTCTTTTCTTTCCTAAAGAATTTAGCATGGTGTATACTAAGTTGTTCTCTAGGAAAGCATATGAACTGTGAAAACCGACAACCACATAAGACCTAGGGCATGGTGTATACTCCCGGTTTCCCATGTTGATTAACCCAAGAACCCAGCGTGGATTACTTTTGTTACTTATGTTAAACCCAGGACTCGGTCATCCAAATTGATCTAACTAACAAGTCCATACCACATGCATACAATGGCCAATCACATACATATGAGGAATTCAATAAAACAGGCATTAATCAAGTTAAGCAACACAATATGATTATCACAAAGGAGCCAATATTGAAATATTAAATAAACATAATTAGGGTTTCAATCCAGCCCTACTAAAATAATTAGTTACACATAATTAAAATAAAAACTAAAAAGAAAAGGAAAAGAAAGAACCGAAAACTGCTCCTAGAAGTAGCCTCCAAATTCTCCTCTCTGAAATTCTCTCTCTAATTGTGAGGCTGAAAGGTCTATTTGTAGGCCTTAGGAAAGTCCTAGAAACACTAGTAAACCTAGGAAATTCGAAATTCCATCTCCTAATCAATTTAGGAGACAATCCTATTACAAATCGGATTAGGATTTGTCCAGAATTGCGGGGTGATTTTGACATTGTGGCGGTCTGAATTAGTAAAATTCTATTTCACAATGATTTGTAGAATTTTGAGTTAGCTTTCCAATGCCATTAGAATCATCTCAATCCAATATTTGAGATGAAAGTTATGGCCAAAATACCGAGACATGTTCATAATCCAAATGCAATCCGATTTTGATTCCAATTTGATAAATTCCGATTTACTCATTTCCACATCTTCTAGGTCTTCCCAATTTGCCCTTTAAGCTTGGAATATTTCTAGAAACGCTTCCTTTTCTTCCATGACCTACAAAAACACAGAAAACACAAATGAGAAATAAAATGGAACAAAATAACAAAAACTAAGAAATTAACAAATGTAAATTAAGGGCTAAAATATGAATATTTTGGCACTTATCAGGGGGTGATAAAGATTTCTTTTGGAAATATGACGGTAGAGTTGGAACATTTTTCACATCAAAAAACAACCACTTGATTATGACCAAATGAATGAAGTATGCTTGATTGAGGAGATAATTGATGAAGTCATTGAAGAATCAAGCATAGAGGACTCCCTGGAAGCATGCCTTGCTCAATTTGGTGAAGATCTAGACTTGGAGAAACTTTTGGAGCAGGCTGAGGCACTTTTGGAGACTGCTCCTCTGGTGAGTGAAGAGAAAGAGGAGATACAATACCTGATTCCCCAAAGAAGGAACTTAAGCCTTTACCTGATAGTCTTAAGTACAAGTTCCTAGGTCCAGCTGAGTCCTTGCCAGTGATTATAGCTTCAGACTTGATAGATGCTTAAGAGGAGGAATTGTTAGAAGTTTTGAGAAAGCATAAGGAAGCTAAAGGCTGGACTATTGAGGACATTAAGGGAATCGGCCCCTCGTTGGTTATGCATAAGATACATCTTGAGGAGAATTCCAAACTATCGAGGGAACCACAGCGAAGGCTCAACCCAACAATGCAGGAGGTTGTGAGAGCAGAAGTGATTAAATTGTTAGATGCTGGGATCATCTATCCAATTTCTGATAGCAAGTGGGTGAGCCTGATACATGTTGTGCCAAAGCGGGCTGGATTGACGGTAGTGAAGAACAAGGATAACGAGTTGGTGCCAACTCGTATTCAGTCGAGATGGAGAGTTTGTATAGACTACCGTAAATTGAATGCTGCCACTAAGAAAGATCACTTTCCTCTTCCATTCATTGATCAGATGGTGGAGCGTTTAGCTGGGCACGAGTATTACTGCTTTTTGGATGGTTATTCCGGATATAAACAGGTCCTAGTGGACCCTGAAGACTAGGAGAAGACTACATTTACATGTCCCTTTGAGACATTTGCCTACTGTCGCATGCCTTTTGGGTTGTGCAATGCACTGACTACTTTTCAGTGGTGCCTGATCAGCATATTTTTCGACAAGGTAAAGCGATTTATGGAGATCTTCATAGATGACTTCTCCGTCTTCGGTTCATCTTTTTAGGAGTGTCTGCACCTTCTCACTTTGGTTTTATTGAGGTGCAAATAGAAGAACCTTGTGCTTAACTGGGAGAAATGCCATTTTATGGTTAAGCAGGGGATTGTACTGGGGCATGTCATATCTCAGAGGGGTATTGAGGTTGACAAAGCGAAGGTAGATTTGATCTCTAACCTTTCACCCCCACGTATTGTGAAGGAAATTCATTCCTTTTTGGGCCATGCAGGGTTCTACAAGCGATTCATCAAGGATTTTAGCAAGATCGCCAGGCCCTTCTACAGGTTGTTGGCCAAAGAGACCCCGTTTAAATTTGATGAAGAATGTTTGAAAGCATTCGGGGCTCTAAAGGAGATTCTAACATCCACACCAATCATTAGGCCACCCAGTTGGGGTGAACCATTTGAGATCATGTGTGACGCGTCAGACTATGCAGTTGGAGCTGTTTTGGGCAACGCATTGATAAACTTCCCCATGTGATTTACTATATGAGTAGGACTCTGAACGACTCACAACTCAATTACTCCACCACAGAATAGGAGTTGTTGGCGATTGTTTTTGTGTTGGACAAGTTTAGATCCTATTTGTTAGGATCTAAAATCATTATCTATTCGGATCATGCAGCATTGAAGTATCTTTTTCCAAGAAAGATGCTAAATCCCGTCTGATCCAATGGATTTTGCTGCTTCAAAAGTTTGACATAGAAATCCAGGATAAGAAGGGGACTGAAAATGTGGTGGCAGATCATTTGTCTAGGTTGACCATGGATTTCACCGAGGATGCCACCCCTATTTCTGAGACCTTTCCTGATGAGCATTTGATGCACATTGCTCACAAACCTGCACCTTGGTTCGCTAACATAGTGAACTATCTTGTTACCGGCCAAATGCCTTTGCATTGGGGGCAACAAGATAAGCTCAAATTTTTGTCCAAGGTAAAAACCTTTCTTTGGGATGATCCTTATCTGTTCAAGTATGGTCCCGATCAGATCATTAGGAGATGCATACCTGAATTTGACCAAACCAATGTCATTTCCTTTTGTCATGATCATGCATGTGGAGGCCATTTCAGTGCAAACAAGACCACTGCAAAGATTTTGCAGTGTGGATTTTATTGGCCCACCATGTTTGGAGATGCTCGTGCTTATTGCACATCTTGTGAGTGCTATCAGAAACTCGGGAGTATTTCAAAGAGGAATATGATACCCCTCAATCCCATTTTGGTAGTTGAGATTTTCGATGTATGGGGCATCGATTTCATGGGACCTTTCCCAAACTCCTTCGGGTTTCTACACATTTTGGTTACTGTGGACTATGTGTCCAAGTGAGTGGAGGCGGTTGCGTGCAAGACCAATGACCACAAAGTTGTGGTCAAATTTTTTAAGGACATTATTTTTGCTTGGTTTGGTACACCTAGAGCAATTATTAGTGATGGAGGTACGCACTTCTGCAACCGGATTTTTGAGTAGTTGATGAAGAAGTATTTCATCATACATAAGGTTGCCACCCCTTATCACCCACAGACGAGTGGGGAGGTTGAAGTGTCAAATTGTGAGATCAAACACATTTTGGAGAAAACTGTGAACCCCAATAGGAAGATTGGTCTCTGCAATTGAATGATGCTTTATGGGCATACAGGACAGCATTTAAGACTCTGACTGGGATGTCACCCTATCAGTTGGTGTATGGGAAAGCCTGTTATCTTCCCGTCGAGTTGGAGCATCGAGCATTCTAGGCCATCAAGCAACTGAATTTCAATTTTTTGAAGGTCGGTCGGCTCTCAAAGGCTCAACTCAGCTTTGAATTAGAGGAGTGAGGAATGGCTTATGATAGTTCAAGGAAGTACAAAAGAACACATGAAGAAGGTTCATGACGAGAGCATTACGAGGAGATCTTTTGAGCCAATTCAAAGTCCTTCTTTACAATTCTCAGTTGCATTTTGTTCCACAGCAGCAGTTGAAATCTCGGTGGACGGGCCCATTCATCATTAGGATAGTGTTTTTTCATGGGGCCATTGAGATAGAGGATCCCAAGAATGGTAACACCTTTAAAATAAATGGACAAAGAGTAAAACCATTCTTGGAGTTAAGGAGTTTAGAGGTTGAGGCTACTCTGTTGGAGGATCTGATTTATATAGAGTGATTGTAGTCTCATATCACGAGTCTGGCTAAAGACATTAAACTTAGCACTTATGGGAGGCACCCCTCATTATGTTTCTTGCTTTATTTTCAGCATTTGTGTCTACCAGTCAAATTTGGGGAAGCATTCTTTTATGCCATACATGAATTGACCCATCCCCTAGGTATTGTTAATTCAGTCACATTGTGGGCAATGTGACGTTTTATGTTTGGGGGTGGGGTAGATGTGTGTTTGTTTGTATATGTGTGTAAATATGTGTTTGAGTGTTGGTTGTAGATATTTTCATTGTGTAAATTTTTTGTAAAAAAAAATAATAAATAAATAAATTTTTGCACTATGCATTCGAACGTACCCTATACATTCGATCACAGACACGGGCCTGCGTTCGAACTCACTTGCATTTGTTCGAGAGTAGTGCCCTATCACACACACACACTCCTACACGCATGCGTTCGAGCGTACCCTGTACGTTAGAGTGCAAAGCCCACTTCACTCACACACCCTCAGCATGAATGCGATTGAACGCACTTACGTATGATCGATCACATGCGATCTGAACCCTCACTGGACCTCTTTTTAGGTCACTATTCCTCTTCCCCCCTCATTTCACATCGTGTCGTACACCTTTTTCCCCCACCATCTCCGTTTTGTCTTCTCCCAAACTCCCTCATATCCAAAAACCCACCACCCAAACACCATTCAAACACCACCGCGCAGCCATAGCTCCGTCGTCGGCCCCTTTTCACCCACGTTTCCCACTCCATTCCTTCTCACCAAAACCCTAAAACTCCCCAAAACCCCAATTTTTCTTCCATTTTTTTTTATTATTTTAGGGCACAACTCCACTCACAGATTGTGCCCCTTGTTTGTTGGATTGATTTTGTGTGTTTTTGCAAGGGGTTGGGTTGGATTGGGAGGGGGTTTTCAAACCCTTTGTTTTCGAGGTGCACACCAGCTGTTCGACAAAAAGCCCCAACGAACCTCCAGCATGCTTAGAAGGCAAGGTTCGACTTCTCGGTCCTTTAGGACCCGAGCCATGACAACCAGGCCACCTTTTGAGAGTCGGAAGCTCATTTTGGAGAACACCTTTGCCATCAAAGAGGAGTTCTCCAATAATGATGCTACAAGTTGGGCGGTACAAGAATTGAAGCGCCGAGGTTTGAAGAGGTTGTTTAAGCCCGTCGCCTCCATCGCATACGAGCGTCTAGTCAGAGCTTTTTATGAGCATCTGAGATACGATTGCAGCCAGCCAGATGTTCTTGTCTCTTCCATCAACGGCAGAGATGTGGAGGTGACCATAGCCGATGTAGTGGCCGTTTTGAAGAGCAGTCACGAGCCTCCTGAGTCGGATGTACCTTGGATAGATTGCCCCTCCATGATCACCCTCGAGGACATCGTCTCCGACATGTGTGAAGGGCAATATGCAGACAAGCACCGGAATGTAGCCTACAAAGCGAAGATTCCTCAAATCTTTGGTTCATTGACATGGTGCTCTATAGGAACGTGTGTCCTATGGGGCACAAGACACAGAGGCAGGACATTTTCCTCAATGCCCTCTATGTGTTCCACAGAGGCTTTTGGTGCTCCATTCAAGAGATCATATGGAGACAGATTTACAAACTCTGGGAAGGAGTGCACCAGAAGAAGAAGAAGAGTATGAGGAGACGATCACTCTCAAAGCTGCTGATTTTTATGCTCTGTAGGACACCCTGGAGGACATCCGATTCCAAATTTTGGACATACAGAGGGATGCACGCCTGGATAGGCTCGAGACCCAGGACATGCTGCGAACCACTCTAGACAGGCTGCCACTAGCTCAGTGACGTCTCCGTGACGTGTTGGTTATTTTTTACACCCCTTGCACTACATTTGTATTTTCTTTATCCGCACACTGTGGGTAGTGTGAATTTTGAGTTTGGGGGTATTATTTGTGCACATTTTGTTTTTGAGTATGCATTTTATTTTAATTATGGTTTATTTTCTTTTGTGAACTTAATTTAATGAACACATGATCACTTTGTTAAGGGAATTTAAATTTTGTTATTTTCTTTGGCAGTATAAGATATTACAATTCAATTTGATTTTCACAAGGACATTTGGCACATAGTTTGTGGGATAAAATGTTGAGTTTGGTCATGTCAGTTTTGTAAGCTTAAATGCAGTTGGGTAGCCTGTTGGGAAATAACCTTGGTTTATGTTAAAAAAAAATGATGATCATTTTGAGCTTTCCACCTAGTAACCAGATCTCGTGCCTCATTAAGCATTAAGTGTTCGCATAAAAAAGTGAGAAGTTAGACTTGATTAGCAAAATTTCGTAGCCTTTTTTACTCAAGTTAGTAGGTCCTTAGGGGTGTCTTTACACCTAATGCCTTAAAACCTTTTGGTTTGGGAGTCACTGACTTAACGCTTGATATATGGGTCAATTAGACAGCTTAAGGGAGCTAAGCAATAAAAAAAAACCTTGGTTATTATGTTCGATGGGTAGTCTAATGAATTTTGAGTGTCAAAGCATGCATGACTAAGATTAGTTTTGAAATCCCATAATTATGTGTTGAATTCACTTTCACTAGAATTGATTAGTGTGATATCTCATAATGCCATGTTTTTAGCTTGATTGATAATAACCTGAAAATTGTGAAGATGGTGTTTGTTTGGTTAAGTTTGCTCAAGAATAAGAACCATAATTGTTATATTGTTGCATTGTTGAAAATAAAATGTTTGTGCAATGTTTGTGGGTATCATTCATGAAAAACCCCAACAAGACTTTTTCGTCCTCTAGGGAATCCCTAGAGGTTTAAAAGGCTTGTTGCATAGGCTAAATGCAATCGTTCTCCCACTAAAGCGGACCTAAGTTTAATTGTGTTTTTCATTTTGTTTTGCTAAGGGACTAGCAAAATATAAGTTTGGGGGTATTTGATTAGTGTTGTTTAGTGCTTAATCAAACCCCCTTATTATGTTTGTTAAGCCTTTAGCACTATTAATATCTAACATTTTTAGTTGTTTTTAGTGTTTTATGGTGTGCAGGTCTTTACATCAACACATAGCTAAAAGGGCCAAATTGGACTTGGAGAGAAGCAATGGAGTTCCTGCCAGTGCGCTCGATCACACTTGGTGCGATCGAGCGCAACAACGGTCGAACGCAAGGTGTAGGTTCGAACGCATCGATGCCAGCTGCCTCATGTCAAGTGTTCTAGCCAGCCCTACGATTCCATTGCTTCCAGCTATGCGCCATGGCAGTTATTTGCGTTCGATCGCAGGGTGTACGATCGAACGCATGCATTAGTGCGATCGAACTCATGGCCTGTATTCAAACGCAGCCCTATTGATAAGAGCTAAATATAGTATATTTGGACCCCTTAATTTGCATTAGTTAATCCTTTAGCTATGTCGTTATCTAACGATTTGTGTTAGATTTGTGTTTTAGTGTTTTGTAGGTTGCTGAAGAGAAACTGCATCTTAAAAGGGAAAAATTGCAAAGTCTTGGAATAAAACATACTTTGAGAAGATCTAGAAGATGTGGTTAAGCTTGACCAAATCAAATGAAGGAGAAAATCGGAATTTCCCTAAATGGAGATAATTTCGGATTTGATTCAAATTCAGATTCTGCACATGTCTCAGTGTTTTGACTATAACTTTCTGTTCAAATATCGGATTGAGATGATTCAAACAGCAGTGGAAAGCTCGTTCAAAATTCTACAATTTATTTTGAAATAGGATTTTCCTAATTCGGACGTTTACTTTGTCAAAATCGTCCCACAATATGAGAACACAAATTTGAGCGAATCTTATCCGGATTTCGGATCTTCTAATTGGACAGGAGATTGACCTCGAATTATCTAGGTTTACTTGGGCTTTTAGGACTTCTCTAAGCCTATAAATAGACATCTTTGCATTCAAGAAATATATACAAGCTAGAGGCAAAAATTCACAGCTTCTCTTTAATTTAGTTTTTCGTAGTTTAGGATTTATATTTATGTCGGGCTAACCCCAACTAAGGTTGGGGATGAAGCCTCATCTATGAAGAACAACAGTATTTTATGTAAGTTTCTATTGTCCGATTTTATGGTTTAATATTTTAATTGTTTTACTTTTTTAATTGGGTTGAATGTATCTTGGATATCTTTTGTGATTTAAGGATACATTAGATGATTTGTGATAATTCAATACAATTGACTTCTTGGTTTTCTTGATTAAAAGATTGGATTTTCTTGTGATTTATTTTCGGATACAACGGATGTTTCAATATAGATTGGATATTTGTTTGTGATTTATGGATACAGCTAATGATTTAATTGATAATTGGATTTCTATTGTGATTTGGGTAAAGAATGGATACAAGGAATGTTTTGATTAATTTGTGAAGTAAATAGTGAAACAAACATAAGATTTGATTGGTGAGAACTTCGGATTAATATTGATTAATATAAAGTATGTGTTGTTCTGATTTGGTGAGTGTGGATTCCGCACCTTTAGTACTTTACCTTTTGTGTTTATTTTATGTTTTAGTCTTTAAATTTCAAAATCAACTTCAAAACCATTTTGGAATTAGAGAAGGATTTAATTAGTTTAGATTTAATTTTTCTTTCAAGAATACAATTCCCTGTGGGTTCGACCTCGCACTTGCACCCCCATTATATTGCATACGACTCGTGCACTTGCGAGTACATTTAATTTGTACATCAAATTTTGGCGCCGTTCTTAGAGTTGTTCAATTTTTGAAACAATTTATATTTAAATTGATTTTATCTTTCTACTAGTTATAATTAGGATTTTATTTTTCTGCAATTTATTTTTATTTTATCCTGTTAAAAAAAAAAAAAGATTTCTTTTCTTTTTGTTTTGTTTGTTGTTTTTGGCCGCATTCTTTTGTCTACAATCGGGCTCGAAAAGCGATCGAACGAATCGCAATACGCCGAGCTGCATTCTCAAGAACCGACAAAGACCAAAGATAGGAGCGCACGCTC
Source organism: Carpinus viminea (assembly GCA_013348765.1). NCBI lineage: Eukaryota > Viridiplantae > Streptophyta > Magnoliopsida > Fagales > Betulaceae > Carpinus > Carpinus viminea. Next base: position 18,485,091 of record CP054674.1, read on the forward strand.
ATAGTGCATCATCATTGGCGGATCAGGCTCGCACTCAATCCCACCTATCTTGCGCCTCGAGCGCACTCTCCACAGCAGCACTCACAAAGAACGCTGTAGTTCTATAGATTTTTGCCAAAATTTTATTTTTGGTCCGCTTTTGTGAGTTTTAAATTTTAGTTTTATTTTCTTTTAGTTAGTTGTTTTAGAATATTTTCTTTTTAAAAATTAAAAAAAAAAAAGTGTGAGATGAATAATGGTTATGAGGAAAATAAGTTGTTTAGATCTACGATGTAAGTCAATGATATACGTGATAAATTCTACAAATTCAAAGCGGCTAGATCTACCCCAACCCATTTTTCTCACACATGCACACCACATAAGTCATGTTCATATTGCTCCAATCATTATCATTATTCTAGTAATTGTCCATCTAAGGGACAACTTTCTAATTTTTCATATGAGCAAATGAACACCAGTTTCTCCTATCCGGGATGTGATTCAAATTCCAATTTTTACAACTCGAACTGGAGCAACCAATCTGATTTCTCATGGTCAGCTCAGACTATAGGAAATTATGCTCCCCAATTTCAGGAATTGCACCATTCAGACTATCCGCAATTCGGTCATCAAGCTCAACCACACTTTTATCAAGTGCCACATGCACCTCGCTTCATCGGAAGACATGATGAAAGCACTTATGCATCAATCGATAAATTCATGCAACGAATCGATCAGCTGCATCAAACACCGGAGACATACAAGAGCAAAGGTTATGTTGCAAGGATAGAAGGACAAATTGGTCATCTTGTTACTGAATTAAATAGAATAGAGGAAGAAGAGCTTCAAAGTCAATTGATGATTGAAAGGCACCACATGAGTGATGAGGATGATTCCAAAATTCTTATCATGAGCATGCCCAAGTCACCACCACACTTGATGAGGATGAAATTGTAGATAACAAAGAGGAGCACACAAAGCAAGTTGAGCAAATTGAGTTGAGCACCATGAGAAAAGTCAGCCCCAAAGAGATCCTAATCTGCCCAATGACATGGAAGTGAGTACTAAAACTCCTGCACATCATGTACCTCTTGAGACACATCAAGAACCCAAAGTTCCATCTCTAGATTGTCTCCAAGAGCCATCTTATGCCAAGATACTCAAGGATCTATGCAAACAAGCGCAAAATCTAGGAACCACTTTCCTAAGAAGATCCTTCAAGCAAGCAATTCTACATAAGATGGCGAAATATCCTTCAGAGGGATATAAAGTTTTGAAGAAGAAGGGTGGAAGGGATTGATTGGACATGATATGATAGGGGAAGCCGTAAAGTTTTCTCCTCCAGATTTATTTTCTGCACTTCACTCCACATTTTCTTGCTTTCCTTTTTCATTAATTGTTTTTAGTTTTGTTTTTGTTTCTAACAGCAATTAATCTTGTGATGTTTTGTTTATATATATTGCTGTTAGTTTTGTTAATAGGTGTGTTGGTGTCTAAATTTGGGAGACTCCCTAGCTTTTTCACACTTTGACGTTTCCTTACTTCCGGTAATGTATTGCTATACTACACATTGAGGGCGATGTGTAATTCAAGTTTGGGGGTATGGAAAACACTTTGTCTATTTATTTTTGTTTTTGTTATTATTTGTTTATTTTTATTTGTCTTTTTGTGCTAAAAAAAATGAAAAAAATAAAAAATGTGCAATGTTGTTGTCAAGTTTGAGTTAAATTGTGACTGTGATGTGCATTTCATTGGCTTACTTAAAGGGTTAAACATATCATTATGTCAGTAGATGTCTAAGTCTTTTGACTCATTTTTGGATAATTGATATTTCACTTGTTTTAAGCTAAATTTTTATGAGCACATTAGCATGTTTTCTGTGAGGTATGATGTTTGAGCTTAAGCTTGTTCCTTTGAGATTTGTTGGATGACCTATTGATGATTAACCTTGGCTTGCAAGATAATAAATAAAGAAAAAAAATGAAAAAAAAAAAAGTAGAAGAAGAAGAAGATCATTTTGAGTTTTTCACTAAGTAACGGACCTTTTGCCTCATTAAGCATTGAGTGTTCGCGTCAAAGGTGTGAAATTTAAAGATTGATGATATGGCTAGCTTGGCTTCAGCCTTTTGACTTGAGTTAATAAGCTCTTAGGGATGTTTACATCTAGTGCCCTAAAGCCAACTAGCTTGGGAGTCATTGACTTAACACTCGATACCAAAGTCAATTAGAAAGCTTAAGGAGCTAAGCATTGCACTCTACATAAAAGAAAAGAAATATATATATGCTTATCTTGCCTTGGTTGTTTCATCTGTTTGGGATTCTTACGAATTTTGTGGAGCTTGTTTTGAGTTTGAACTGAAAGCTTCTTGATTATATGCTACTTTCACTTTACACTTTTCATAACATATGATGTCTTGATTATCCATTTATGAGTTATTTGATTTTGGATACCCGTTGATTGTGACGATGGTGTTTGTCTTTTTAAGCTTGCTTATGAATAAGAATCATGGTTTATGTGAAACTTATTTCATGTTAACAACATAGTGCCATAATGTTTGTGGGTATCATTTCTGTTAAACCCTCACTCACCCTCGAGGACATCGTCTCCGACATGTGTGAAGGGCAATATGCAGACAAGCACCGGAATGTAGCCAGCAAAGCGAAGATTCCTCGAAATCTTTGGTTCATTGACATGGTGCTTTATAGGAACATGTGTCCTTTGGGGCACAAGACACAGAGGCAGGACATTTTCCTCAATGCCCTCTATGTGTTCCACAGAGGCTTTTGGTGCTCCATTCAAGAGATCATATGGAGACAGATTTACAAATTCTGGGAAGGAGTGCACCATCGAGTGGCTGAACACACAAGGAGTTGGGGTTTGCCTTTCCCTTTTCTCATCACTCACATACTGAGAAAAAAGAGGATTAAAGGCAATGCTATAGACGGGCTGATCACTGAGAGCCCACACTTCGGTTGCATCCAGTGGAACCAGAATTGTTCCCACGTGCCCAGAGCCGCACCAGAGCCAGAGCCAGAGTCAGAGCCCATGGACATTCAAGAGATGGCAACTGAGCTAGAGAGGGCGGCAGAGCAGGAGGAGCAGCCAGAAGAAGAAGAAGAGTATGAGGAGACGATCACTCTCAAAGCTGCTGATTTTTATGCTCTGTAGGACACCCTGGAGGACATCCGATTCCAGATTTTGGACATACAGAGGGATGCACGCCTGGATAGGCTCGAGACCCAGGACATGCTGCGAACCACTCTAGACAGGCTGCCACTAGCTCAGTGACGTCTCCGTGACATGTTGGTTATTTTTTACACCCCTTGCACTACATTTGTATTTTCTTTATCCGCACACTGTGGGTAGTGTGAATTTTGAGTTTGGGGGTATTATTTGAGCACATTTTGTTTTCGATTATGCATTTTATTTTAATTATGGTTTATTTTCTTTTGTGAACTTAATTTAATGAACACATGATCACTTTGTTAAGGGAATTTAAATTTTGTTATTTTCTTTGGCAGTATAAGATATTACAATTCAATTTGATTTTCACAAGGACATTTGGCACGTAGTTTGTGGGATAAAATGTTGAGTTTGGTCATGTCAATTTTGTAAGCTTAAATGCAGTTGGGTAGCCTGTTGGGAAATAACCTTGGTTTATGTTAAAAAAAAATAATGATCATTTTGAGCTTTCCACCGAGTAACCAAATCTCGTGCCTCATTAAGCATTAAGTATTTGCATAAAAAAGTGAGAAGTTAGACTTGATTAGCAAAATTTCGTAGCCTTTTTTACTCAAGTTAGTAGGTCCTTAGGAGTGTCTTTACACCTAATGCCTTAAAACCTTTTGGTTTGGGAGTCACTGACTTAACGCTTGATATATGGGTCAATTAGACAGCTTAAAGGAGCTAAGCAATAAAAAAAAAACCTTGGTTATTATGTTCGATGGGTAGTCTAATGAATTTTGAGTGTCAAAGCATGCATGACTAAGATTAGTTTTGAAATCCCATAATTATGTGTTGAATTCACTTTCACTAGAATTGATTAGTGTGATATCTCATAATGCCATGTTTTTAGCTTGATTGATAATAACCTGAAAATTGTGAAGATGGTGTTTGTTTGGTTAAGTTTGCTCAAGAATAAGAACCATAATTGTTATATTGTTGCATTGTTGAAAATAAAATGTTTGTGCAATGTTTGTGGGTATCATTCATGAAAAACCCCAACAAGACTTCACTCGTCCTTTAGGGAATCCCTAGAGGTTTAAAAGGCTTGTTGCATAGGCTAAATGCAATCGTTCTCCCACTAAAGCGGACCTAAGTTTAATTGTGTTTTTCATTTTGTTTTGCTAAGGGACTAGCAAAATATAAGTTTGAGGGTATTTGATTAGTGTTGTTTAGTGCTTAATCAAACCCCCTTATTATGTTTGTTAAGCCTTTAGCACTATTAATATCTAACATTTTTAGTTGTTTTTAGTGTTTTATGGTGTGCAGGTCTTTACATCAACACATAGCTAAAAGGGCCAAATTGGACTTGGAGAGAAGCAATGGAGTTCTCGCGGTCGCTCGATCACACTAGTGTGATCGGCGCAACAACGGTCGAACGCAAGGTGTAGGTTCGAACGCAGGTACAGTCAGCCCGCGTCTCATGCTGTTGCCCTAGCCATCCCTACGATTCCATTGCTTCCAACTATGCGCCATGGCAGTTATTTGCGTTCGATCGCAGGGTGTACGATCGAACGCATGCATTAGTGCGATCGAACTCATGGCCTGTATTCGAACGTAGCCCTATTGATAAGAGCTAAATATTGTATATTTGGATCCCTTAATTTGCATTAGTTAATCCTTTAGCTATGTCGTTATCTAACGATTTGTGTTAGATTTGTGTTTTAGTGTTTTGTAGGTTGCTGAAGAGAAACTGCATCTTAAAAGGAAAAAATTGCAAAGTCTTGAAATAAAACGTACTTTGAGAAGATCTAGAAGATGTGGTTAAGCTTGACCAAATCAAATGAAGGAGAAAATCGGAATTTCCCTAAATGGAGATAATTTCGGATTTGATTCAAATTCAGATTCTGCACATGTCTCAGTGTTTTGAGCATAACTTTCTGCTCAAATATTGGATTGAGATCATTCAAACGGCAGTGGAAAGCTCGTTCAAAATGCTACAATTTATTAGGAAATAGGATTTTCCTAATTCGGACGTTTACTTTGTCAAAATCGTCCCACAATATGAGAACACAAATTTGAGCGAATCTTATCCGGATTTCAGACTTCTAATTGGACAGGGAGACTGACCTCCGAATTATCTAGGTTTACTTGGGCTTTTAGGACTTCTCTAAGCCTATAAATAGACATCTCTGCATTCAAGAAAAGATATACAAGCCTGGAGGCAAAAATTCACAACTTCTCTTTAATTTAGTTTTTCTGTAGTTTAGGATTTATATTTATGTAAACCTAAAACTAAGGTTGAGGATGAAGCCTCATCTATGAAGAACAACATATTTTATGTAAGTTTCTATTGTCCGATTTTATGGTTTAATATTTTAATTGTTTTACTTTTTTAATTGGGTTGAATGTATCTTGGATATCTTTTGATTTAATGATACATTAGATGATTTGTGATAATTCAATACAATTGACTTCTTGGTTTTCTTGATTAAAGATTGGATTTTCTTGTGATTTATTTTCTGGATACAACGGATGTTTCAATATAGATTGGATATTTATGCATGATTTACGGATAAAGCTAATGATTTAATTGATAATTGGATTTCTATTGTGATTTGGGTAAAGAATGGATACAAGGAATGTTTTGATTAATTTGTGAAGTAAATAGTGAAACAAACATAAGATTTGATTGGTGAGAACTTCGGATTAATATTGATTAATATAAAGTATGTGTTGTTCTGATTTGGTGAGTGTGGATTCCGCACCCTTAGTACTTTACCTTTTGTGTTTATTTTATGTTTTAGTCTTTAAATTTCAAAATCAACTTCAAAACCATTTTGGAATTAGAGAAGGATTTAATTAGTTTAGATTTAATTTTGCTTTCGAGAATACAATTCCCTGTGGGTTCGACCTCGCACTTGCACCCCCATTATATTGCATACAACTCGTGCACTTGCGAGTATATTTAATTTGTACATCAAATTTTTGCGCCGTTGCTGGGGAGTTGTTCAATTTTTGAAACCAATTTATATTTAAATTGATTTTATCTTTCTACTAGTTATAATTAGGATTTTATTTTTCTGCAATTTATTTTTTATTTTATCCTTGTTAAAAAAAAAAAAAAAGATTTCTTTTCTTTTTTGTTTTGTTTGTTGTTTTTGGCTTAATTTTCGGCCGCATTCTTTGTCTACCTTTGGCCTGAAAAGCGATTGAACGAATCGCACACGCTCGGCGCATTCAACCGACGACCAAAGATAGGAGCACGCTCATAGCAGGCATCATCATTGACGGATCAGCGTGCCTGCACTCGATCCCACCTATCTTGCGCGAGCACACCTCCGACTCACAGAACGCGTAGATTCTATAGATTTTGCCAAAATTTTATTTTTGGTCCGTTTGTGAGTTTTTAAATTTTAGTTTTATTCTTTTTAGTTAGCTGTTTTAGAATATTTTCTTTTAAAAATTAAAAATTAAAAAAAAGTGTGAGATGAATAATGGTTATGAGGAAAATAAGTGTTCAGATCACGAATGAAGTCAATAATATCGTGATAAATTCTACAAATTCAAAGCGGCTAGATCTACCCCAACCCATTTTTCTCACACATGCACACCACATAAGTCATGTTCATATTGCTCCAATCATTATCATTATTCTAGTAATTGTCCATCTAAGGGACAACTTTCTAATTTTTCATATGAGCAAATGAACACCAGTTTCTCCTATCCGGGATGTGATTCAAATTCCAATTTTTCCATTCATCACTAACCCTCACTTGGATCTGGTGGTAGCCACTCTTCAAATCTAGTTTGCTAAATACAGTTGCCCCACTTAATTGATCCAATAAATCATCTAATTGTGGAATGGGAAATTTGTAACGTATCGTGATTTTGTTGATGGCGTGGCTGTGCACACACATTCTCCATGTCCCATCTTTCTTGGGTGTGAGCAATGCTGGAACTGCACATGGGCTCAAGATCTCTATGTTAATTTCTTAACATTGTTATTTATTTGATTTTGTGTTGTTTTATTATTTTCAGGTTTTAAATAAAGATACAATTAATTCCTTTGAATTTGGGCTTAAAATACACTTTGAGAAGACCTAGAAGATATGGTTAAGCTTAATCGATCGTAATAGAGGACTTATATGATGTGGTTAAGTTTAATCAAATCAAAGGAAATGATAAAATCGAAATTTCTCTATTTGGAGTCAAAATCGGATCGGATAGAATTTTAGATTCTGGATACATCTTAGTATTTTAGCCATAACTTTCAGTTCAAATATTGGATTAAGGTTATTCCAACGGCATTGGAAAGATAACTCAAAATTATACAAATCATGCTGAAATAGGATTTTCCTAAATCAGAATTCCGCTACACCAAAATCATCCCGCAAGAGAAGAAGGAAAATCTGGACGAATCCTATTCCGATTTGTACATGGATTACTTCCTAATTTGACTAGGAGATTGAAATCCGAATTTTCTAGGTTTCCTAGGGCTTGTTTGCTCCCTATAAATAGGCCTCTAAGTTTCAAGAGAAAGGGTGCTTAGTTTTAGATACAAAAATATTCTTGGAGGCTTAGCGGAGCCATGAGCGGCTAAACCCTTCGTTGGGTGTTGATGTAACCCTATCCAAGCACAATAGTTTGATTGTATTCAATTTCTAGATTTTCAGTTTATGCATGTTGATTGTATAACTATGAGAATTGCTACCTTTTGATTTTGTTCTTAATTATTAATGCAATTGTTCTTAAATTTCATAATCAATATTTGTGAAATTCTTTTCTTGTCTTAGAAAGTCTTTTACTTTTATTGAACTCAAATTATTCTTGCTTTCTGTGATCATGAGAATGATGGTTATACAATGGTTTTCTTTGACATATGATCAATAGGGTTTGATAGGCTATGCTTAGGGAAGATGGATTGTACTACATCCTAGTTTAGTGTAATTTAGGTAGACAGTCCATGCCAAATGAAGATGGGTTACACTTATCTATTGATTGTATGTATCATGTTAAAGAATTTGATAATTTATACCTATGGAAGATAGGTCGTACCGCATCTTAGTGGTTAGGTGGACGATCTGTGCAACCAAAGATAGATTATACTTATTCTTTAATAAGGTAGTTTCTTGTTTATTTATAACATGCATAGAATGAATTTCTGGAATTGAATCTAATTAACCATTGTTGTGTGGATAGAGGTGAAGTCAATGCCCTACACTCTCTCTCGTATTTTAATTCTCTTTTAATTCCATGCTCTTAGTTATAAACCAAAATCAATCATCTTTTAATTAAGTTAACTTTAATCTTTCAAATTTGATAACCAAACCCCTGCAGTCCTTGAGGTTTGACATCCTCAATATAGGCCTATCCTACGGGATTCGTACAATTGCGAATGGTAATTTTTATTATTGATATTTATCACAAAAATACCACATCAGGTGCTTGACGGTTATGCCTCAAACATTCCCGATATGCATACAATGTAAGGTCTCAAGAGTCATAACAACCATTTACTAATGCAACAACTTCTCCCTATTGCATTGAGGGGATCAAACTTGCCAAGTAACATGGTCAAGGTTCTGGTTGATATGTCTACATTATTTAGGGGCATATGCAAAACGGCATAGACACCAGAGGCTTTGGACTGATGTTGCACAAATTTAATTGTACTCGCCAATTGCACGAGTCGTTAAGCAGTGTAACGGGTGTGCAAGTGCGAGGTCAAACTCACAGAGAATCGGCTTTGTGAAAATTAACTTTTAAAGTGCCTAAACTAATCCTATCTTAACCTAGTCCCAATATCAAACACGTGGTGTGCAGAAAATAAAGACTAAATTAAATGTAATAAAATAAATAAATAAAAACAACTAAAGTCCCTAATCCACCTCACAACAAATTAATTAACATATAAACATGCTTAGCTCATATTTATTAAACATTTATGCTACAAGGCATACTCTGAGCGCTAACGCATTGTTCATATTTCCGTCTATCGATAAGCACATATGTATATCCTATTGTTGCTACACAATCTTGTCGATTTACCCGAGGCAAACACTGTTACAAGAGGTCACAACGGATAATGGTCCGAAGACGAATATCTGATGTATCTCCGGTTGCAACGATAGTCGACGTTCAATGATTGGCAAACAACAATCAACACACTTTTGTCACTAAAATGTATTGAAACGAATAGACATAAATTAAATGACAGAATAATACGAACTAAACATGAATATATATAAATAAATCTATAGTGAAGGGAATAAGAGACTAATTAAAAGTAAAATAAAACATTAAATTAAAGAAATGACGTTAGGAGTATTTACAATGAAGAACAATGAGATTTTGGGCCACTAAGGGCGCCTCAAATCATCTCCCAAGCGTCTTGGTTCATTTACAAAAGAAAATGGGGTATTTATAGGCTAATTTTTAGGGTTTCAACGCTGCCAGGTCAGTTAAGTGCGTTCGAACACAATCGTGCAACAAATTATGCATCAGATGGGCATAGCTGCGTTCGAACGTAAAATGTGCGTTCGAGCGCAAATGCTTCAGAATTGGCCAAAACTTGTGAAATGTGATTTTGTAGATCTTCGAGATAGCTTTCCAAAGACACCAAGATTACCTCAATCGGAGTTATACAACTCAAGATATGCCCGTTTTGGTGGAAGTCGTCGGGTGCGAATCATCGCTCGACTCAATTTTGCCGCCAAAGCTCCCCGAACTTTAAGCCCCAGATTTGATGGCGTTAACCCCAAATGCAACTTAACAACCTACAAAACACTAAAACACCAAAATTAACCAAAACATTAGAAATTAACAAAGTTAAGAGCTTAACAAACACAAGTTAAGGGGGGTTAAATATACAATATTTGACACCGATCAACTGACTTTAGGGTCACGTCTGTATTACTTTGCGCATGATGGAACATATACTCCCCCCATGTTCTTTTACCAGCATGTTCCACGTTGTCATGCATCTTGTCCGTGAATGCCAACTTGGTGGACCTGTGTAGTACAAATGGATGTACCCAGGAAAGAGGTAAAAATTGACGTAAATATTTCTTCATTCCTGGTAAACTTATTTAATTCCTACGACTAAATGCAATGATTAATTGATTTTGATGTGTAGGAGTCTTGGGGGATTCAAATCTAATGTTCGCAATAAAGTGGCTCTTGAGGGTTGCATTGCAAAGGGTACATAGCAACTGAGTTGGTGACGTTCTGCTCGATGTATTTAAATAATGTACTAACAGTTTACAATAGGCCATAAAGAAATCCCAATAATTCTAAAGGGGTGGGAACACGATTCAACCTCGATTGAATCACAATGAAATAGATTCACCGTTATATTATGTTCAACTCGGACAACTTCCACCAACTGCAGATGTAAGTCATTCTAATAGTATATGCATGTTATTTTATCTTACACCCTTACTAGTGCACTAAAATGGACAAACTTTCAAATTGTAGGGCGCACATTGATACGCTTAGGCAAAATTCAAATAGGGGCGAATGACAGAAGATCAGTTGGAAACCCAACATTCTCAGTAGTTTTGTGATTGGTATTGTGACTTCATAAAACAAATGTCGAATATAAATTTTACTGAATCTCAAATTTGTTTCTTAATCCTATTCCTTAACTAAAATAACTGTGCGTCTATGATTTTATTATACCAGACGATCGATCATTCAGATGATCGACATAGGATGGAAATGGGGAGAAACTGGAAATGCATTGTAGAAGGCCAATGGTCTCAACAGTTCAATATAACAGATATGTGGTCAATGACAAGCTGTTTTGCACTATTGCATATGATGTGGGAAAGAGGTTTCAAAACAGTGGCGTGTATGTGCCGACTATTAATGGGAAAACATACTATGGGAAGCTAATTCAAGTAATTGAGATGGTGTATTACGACAGGACAAAGTACATTTTGTTTAAGTGTGATTGGGCAGACAACACAAGGGACAGGGGATACAAGCTGGACAAGTATGGCCTAACGCTATTAAACTTCAAAAACCTTGCCCACAATGGAGATCAAATTACTAATAAGCCGTATGTACTAACTTCCCAAGTGGAACAAGTTTTTTACATTGAGGATGAAAAGGACCCCAATTGGGCTTGCGCTGTGAGGACTAAACCTAGAAATGTGTACAACGTTGGTTAGGGTCAAGAGCCTCATGTTGATCAAGCAAACTACCATGAGAGCGAGCCTTTCCAGTTGAATCGTAATCATCATTAGGATCCACATGAGGACCTAGATTACATCAGAATCGACTTACCACCAATTGAAGTATAGGTGATTTCATAAAAATTAAATATTGTACAATAATTTGTTTGTTGTTATTAATTAATTCATACGACATTCATTAAATGGTATATTTCTCATTTTTAAACATGTGAGTCGTCTATATGTGTGGTTGATAAATATTTAGTCCATTGTACACATAATTAATTTGGAGTGCGTGATGTATTTTGCAAGTTGATATGAGTATTCGTGGTGGGAAGACAAGAGCAAATAAGCGACCATTTTCTATGAGGCAGACGACGGGTGCTAACAGTCAACGAAGGACATTCGTATGCTTCTAATGCAGCAACCAGGGTATCGATCAATACTTCCAGATGAGCAAAGTCTAGATGATGTTGCTGATATTGCCACCCATCCCATAGGCCTGACCCAGTTTGGGTACCATTGTGTTCTTCCTCCTTGCGTGGGTGATGAATCTATGACTATGCTTTCAAAACCGCCAAACCTGTCTCAGATTGGTTGGGTTCCACACGAGTATTTTGATCAGCTACCACATAGCAGTGCACATATGGAGGATAGTGAGACACAGGCTTTGGTTGACATGGATGACGATGGTTCTGACACAGGAATTGCAGCCCGATGACCTTGCTTAGCAAGTGTTGGGTGTTGACGAGGTTCGGACGATAGGTATGTATGTATGCTAGCCAATCTTATTTATATGTATATAATTATATATGTTCTTATAATTTTATTAGTATTTATTTTCATTAAATTTTGGTAGTCATTTTATGTTAAACTTACCAAATGCAAATGCAAATGATAAGTTTGAAGTGTTGCAAGTAAATGACTCGCACAAAGGGTCATGATGGAATATAATGGTGTGTGGCTACTCGTAGGAAAAAGCGAGTCAAAATTTAGATGTATGATGGGCAAGATTGTTAGAAGTGGTGCGTTTATCCGAATATCAAATGACTAGAAGAAGATACCAAAAAATACGAAGGATGATGTTTGGAGTTCATTGATAGTATGTGTAAATTAGATGTTATGATTTTATCATATATAGCATATATAATTTATTATGTGAAACTTATATCTGAAGGTGAAAATATAATTTAGGGTTATTAATTTCTCAAATTTTAACTAATGCAAAAGCACTTCAACATCTTGCCTGGCTCGGATATTGCGTCAGTCAAGGACTTGAGGAAAGAGACATAGGCAAGAAGCTGAAGCTGTGGAAACACAAATTAAAAAACAAACTCCAAATTTGAGCCGGCGATATTCCTACAACAAAGAGGGCAAGAGCATGATAAATCTTTCAAAAGTACGACCCCGAGGACGTGGAGAAATTGTTGGCAAAGTGGTGCGATTAAAAAAATCAAGTAGGTCAATATTTTAATTGTAAATGTGTAGTATTATTAATTGTAATCGTTTATCTTTTCACATATTAATAACGTAAGTTGTGTGTGTAGGAATATGCTGAGCATATGAAAGACATACGAGCATTGAATAAAACACCACATTGCGACAGCTCAAAGAGCTACACAAAAGTGTCATACGAGGTGTATAACACATCATGATTAAAATATATTTACCGAAATATGTTTATGTTATAGATTTTTGCAAGTAATTACTTTGGGCAAAATCCCTATGCGAGCAAGGACTTACATCACGACCCACAAAGAGAAAGGTGGTGGCTACCCAAATGATTTGGTCAAAGAAAGAGTTGTATGCTTCTAACACTTCATCTTGAAACACATTTGTGTATTTTTATATTTATGATTAATACTTAGATAATGATGATCATGTGTATGTAACATACAGTTAATGATGGAGCAGTTACAAGAGTCTAATCCTGCAAAATTGCTAGACGAGCCCCAGGGGACAGTCCGGAGGGCACCGAACAACGCATACACACAGGCTCACGACAATATGCCTGAATATGCGGGTAGTGTTCGTGGTGTTAGTAAAAATATTCTACCTATGCAGGGGCAATATTCATTCATATCATACACCGTCCCAAGCAAGGTCCCAGAATCTTGGAAGCTCAGGAATGTCCGAAATGATTAAAATAGCAACTAAAGCGGAAATGGAGTAGCACAAGCAGTAGATGGATGCGATTACTGCGGCGATTACCACGTAGGTTGCTGCATAGATGGTGTCATATGATGCCCAGATTCGTGTGCTTGAGGTGTCTAGACATGTTAGCTGGGAGCCAAAGGTGACTAATGCTAGGGCTTCGCACTACTTAGGGTCCCTTGCTCATGTCATTGTCAGATCCTTTGTAGATAGCTAATTAGGTAACGATATATTATTTTTGTTTCTCATTTAATAACACGATCATCTAATGTAAATGACTATCATGTCAACTGTTAATAATTTGGTACAATAATCAAGTATTGTGTATGCATTTCTAAACCCTCATGGATGTATATAACACATTAAATCATAATATGTGTAGATGATGATCACAATGAAGCCCAACGATGGACCCCAACTAGACAAAATTTGTGTTTATCAAAGTGACATTGTGACCGTGGTTTTACATATATCACCGTACGTATCTGTATACCACTTAAATTTATATTTTTTTTTATTACTTTGTGTGGATTATCATTGGAACTTGTTTGTTCTTGGTTGGATTGGTTGTGACCGCTGGTTAGATATTTGCATATGTAATCTCAGCGTATTTGACAATTTGTTGAAACTGGTTGGGTTGGCTACCTTTGAACAATAATGGAGATCATAGAAGTTTCATTCGTTCATTCTTTGTGTTGGCTATGTTTGATATTCTTTCATGTTTCTCATTTATTATTTGTTTCTTTTATTATTTCCAGTTAGTGTGGAGAAGTCAGCTATCTTTATGATGTTCGATCACTTGGATTTGATGGAAGATGTGGTGTTCTTTTAAGTCACATATTCGCTATGTCACCCCTTTGAACTTGTATTTTTTTTATGTTTTATTTATATAAATTTGGATCTTTATTTTTTTATTAACAATGTTGATGTATAGAGACATTTTTACTTGTTAGATTATTAGTAGTTCTCTGTGCATGTTAATTCTAATTTAGGATGTATGGTTGTTTATAGTATATGATTCTAATTTAGGATGGACGGTTGTTTATAAAATGTGATTCTAATTTAGGATGAATGGATATTATTAGTAGTTCTCTTGATGAGTTAATGGAATATGAGATTGATGAGTTAATGTAGTTAATAGATAAGATCTTCATTATATCAGGTGCGGCAACTCCTAAATAACGGCTCGAATTATTCATAAAATTTAATATCAATAATGGAAACAAAAAAAAAAATCACCTTCCAGATGTTTTTCTGACGTGGCAAATTATGTGCCATGTCACTACATATGGTGACGTGGCTAAAACTGCCACGTTACCCAAGGGGTGACGTGGTAAATTTGCCACATTACCCTTTGGGTAACATGGCAATTTTAGCCACATCACCAAAGGGGAGATGTGTTAGAATTTGCCACGTCACCCCTAGGGTGACGTGTTATAATAATAACACGTCACCGTGGCAAACTCTAACACATCTCACTTTTGGTGACGTGCAAGGTTTGACACATTACTAAAATGGGGTAACATGGCCATTCCTACCACGTCACTGATGTGAGAATTTGCCATGTCACCCTATTTTAGTAACGTGTGAAATTATGACATGTTACTATTTGGTAATGTGTTAGAATTTAACACGTCACTAAAATTCTAGTAGTAACTCCCCGATTGATAACCTGTCACACACGTTCCCATTTACATGTCACTAACCGTTAGTAACGTGTCAGTGGTCTTGACACGTCACTAATGATCCCTTACAAAAAAAATGGTTTTTTGTAGTTAAGGATTCGTCGTATTGCAAGTAGTAATTTTTATAGAGTAATGTCATAAGTCTTCCTAGAGTCTTCCTGGAGTGATCCTAGATGTGATGTGCCTTTTACAATCACCAATAGATGAAAGTTCAATAAATCACTTCTCAAATTTCAAAAGTAATTTTAAAAGTCACATCACATTTAGGATGGCTCTAAGAGGACTTTTGGAAGACTTATAGCATTACCCATTTTTATAAATGATATTTTTTAACACAAAAATACCACATAAATAGGTAAACATGATGTGAGTCTTACGTATTCATTGTAACAATCGCAAAACTGCTCAAGATGTTGGGTTTCCAACTGATCGTCCATCATTTGCCCTATATTGTATGCTTGCCTAAGCGTATCCATATGCATCCTACAATTTGAAATTAATTTCAGAAAATTACAGTTTTCCCTCCCAAAGTTGACAGCATTTTTCAATTCGAACACCAAAGTTTCAATTTTGCAATCCACCCCCCCAAAGTTTCAATTTTTTTCAATTTGACCAATTGTATCCAAAACTTCCTATATTGCCCCTAATTTTTTATTTTTATTTTTATAAAAATTTAAAAAAAGGTGGCTATAGCCACCCTTTTGGCCATCTAGCTATTTTTGCACCCGCCAAATTTATTTTTTTATTTATATAAAAATAAAATAAAATAAAAAAGGGGCAGTATGGGAATTTTGGGATAATATTGGTTGAATTGAAAAAAATTAGAACTTTGTGGGGGTGGATTGTAAAAATTGAAACTTTGGTGTTCGAATTGAAAAAAATTGTCAACTTTGAGAGGGTAAACTGTAATTTTCCTTAATTATAACTCAAAAATATGGATGTAAGATGAATGAACATGCATATGCTAGTAACATGATTCACATCTGTAGTTGAAGGAACTTGTCCGAGTTAAACAAAATATATTGGTGAATCTGTGTCAATGTCATACGGTCGATGATGACTCATGTTCTCGCCCCCTTAGACCTCTGGGTTTTTTTTGGGGCCTATTGTGAAATGTCAGTGTGTTATCTAAATACTTCGAGCAGAATATCACCAACTCAGTGTCCCTCAAGAGCCGCTTTATTGTGGACATCAGATTTGAACCCCCAAGGCACCTACAAATGAAAACCATTCAATCATTGCAGTTATTCATTGTATTTTAATAAAGGGCAAAAAAATAATGATTTACGTAAAGTTTTACCTCTCCGCCAGATCCATCCACCTATACTGCACTGGTCCACCCAGTCGACATTCACAGACAAGATGCACGACAACATAAACCATGCTAGTGAAAAAACTATGGGGGAATACATGTTCCATACTTTACAAAGTGATATAGACTTCATCCTTAAGTCGGATCAAATCCTCTTGTGTCAATGTAGTTGACCATATGCCTCAGAAGAATGCAGGCATCTCAACCAAAGGTCTAACCACGTTACCTGGCAGTAAACCACGTAAAGCAATAGGAAGAAGCTGTTGTATCAGTACGTGACTATCACGACTCTCCAAACCCATTATTTTACGTTGCTTAAGTCGTACACATCGGGAAATGTTCGAGGAATATCTGTTAGGCACCCTTACATCTTGAAGCACTTTCAAGAAATCAGTTTTATCCTCATTTGACATCCTGTGGGAAGCTGGTAGCATATAGGTCTTCCTATTCTTGGCCGTGAATGCATGAAGTGTAGGTCTCCCATCTCATACAAGTCTTTAGGGGCTTCGAGATTGTCCTTCATTTTTCCTTTAATGTCAAGTATTGTGCCAAGTATATTGTCCATCACATTTTTCTCTATATGCATGACATCAAGGTTGTGCCGTAATAAATTATCTTTCAAGTACAGCAACCTAAAGAAAATACTCTTCTTCTTCCACACTATATGATTACTCCTTGGTTGTCGTTTATTAAGAGTCTTCTTCCGCTTCTTCCATTTTTTCTTACCATCCGTCTTTGACTTACCTTCAAGCTTTGACTTACCGTCATTCTCATCCCTAAATACCATCCCTTCTAATTGTCTTAAGATTTCATCTCCACTTAGCACATTGGGTGAACATTTTAGTTCTTGGTTACCATCAAACGTTCTTTTGTTCTACCTTCACGGATGATCCTAGGGCAAGAATCGCCTATGCCCCATAAAACAAAATTTATGGCTATGTTTTAACCACCTAGACCTTGTTGAATGCATACAGCAAGGACATGCCTTTACACCCCTGGTAGGCTATTCAGACAAATCTTCATATGCCTAGAAGTCATTAATTGTCCACATCAATTGCGCTCACAGCATAAAATTTGTTTTTTTGGAGACATCAAATGTGCATACCCCTACATTCCATAGTTTTTGTTATTCTTTGATTAAGGGTTGAAGGTAGAAATCTATATTCATTCCAAGTGAACGCGAGCCTGGGATAATATGAAAGACGTTTGTTTCATACATCCAAGGAGGCAAGTTGTATGGTACAAACATTACAAGGCAAATGTTGTGGGATGTGCTTAGGTTCTTAAAAGGATTAAATCCATCCGAGGTTAGTCCAAGCCTTATGTTATTTTAGTGCGGCCATTTGCATGCCTCCTTATATAGGGCATGGTACGCTGCAACATAAACAACCTTTGTAGTCGTGGAATGAGCGGAAACCACAGCAACACCTTCACTGGACATTTCTTACTCGACGATATGGGTTGACCATCCTTATCTAAATGAATTTCATTCTTCCACTTAGATTCTCCACAAACAGTACATGAATTTAACTCCTTATTGCCCTTCTAGAATAACATACAGTCATTACGACAAGCTGAAATCTTCTCATACCTGAGTCTCATGTCCTTTAGAAACTTTTTGGCCTCATATGTATTAACTGGCAAAGCCTATAATCAATGGGGAGCAACTGTAATGACCTTGATGGACAAATCAATTAACTAATAATTGACCATATGATTCGTCTCCTAGCCCTATCCCTCGTAGGACAAGACTTAGGTATTTCAACCTTTCTTGCTGAAACGAGAAATCTCATTGGAAGACTTTCTAAAACTATAGGAAATAGAGAGTAGAAATTTAATATCTACACAAGTATACACCGGAGTAAATCTAAAGCCTCATATCATAAAAATAACCACCAAATATACCGGTCATCAGACCATCATCAAAATAAGGTTACAAACCATAATAACATCATATGTCTTACAAGATCAACAAATCAAATACTAAGCTTAAAGAGCTAATGAGATTAAAATCTCAATCATATCAGCACGGGTGGTTCCTCTATCCTCCCACATGGACTTCAACCAAACCGGGTCCATGTCCTAAAAAATGACCCGAATCAGATCTTGTGCAATCACCCAAGTCTACTCCAATGGCATCCTCTCCTAGGATAGCTAAACCACGTAAATATTCATAGTGATGGGGGAAACATAAAATAAAGGGGTAAGTCTAAGACTTAGTGAATATTAACGCAGATAATGTCCATGCCGGTTTAGTAATGAACTCTTGTTTTATAAAGTATGCAACAGTTCCATCATAATAGTTTATCATAGGTGTGATATAGATATATGGTATATGCATATGATATACATTGATAGTCATAGTTCAACAATATGGTCTACTCGAGATATTACCCATTTCCAGCAGGGTTGGAGTTGTCTCAAGGGATCTGTAATACAACACCAGTGCCACGGATATTGTACGCTACCATACATAACACTAGTGGCACGACTGAGTCCAACCTCGGGTGGCCCACACAGCTAATGATGTTTG
The DNA here is from genome assembly GCA_013348765.1 of Carpinus viminea. Lineage (NCBI taxonomy): Eukaryota > Viridiplantae > Streptophyta > Magnoliopsida > Fagales > Betulaceae > Carpinus > Carpinus viminea. The sequence goes on from CP054674.1 coordinate 18,504,097, forward strand.
TCCTGTAGTGACCACTCATTAAGGATGCACCGGCCACGAACAGCCATTGGATCCAAGGCCCATATAACACACATTTGACTATAAAGCTAACATATATAGTAAGCCCATGGCCATTATACCACACATACCGGTGTACCATGTCATACGATGCAAATTATCTTGTCTGTATTTTAGATCCATGCATGCTTTTACAAGTCCCACTTTCTTAACATATTCAACACATCACTTTTCACAAAAAGATAGAGTTCATGTGTAGTAAAGTGTACATCTTGAAAGTTGTAAATATGCATATTTTCTGTACACAAAATAGCCGTGCAGTTATGAAAAATAACATTGAGCATTATGTGAGTTCAAAACGCACCTAGGTCATATAACGTCTTCAAGTATTCCAAATGATCCGAGTTCTCTAAATCTGTGAAAAATCTTCTGTTAGTCCTAACTCTACTAAAACAACCCTAGAATAAGAAAACTAGAGCTTTCAGACGGCTGATTAAAATAAAGTCCCCTGTCACATTTCGGACTGTACGTCCAGTCTTGAGACCATACATCCGCTTCAAGATTTTCAAGGAGAACCTCATTTTGCCCACTCATCCTCCTATTCTCCCAAATCAATATTAAGGCTATCAAAAGGCTCCTTAAGGTCTCCTAACTCAAAGTGAAACCTCCATGCAAGCGAAATCATATTAAACCAAAACAATGCTAGTCCTAACAAGATTAGAGCACAACTTAAGTTAAAGCTACAACTAACAACACATGGCAACATTTAAGCAACATAACGACGTAAAAATGAACTAGGTTTAGTGACGTTACCTCCTTGAAGCAAAACTTCAAGAAACTGCTCTCCGATAGCACCGAAGCTCACAAACCTCACAAACACACTCACAAGGGGGATTTTCTCAGCTTAGGGCTTGAGAGAGAGTGAATAGTGAAGAGGGGTAAGGGATATTTATAGATGAGGGTTTCTACCAACCCTCCAGAAAAGTAGTAGACGTCCACCAACCCTAGCGTACATCGATACTATTTACACAATGGTCAAAAGGCTGTATTGTACGTCTAGGTATTAACCAAAGGGTATACCATAAAGTAGCAAACGTTTGTGTGGTCCCGCGTACGTTCGTATACTATTTGCAGAGCGTACATACATTGGCTCGTACATTCGCACTAAAGACAGAAGTTTACCTCTACCAGACCTAGCATCCATCCAATCCAAAAGTCCAAATTACCCCTCTTATGCCCTTAGTAACCCAAAGCCCAAATTAACCCTCTAACTAAACTACCTCAGCTTAGTTAATTATTTGGGCCATTACAGCAACTGATTGATGAACTCAAGGAAAGACGAGAATATCGTGTTACTAAGTCCACCGACACACTTCAAGTTGTACAGATGTACAATGACCTCAGTTTGCTATGTTTGGTCCTATCATGAAGTGGCTTCTCTATCTTTTAAGCAAGTCATAGTACTTTCAAACATTACCTAATTCATTGGCTTCTTCATTCACAATTCTTTCATCCCCTTCCACCACAACATGAGGTTCACAGTTGTCTTCCTTGACACCATGCATGCCGAATACATCATGAAACATAGCGTGCATATTTCCACTCTGTTCTATGCTTGCACTAGCATCTGTGGCTGAGAGAATCGAGTTAAAGCCTTCAACAGGACTCCATACAAGCTTTTCACCACGATAAATCCAATCTTTATATGTAGTAATTATTCATTTTCCCCCTGTCAAGTGGTCGAGTACCAAACCTACGGATGGCACTAGTTAAGGCAACACACCTTATAGGGGCAGTAAATTAATCCATCAAAGATTGTACAGTTCCTAACTACAAAGTCCACAAACAATCTACACTCGTCTCTATATTCCTTCGTACCCCTAGACTTTCTCATCCAACTCTTGTCCATTTTTTCCTACGTACATTAGGAACAAATATATAATACTTAAAAATAACAAATAAACACATAATTTAGTCTAAATACAAACTAATAAATATAGTCCAAATTGAAATGCATTTGTTATATATAGGGACCCTAAATAAAATAAATCTAGCTAGGTAGTTCTTTTCTTAAAAACAACAACAACAACAACAACATTTACATAATCTAATTCTCCAAAAAAAAAAAAAAATCCAAATGGATATGCATTCATTTGCCTAGTGGTTTAAAAGACTTATGTTACTTGTTTTGATGTTTTTTTTTTTTCATTTTGTTTTGCTAAGGGACTAGCAAAATGTAAGTTTGGGGGTATTTGATGAGTTCCAAATATTGTATATTTAGGCCCCTTAACTTGTATTTGTTAAGCTCTTAGTTTTGTTATTTTCTGATGTTTTTAGTTAATTTTGGCGTTTTAGTGTTTTAAAGGTCATTGAGAGAAAACTACAGTTTGAAGGTGGAAAATGCAAAGAAGTGAATTATCTAGAAGAGCGAACAAGGGCATAGTGCCGCGATTGAGCGCAATTGCACTCAAGCCCATGCAAGGCACGCTCGAGTGCATCCCTACACCGCAGAAGAGTTGATAAAAGGCCAAGTACACTCAAACGCACCCAATGTGCGATTGAGTGCACTCACGCTGACTTGGCAGCACCAAAGACATAGTTTTTTTTTATTATTTATAGCATTTTTCTTTTGAAAAAAAAATCAGAGGCACTGTTTAGAGCTGAATTTCAACCTGTTGTCGTTCTTACGTTTGTTCTACATTTCCCTTTGTAAGTTTTAGGATTTTTATGCTTTCAATTGATTTTATGATGTCTTTGGTGATTATGAGAGACTAAAACCTTCAACTAAGATTGAAGATAAAGCCTCGTCATTGATAAACAATTACATTCTTATAATTTTACGTATACAATTTCGATGTTTAATCACCCTGTTGTTCAAATTCAATTCAATTGCTTGAGTAATTTCATTTTATTGAATGTCATGTCTTGAATTCATAAAAAGTTTTATATTCATTGTATTTCATTCATGGATACATCGAATGATTTGATTGAGACTTATATCCATTGTGATTCGTATATCGAATGGATACAGTGAATGATTTGATTTAAATTGGATATTCGTTTTGATTAGTTTAATGGTTGGATTCACGAATGATTTAATATACATGTTTACGAAACTTTGAACAATTTATAAAAATCAATTGTTTGTCAATTGTGTGTATAAAATGCAAGAATGTGTTGTTTGATTTGGTGAGGTAGATTTGGAAAACCTTAGTGCTTGAATTCATTTGATTTGATCATTTCATTTAGTTTATGTTTATTTTGCACGACCAAATCACGAACTTCGGAAGGGTTAAAATAAAGTTAATTTATATAGAAATTGGTTTTTGCAACACAATTCCCTCTGGATCAACCTCGCACTTGCACACACTTTATTGCTAACGACTGTGTGCTTGCAAGTACATTTTAAAATTCACAGCAAGTTTTTGGCACGTTGCTATTAATTAAATAGCAAGAGATACAATGACTCTATTAATCTGAGTCAATAAGTCCTACTCAAAGTCCAAATGGGGAGTAGGAGTCCAAGTCCAAGTCCAGCTCTCAAGATTACCAAATTAACTCAAATGAGAAGAATTAGTTCAAGTCTACCTCAACTCTTCAACCTATAAATAGTCCCCTACACAAGTGATCGTACCAAATTTAGTACTCGCAATAGAACGAACCAAAGTTAGTATAGTGTTGCGCAAGTACGTGTTCGTATCCACAGAGAACCGTGATTGTTTACAAATCAATTTTAAATCTTAACTAGTATTATTTTAACCTAGCTCCAAGTGGGTGTTTGTGTAACAAGGGAAATATAAACTAATTTATTTGCAGTTAAATGAACAAAAGAACCACTAAGGTTAAGGATTCCACCTCACCAAATCAAAAATGCTAATTAAAAACACTAAGCTACTCATTCTATCTATCAATTGATTCAAAACTTAATCTATTGCGCTTATCGAAGGATTCAAAGAATCCGTCCCTTTGACAAAAGACAATCCATAAACGATTTAGGCCAAAGGATCCAAAGTGAATGTAACTTAACACAAACTACAATGGATAAATGACCGTAAATTGAAGGATGAAATGTATCCATCGGATGAAAAACTAAGAATAAACGACTATGGTACAATCATACTTGATTTTGTCGCTAAACCAAATAGAAATGATAAAGCTATATTAAAGATAGAATTAAATAAGCTTAATGTGAATAACAAGCATGAAAATCAATGGTGAGGCTTCATTCTCAACCTTAGTTGAGGATTTAGCCTCCTATGTAAAAGGGAGACAAGAACAAATTAAAACAAGACATTAAATTAAAACAAGTAAATAAAGGTGACAATTAAAATGGGTAGAGAGTGCCAAACAGAAGCAAAAACCCTCAAAAACGCCTATGAAAACGTAGCTCTCGAAAATTTACACAAGTGTCTAATTTATAGAAAACTAGTGTGCTGCCAGGTTAGAGGGATGCACTCGATCGCAGGCCGTGCGCTCAAGCATAGGGATGAATGCGATCAATTGTTGAAGTCGTGATCGAACACTCGTAACTGCTCCAAAATCCCCACGGCGTAAGGCTAGAAATGATGGAGGCTAGGGCCGGCTAGGGCAACTGCGCGAGACACGGGTCTATGTGGAGTGCGATCGATCTTGCCCCTTGCGTTCGACAGTGCTCGATCGCACTGTCCTATGTTTCACACTGGCAGGAACTCCAAACTTCTCTTCAAGTCAATTTCGCCCTTTGTAGCTGTGCATTGAATGCAATGACCTGCAACACCATAAAACACTAAAACAACACAAAACATTAGTTAATAACAAAACTAAGAGCCTAACAAACATAAGTTAAGGGGGTCAAATATCAATATTTGGCACCGATCAAATACCCCCAAACTAACATTTTGCTAGTCCCTTAGCAAAACAAAATGAAAAACACAAATAAAACAAATAACATAAGTCCACTTTCATGGGAGAAACGATTGCATTTAACATATGCAACAAGCCTTTTAAACCCCTAGAGATTCCCTAGAGGATGAGTGTAGTCTCATGAGGGTTTTCAGAAATGATACCTGCAAACATTTTACAATCATTTTATTCTCAACAATGCAACTATATAAAAATCATGGTTTTTATTCATGAGCAAACTTAACCAAACAAACACTATTTTCACAGTTTTCAGAGAATTATCATTCAGGCTACTAACATGGCATTATGAGACATCACATTGGTTCAATTCTAGTGAAAGTGAAATTAGCACATAATTATGGGACTTCAAAACTAATCTTAATCATGCATGCTTCGACACTCATAATTCATTAGACTATCCATCGGACACAATAACCAAGGTTTATTTATTTATTTATTTATTTTATTTTTATTTTTTATTGCTTAGCTCTCTTAAGCTTTCTAATTGACTCATGTATCAAGCGTTAGGTCAATGACTCCCAAACCAAAAGGTTTTAGGGCATTAGGTGTAAAAACACCCCTAAGGACCTACTAACTCAAGTCAAAAAGGCTACAAAGCTTCGCTAACCAAGTCTAACTTCTCACTTTTTTACGCGAACACTCAATGCTTAATGAGGCAAGAGATCCGGTTACTCGGTGGAATGCTCAAAATGATCATCATTTTTTTTAAAAAAAAAGAAATAAACCAAGGTTATCTTCTCAATGGGTTACCCAACTGCATCCAAGCTTACAAAACCAACATGACTAAAATCAAAATTTGTACCCCACAAATTACGTGCCAATGTGCTCATGAAAATCAAATTGAAAATGTAATATCTCACCATGCCAAAGAAAGTAACACAATTTAAATTCCCTTAACAAAGTGATCATATGTTCATCAAGTTAAGCTCACAAAATAAAATAAAACCAAAATTTTAAAATAACTGCATAATTGAAAACAAAATGTGCACACATACCCCCAAACTTAAAATTCACAATGTCCACAGTGTGTGGATACAGAAAATACACAAAGTAATGCAAGGGGTTTAGAGTACTCGACAAAAATCACTAAGGCGGTGTTGAAGAAGCTCTGGAATTGGTGGAGATGTCCCTGATACAGGTGGCAATCTCGTTAAAATCTCTCGCATCATGTCTCATAGCTCGAGCCTATCCTGGTGTGCATCTCTCTGTATATTGGCGATCTGAAATCGCATGTCCTTCAAGATATCTTGCAAGGCATAAACATCTGCAGCTCTGAGGGTGAGTGTTTCTTCATATTCTTCTTCTTCATCTGGCTGCTCATCTGCCTCTTCTTCTTGTTCTGCCTCCTCTTCATGCTCTTCCGCCATCTCCAACTTAGTTGCCATCTTCTGTATGTCCATAGGCTCTGGCTTTGGCTCTGGTGCGCCTCGGGGCATGTGGGAACAACTCTGGTTCCACTAGATTCAGCCGAAGCATGGGTACTCAATGATTGGCCCGTCAACTGTATTGCCCTTAATGCCCTTCTTTCAGAGTATGTGCGTGATCAAAAATGGGAATGGTAATCCCCATGTTCTTGTAGGCTCAACAACTCAGTGGTGCACTCCTCCTAGAATTTATATATCTACCGCCAAATGATCTCAGGAATGGAGCACTGAAAGCCCTTGTGGAACGAATACAGGGCACTAAGAAACATGTCATGTCTCTGCGTCTTGTGTCCCAAGGGACACACGTTCCTATGCAGCACGACGTCCACAAACCAGAGCTTGAGAGGTATCTTCGCCTTGCTGGTAGTATTTCGATACCTATCTGCATATTGCCCCTCACACATGTCAAAGACGATGTCTTCTATAGTGAGCATGGAGGGGCAGTCAATCCACAGTTCGTCCACTTCAAGTGGCTCATGGTGGCATTTCAAAACAGTCGCTATGTCGGCTATGGTCACCTCAACGTCCCTATCGTCGATGGAAGAAACAAGGACGTTTGGCCGGTTGCAGTTGTACTTCAAATTTTCATAAAAAGACCGGACCAGACGTTCATATGTGGTGGAGGCAACCGGTTTGAATAGCCACTTCAAACCCCAGTGCTTCAATTCTTGAACCACCCATTTCGTAGCATCATTCTTGGAGAAGTCTTCTTTGACGGCAAATGTGGTCTCCAAGATGAGCTTCCGACTCTCAAAAGGGGGCCTAGCTACCATGGCTTGGGTCCTAGAGGACCAAGGAGCTAAAGCTTGCCCTCTAGGCATGCTAGAACTCTTTCGGGAATTTCGTCGAGCACATGGTGGGCACCTCTAAAAACAAGGGTTTGAAAACCCCTTTATAATCTAACCCAACCCCCTACAAAAAGTGAAAATACCAACACAACAGCAAAGAGGCACAATCCGTGGGTGGATTTGTGCCTGTGGATGCTCAAAAACGGGACAAAAATGTGGAATTTGGGGAAAGTTGGTTTATGAGAAAATGGGGAAGAAATGGAGAAATGGGGGTGATGGGGTGATGGGAATGAAAGGAGGGCAGGCGGAGGCGCGGTGATGTCAAGTGGATGGCCGGAGGTGCTGCGGTGGTGACATGGTGGGTTGGTGAGGTTGGGTATGTGGGAAAAGAAAGGAAAATGGGGAGGGCTATACGGCGTAAGGGAGAAAGTGAGGGAGAGAGGGAAGAAAGTGACCTAAAAAGGGTCATGTGAGGGCTCAGAAACGAGTGCGATCGATCGTACCACGGTGAGTTCGATCACATTCGTGCTGAGTGTGTGTGTGTGATGTGGGCCTCTGCGCTCAAACAAATGCAAGTGAGTTCGAACACAAGCTCGTGTTTGCAATCGAATGTATAGTGGTACGGTCGATCGCACAGTGCAAAGTAAATTTTTTTTTCTTTCCAAAATATTCACACACACAACCCAACATATTTACACACACAAATCTACCCCACCCCCGAACTTAAAATGTCACATTGCCCACAATGTGACCGAATTTACAAAACCTAGGGAATGGGTCAATTTAGGCGTAGCATAAAAGAATGCTCCCCTAAATTTGACTGGTAGACACAAATGCTAAAAATAAAACATAATGAGGGGTGCCTCCTACAAGCACTAAGTTTAACGTCTTCAGCCAAACTCGTGATAGGAAAACCAAACTACCTATGACAATAGGTAATTGCAATACCGGGAATAGTATGCACTAGCTTGCCAAGGTCAAAAGGGTTATGGTCGTAGCTGGGATAATCAATGAGTGCAAAGAAATATCCAGCTAACCCTATTGTCAAATGATCACAGAATGGGGGAGGAAAATGATCGTTCCTCCCCATGGTCAATCTTCGCCACCTTGGCCACCTATAAATGGGTGCAACCCATTTGCTCTCAGAAATAAAATCGGGTGGCTCAAATGCAGAAGAATAAGTGGTGGGGAATGATAACTCAGTGGTTTTCCCACACTCTAGCTGTATCTCAGAAATAAGATCGAAAATGGATTGAAGTAGCTCAACTACTTCATCAAAGTACTCATTATCCCCTAATTGAGCAAAACTCTCTAGCTCAATGCCTTCCATACTTGGCTCAACTACAACCCTAGTTGGCTCAATTACAACCCTAGTTGGCTCAAGTAACCTATAAAAATCTATGTTTCCTTCATGCTGAGCGTAACATTCCATCTCTGGGTCATCCAGACTAGGCTCATACATCAGCTCAAACATCGACTCATCATGCTAAAATAACTTAAATCAAGATCACCTCCAGCTGGTGCAAAGCACTCCATTTCAGGGTCCTCTAGGCTAGGCTCATACAAAACATTATCTTGCCCAATTAGCCTGTCAAAATCCAGGTAATCTTCATCTTGAGTAAAGCACTCATTCTCAGGATTCTCTAAACCAAAATCATCAGTGATTTCTTCAATTAAGCACATAGGACGGATCTCATCATAATCGAGTGGCTGGTTATTGATGTTAAAAATTTGAGTTCCACTATCATATTCCCAAATGAGATTTTCATCACTCCCATCCTACAGTTGATTAGGGTGTTAGTTGTAGCTAAGAAAGGTTGCCCTAAAATCATTGGAATTTGATTTACGACATCATGTACTAGCTCCGTGTCTATCACTATGAAGTCCACAGGTAAATAAAATTTGTCAACCTTAATCAATACGTCCTCAATTATTCCCCTTGGTCTCTTCATTGACCTGTCAGCCAATTGGAGCATTACTGTGGTAGGCTTCAATTCTCCCAATCCCAACTGTAGATACACAGAATAGGGAAGGAGATTCACACTTGCTCCTAGATCCAACAATGCCCTATTGATCTGACTCACTCCCATCATGCAAGCAATGGTTGGACACCCAGGGTCCTTATACTTGATTGGCAACTTGCACTGGAGGATGGAGCTCACTTGCTCGGTCAGATAAGCTTTCTTTGGGACATTAGTTTTCCTCTTTATTGTGACCAAATCCTTCAAGAATTTCGCATATGATGGCACTTACTGAATTGCATCCAAGAACGGGATGTTTATCTGAACTTGCTTAAACACCTCTAAAATTCTAGCAAACTGCGCATTCTTCTTTTGAGCTTTCAATCTCTCAGGATATGGAGCATTCGGGATAAACGACCTCGAAGGGTCCTTATCAATGGGAGTGACTGTAGATGGCTCAACATCTCTCTCCTCTTCGTTGTCACTCTCTTTCTCTTCTTGCTCCGCAAGGTCTGCTTTTGGCTTTTCTTCATGATCTACTTCTGGTTTAGCCACATGATTGTCCACTCGTCTCCCAAACCTCAGTGTAACAATCGCATGTGCATGCTCTTGATTTGAAGAATTTTCGATAGTGCATGCCTTAGGGTTGTTCACTGGCTGGTTGGGGAGCTTTCCCTTGTCTCTCTCACCAAGGAGATTTGCCAACTATCCCACTTGTATCTCCAATTTGGAGATTGCTTGGGTGTTCACCATGGTGGAATTTCTCACGTCACTGATGGATTGACCAGTCATTTTCATGAATTCCCTCATTGTCTCTTCTAATGACTATGTTGATGACACTGGGGCTTGAGTGGGGGCTTGATAAGATAATGACATTGGTTGAGCCAAGCGTCCTTGATTTTGATATGTAGGAGGAAATCCTAAAGGATAATGAATTTGAGCATGTGGAGCTCCTCCTTGATTCGTGGGCTGGTTCTGCTTCTAGGAGAAATTAGGGTGGTTCCTCCAACCTAGATTGTAAGACTCAGAATATGGGCCACTTGACTACTTTTGAAAATTGTTGAAAACATTCACTTGTTCCATCTCAAAAAATATTGTCATCGATGGACAATTCTATGCTTGGTGCATGAGACTAGCATAGACAAAACAACTCTCAACTGGAAATGTGTTTGCAGCATTGATGGGTTTTCATAAACTCAGAGCATCGAGTCTCTTTACAATCGCATCCATCCTTAAATTCAACTCTACTTCTCCTTTTAATTCATGGATGCCTCCTTTGTTGGGGTTTCGGGCTGATTTGTCATGACAATTCGTAAAATCCCAATATTGTGAGTTGTCGGCCAATTTATCCAAAGCTTTATAAGCTAAATCACCCATTAGATTCAAAAATGCTCCTCCATTTATTGACTCTGTCATGCTATGGTTGGGCTGAGATAGCCCTTGGTAGAAGAATTGCACGAGTAGCCACTTTTCATAACCATGAGGTGAGCATTTGATGAGCAAATCCTTGAATCACCCCCAACACTCAGAGAATTTCTCATCCTCGTCCAGAATAAAGGAACTGATCTCCTTTCTTGCCTCATTTACTCTGGACATTGGGAAAAACTTGTAGAATTGCTTCAACAATTCTCCCCAATATGTAATAGACCTAGGAGCGTTGGAATCCAACCACTCCATAGCTCTATCATGAAGAGAGAACGGAAAAAGCCTAAGGTGGACAGCTTCCTCAAAGAAATTTTGGAATTTGGTGGTGGCACAGATATTTTTGAATTTCTTGACATCGGAATATGGGTTTTCATGATCTAAGCTGTAAAAAGATGGTAACATTTTAAATCACATGTGGCATTAGATCATAATGGGTTGTATTAGTCGGCGGCAACACTATGCACAAATGGGAACTAGTCGCAACTGGTGTGAAAAGTTTCCATAATGACATATTGAAATCCACATCATAAGCTCTTCTTTGCTCCCTGTTCCCAGCTCTTGCATCTTGGTATTTCTCTTGCTCTTCCATATTCGCATTCCTTTGATTCTCCTCCATCTCAGCACGTGCTCTAAGGGATCTCCTAAGATTCCTTTCTAAGTCAGGATCTAAGAGTGTTAACTCTAAATTCAAGGATCGCCGACCATGCATACACTAACTAAGAAATTAAACTTAAACTAGGAAAGCAATAAACTAAGTAAGCAAGTATGAATAAAAATAGCAAAAACAGGGACTATGAAAACAATAAAAAGAGAATCAGATATGCACAAACTAACAGGAAATAAAACACTAAATTAACAATAAACTACTAAACAATAAACTATAAACAACATATGAATAAAAACTAAACAACCTTAAGCAAATATTAACATATGCAGATATCACAGAAACAATAATTGAAAAATAAAAACAAACTAACTTAGACAATTCAACAAAAACAAAATATAACAATTTAAACACTAACTATTTAACTAACCAAACAACTAATTAAACACATGCAAACTATAAAAACAATTAAAAGCAAAAATAAACTAAAAACAACTAACTACAGCAAAGACATACTCAAAACAGGAAGATTAAACAATTAAAAAAAATCTAACAATTAATCAAAGCAAAAAGAAATTAAAACTAAACATACTACATCGGGTATGTTGTGTAGTCAGCAGATATGCGCTCGAGCGTAGGGTAGTAAGATCGATCGCATACAGGCAACTATGTAGCAGGCTCTGCAAGTGCGTTCGATCGCAACTGAGGTGCGATCAAACGTAACACTACACTGCTTTCTATTCAGAACCGCGCGCTAGCACGCAGCTACGTAACAAGCGATCGCAGTTATGTGAATTGTTAAGGAATAGGTTCAAGTGCGTTCGATCGCACTATCAGTGCCTGAATTTCCAGAAACTAAAAACTGCCAAACACTAAGCTAAAATTAACAAAAATAAACTAAGAACAGTATTGAAATTGCTGAAAATAAAAAACTAGTAGAAAAATAACACTAATCTAAAAGTAAAATTAATTTCAACAACTCAAATGGTTCCTCGACAATGGTGCCAAAATTTGATCGTACCAAATTTAGTACTCGCAACAAAACGAACCAAAGTTCGTATAGTGTTGCGCAAGTACGTGTTCATATCCACAAAGAACCGTGATTATTTACAAATCAATTTTAAATCTAAACTAGTATTATTTTAACCTAGCTTCAAGTGGGTGTTTGTGTAACAAGGAAACATAAACTAATTTACTTGCAGTTAAATGAACAAAAGAACCACTAAGGTTAAGGATTCCACCTCATCAAATCATAAATGCTAATTAAAAACACTAAGCTATTCATTCCTCTATCGGTTGATTCAAAACTTAATCTATTGCGCCTATCGAAGGATTCAAAGAATCTGTCCCTTTGACAAAAGACAATCCATAAACGATTTAGACCAAAGGATCTAAAGTGAATGCGACTTAACACAAACTATAATGGATAAATGACCATAAATCGAATGATGGAATGTATCCATCGGACGAAAAACTAAGAATAACGACTATGGTACAATCATACTTGATTTTGTCACTAAACCAAATAGAAATGATAAAGCTATATTAAAAACAGAATTAAATAAGCTTAATGTGAATAACAAGCATGAAAGTCAATTGTGAGGCTTTATCCTCAACCTTAGTTAAGGATTTAGCCTCCCATGTAAAAGGAAGACAAGAACAAATTAAAACAAGTAAATAAAGGTGACAATTAAAATGGGCAAAGAGTGCCAAATAGAGGCAAAAACTCTTAGAAAACGCCCATGAAAACATAGCTCTTGAAAATTTACACAAGTGTCTAATTTATAGAAAACTAGTGTGCTGCCAGGTCAGAGGGATGCGCTCGATCACAGGCCGTGCACTCAATCATAGGCCATGCGCTCGAGCGCAGAGATGAATGCGATTGATCATTGAAGTCGCGATCGAACACTTGTAACTGCTCCAGAATTCCCATGGTGCAAGGTTGGAAACGATGGAAGCTAGGGTTGGTTAGGGCAACCGCAAGAGACGTGGGTCTACGTGGAGTGCGATCAATCTTGCCCTGCGTTTGACCACAGTGCGCTCGATCACACTGTCCTGCGTTCGATCGCACTGGCAGAAATTCAAAACTTCTCTTCAAGTCAATTTCACCCTTTGTAGCCGTACATTGAATGCAATGACCTGCAACACCATAAAACACTAAAACAACACAAAACATTAGTTAATAACAAAACTAAGAGCCTAACAAACATAAGTTAATAGGGGTTAAATATCAATATTTGGCACCGATCAACAAGGTATAAAATAAAACGATCACTCTTATATTGAATAACACTTCATTAGGATGAATTATTGAGCTTTGTTCATCAAATTGCTCTTCTCCTAGGAACTGACATAGGCATCGGAGTTTTCCCAACAAATACGCCGACGGATCCTTTGACGCTCTTACTATTTTACAGCCATCAAAGAGCATTGATCACAAGCATATTCCTAATCTAGCATGCCTTGAACAACATGTAGCTTACACCATACTAAAAACTATTCTAAGAGTATATCAAAATTGTATAAGAAGGGAAAGCATTTTCGTTTTGATATTCTATACGTTTTTGGTTGTCTTTGTTTGTTTGTTCCGTCGTTCGTTTCTTCCTTTCTTAATGGTTTTGCACTCGTTTGTCAAAGTTGGCAACTATATCAGTTTCCCCAAGTTTTTTTGTTTTTCATTGCAAAGACTTCCCTGATCTGGAATGAGTTCCTAGATCACAATCTCTCAACATTCAGGAGTTTAATTCAATTGGTAAATATAATTAGGTAAACAAAATTGGAGAAAATAGTTCGGTATGGCCACATACTATATATATGACACTTACTACATCAACAATTAAATATTAATTAAATTATTTTGCTTAATTTTTTCATTCCTATCATGGGTTGCTGTGTTTTGCTCTCATAGCTAAAAGCCACGAGTGATTCCAATGAGAATTTAGAGGTAACAGCTGGTGCGTCAAACAATCACCGGAAGATTCTTGGTTAATTTACAAAGGAATTACATAAAAAAAATCTAACGTTTAGAATCTAGTATGTTAATGCGACAGATTCATCATTATCTCAACTTAATTGAATGAAAATATAAATCAACTTTTCGTGGCTTACATTTCACCACGTACAAGTACAACTAATCTAACGTTTGACACATGATCTGACACCACAAAAGCATATCAAAATGTCCACGGTGTTTTTCTACCAAACATTTCCACCTCACTTCCATGTTTTTTTTGGGAAACAATATTATTGTACTTGAGTTCACAAGTAGCTTCTATTCTCCTTCTCCAATTATCTATAAATATAGACTTTGTTTGTCAATGACTTGGAAGAAGAAAGGGGTATAACACTATAGTAAGATTTGATTAAAGTTTCTATTTTTTTATTTGAATAATAGTAAAATATGATTAATGTGATGTAAAAAATAAAAATGTTAAGAATTAAATTTGAGACAAATAGTATGAGGCTTTTTTTGAGTCCATTGAAAAACATAGCCCAAAGAGAAACAAAAAAGAAACCAAGTCTTCAAAATCTTAATATATTTGGATTTTTCTTTTTCCTTTCTTATTCATGCAGCTTTTGCATGACTAATCTCGACCACGAATTGCTTGCAAGAGATGAATGAAAATGGAATTCAAAGACTTTCCAGGGTGCCGGTGGGAATATTTTTTATACTTGGTAAGGCTTTTTTTTTTTTGTAATTATTCTTTCCTCCATGAATAATCACTCGATTACCCCATATATATATATATATATATATATATATGTGAACAATAAGAATGCAATAACAGTATGATATGATGTGTTTATACTTGGAGTGGTGGTTGCAATTTTCTCTTACCTACCCTCATACTTCTTTGTAAGGTGGGGGGCCTGATAATTAATTCTTAAAAAATTTAAATTTCTAATCAAAGCATTTTATATGAAGCCCCCATCAAGTTTCTTTGTTTGGAGACTCAAGGTTTGGTCTTGCCCACCCCAAAATTTTTGTCTGGTGGACTTTTATAACAAAACAAAATGTCATCTATCAAATGCCAATTCAATTTCTCCTTTGTGACCGTAATTAGAACAGTCTCACCTTCTTGTCTCTGCATCAATCACAAGTGTGGCCAAATAAAGTTTTCCGGTTCCACCCTTTGGCTCTAGCCAAGTGTCGTCCACTGATGGCACACAATCCTGGCCAAACGTGCAATCAGTCTGCGGCTTTTAGTGAACTACTTGCTCTGTCGGGTGTCGTTCGCTAGTGAGGTATAGTCCTAATGGCTAAAGAGAAGTAAAGAGAAATCAATAGATCTAATAAGGATGGACCCATTTACTTCAGGAAAAACCAAAGTTTGGTATCCAAATCAATATATATAGTGCATACATTGGGAAGTTTATGTCTCACATTGAGAAAGTATAAAAGAATAAGTGGGATTAATATACTTTAAGTTTACTCAAACCTATTAACTTAAATTTTTGGACTAAAAGTAGTATCCTAATATATATATATTAATTTACTCTTATTTGATTCCATACAATTTCTCTCCCTCTCCATGGCTTACACGTATTATCACCGACCTTTTTTGTCTAACTGTATGTTTTTTCACATTAATAATGCGACCTTTCACATTATGAAAGATCACTTTCTTTCTTGTCTAACATTAAGATTTTTTTTTTTTTTTAACATATATTGCTTTTCTTTTCTTAAAGGGTACTACTTCCAAGCTCTTGTTAAGGTTATAAATTTTTTGTAATAAATGCTTATTTGTATTATCTAAATTAAAGAATTTAAATGTATTTGTTAATCCTAATTTAAGAAATATGTTTTTGTTTGAAGTTATTCAAATCACAAGTAATGGGATCTGTGCAAGGGTTTTGTGGTTCTGTGAATTCTCCGAATTGTGGGGGATCGTTGAAGGTGAGTGGGGGCTTTGAATTCACTAGTGTATTGAATTGTTGATTGGAAATATGAATTAGCTGGAATCAAGGATTGAAACAATGAATGTGGATTCGTCATTGATGGTGCTGTAGACTTATAACGATTTGGGGATGCAGAACCACACTGAGGCGTTGTCTCTCTTCGCTATAGTGGACTTAGTGGATCGTTGGGGTCTTTGGCAACCACAAATTTTTTTTAGCCCCATCAATGTCAGTATGTAACTTTTCACCCCCAAATGGTTTCAGCTTTATAGTAGCAGTTGGACCAAAACAAGGAAGCATTGTGCTTATAGCTTTTAAAAAGCCCAAGTACAATGTAAATGATTTTATAAAGTCTCATGTGTTCTCTTAGACCTAAATGGATATTATCTTCTAAAAATAATGTGAGAAAAATAATGGTTTTTTTTTTTTTTAGAAAATAATATCAACTTAGGACTATGACAACATAAGGAAAACACCTACCACTCTGTTTTATAAACATGTAATTTTGTATACAATTATGACTTACGATTTATTATAAAATTTAAGTTTAAGATTGGTACATTGGACCTCTGCACAAAAAATCTTGGCTTTGTCCAAATTGACACCACGCATAAATATTAATTGCAAATTGCAATTGGACCATTTTAGAACATTTCCAACAGAACTTTTAAATTAACTTTTTAGTTAAATTTAGCATTTCCTTCCTCCAGCAGAACTGTAAAATAGCTTCTTCTTTTTTTTTTTCTCTAAATATGCTACAATGAACTTTCATATTTGAAAGTTCACTATAGCACATATTAGCAATTTTTTATTATTTTTTTCTCTCACCTCTCTCTCTCTCTCTCTCTCTCTCTCTCGCTTGTCTTCTTCCCCAAAACAAAAACAAACCCTCCGCACCGATTGTGATCAAACATCAAATCATAATGGATTTGAAGAAGAAGATTCAGATGAAGATGAAAAGAGGAGTGATCAAGGATATGGGTTTAGTGGGTTTTTGGATTTGGCTTCTAGGATGGTAGAGAGAGGGTCGAAAAACAGCCATGTCTAAAAAAAAATTAGCAACTCAGAATTTGGGGGTCTAAATTTTTGGATTATTATTGTTGGAATTCATGTGGTTTCAGTGGGGAATGAGTCTGGGTTGGCCGAATTGAGTTTGCTTTCAGTGGGGCATGAGTCTGGGTTTGCTTGTGTGTATGCTTGGGGTTTGGCCAAATTGATTGGTTTGTTCTGTGAGGCATGAGTCTGGGTTGATGATTTTGGTGGAATGGCTAGTTGTTTTGCATCTGGTTTGCTTGTGTTGTAAGATTTTTGGCCTGGAGAGAGAACCGAGAGAGGAAGTAAAGGTAGTTTTAAAAATAATATTTAAAGAAATAACAAAAATAATAATATTTTAATAAAGTAAAGAGTTAAAATAGATTATCTGCTAGAGTGTGTAACGAAAAACTAGTAGCTTAAAAAAAAAAAAAAAAAAAAAAGAAAAGAAAAAGAAGAAGAAAGAGAGAAGAAGAAAAAGGGATTATGAGTGGCTAAAATAGCCACTCTTACTATTACTAGAGATGCTCTTATATATTTTCTTTCTAATCGGACAGTTTTATATTTGTACATAAATTCCTTTTAGGTGCCCGGTGAAGTTCCTTAATTTCTCTTTTATATGATTTCCATGTCCAGCATTTGTAAGAACGACGTCAACAATCTGACATCATTTCTCAAATTCTTTTAAATGGTTATATATATATATATATATATAATTAAGAACCATTAATAACTTCTTAAACAAATATAAAAAAACATATAACATTATTTTTATTTTTATTTTTTATTTTGATGCGTGATCAACAAGATCAATAACTTATTAACTTACAATATATGCAACACTTCTATGCGAAAGAAACAAATATTCTAATGACATGTTTGTCATGAACATATATTTTAACCAGTTATTTCAATAGATCTGTCGGCATCTGGACAGACATTTGGTGGTGTATACTGTTGATGAGGTGTGAGGGCAAAAGTAGAGTTTTTGGAATATTAGGGAGCGGAAATTTGGTAATAAAGAAAAGTGAGAGTCCCACCGAATAAAGTGGGTTGGTATGGGTATGGTTAAGTAAGAGCACTAGATAGATTCATCATGATTGTCACCCGACCATGTTTGGTGTTTCAACTTTTTGCCAATGAAGTCAATCAATGAGGGCATCAAAGATAAGATATTCTTGCATTTTTGGCCACTACAAACAAGACAATATCTTCTTCTCACAACTTATGGACCAAACAATTTAACAAGGTTACCTTTCATATTATATTGTATGTTTTTCTAATCATTATACTTTTCTAATGATAAGTTTTCTCTCTGCTTTTACATATATTTTAAAAAAAATTACATGTAGACCATGGTAATTTTGCCAGATCATTGCCGGATAACTGTTAAGTTTCTATAGTGCCACCGTTGGAGGTTGGCACCAGAAGTAGCTGATTGTTTTTCGTCGTTACTCATTTTTTACACGAGCTAAGAGCTGAAAATATCTTCTGTCATATGTTATTTTAACCTATTAAACTACGAAAATAAGATGAATATGTGCATGTGTAATGATTTGATATTTTCAAATTTTATTTTCTTCCAAGAACACACATAGTTTCGGCCAAGGGAAAAAATTTTCCCTAGCTGAAAATCATGTTGTTCCAATTAGTTTGTTAACTACGTCCAATTTTATTAATTAAAAATCATAAAGTTGAGTTTTATAAACACAAATAAAATATATGATATTTTCGGCCAAGGAGGTTCTCCTCGTAGCCGAAAATCTCATGGTGAAGTTAACTTGTGATAAGTGAATCAAAAAAGATGCATAATGGCTCAGGAAAACTTAAAAAAATAAAATAATAAAATAAAATAAAATTAATTAATTAATTAATTAAAAATTAAAAATTAAATAAATGGTAGAAAGCTGTGGACCAATCTTGGCCAATTTTGCATATAATTTATGTCAAATATCATAGAAATTAAAAAAGAGGCACAATTAATCGGCCCAACAAGCACTGCACTTCTAAGAGTAGGAAAAGTGGATAGCCGAAAGGAAGATGGGTTAGGCCCAAAGAGGGGTCCAATTATCCCATTCAAAAAAATAAAAAATAAAAAAGTGATTTGCTAGGGGTTCTCCCCGTAATGTTCTCCTAACGTTCTCCTAATCTTATGTAGAACATGATTTAAGAAAAAATAAAATTGTAGTACTATTTTTTTGCTACGGATTAATTTTTATGAGTTAATAGTTAAGTTCTAATGCTTTAAAACTTTTTTTTTTTTATTTAAAATAAAAACTTAAAGGTGGAAGGTTAAACCTTTATGGATGATATCACCAAAAATTGATTTAATCATCCTAAATTTGATGTTAATGTCTCAAATTTAGTTTTAATGCCTAAAAAAACCGGTGATTGAGGCCACTACAATTTTATTTTTTTTTAAATCATGTTTTACGTAAGACTGGGAGAATGCTAGAAGAACCTACGAAGAGAACCCTTAGCATTTTCCAATAAAAAAATAGCATAGTTAAAAGAATCTTAAGGTAAACCCTAGGCTTAACTAAGTAAAGCCAACGACTAGAAAAGGGGGGAAAATGTCAATAAATATCAAATTAATTTAAGCCCAACTTCGAACTAGGGTAATTTGTAGGAATTACAATTCTCTCCATTTTAAATGAATAGAAAAATGTCCAGTTAGGTATATTTGAAAAATATTTTTGTTGCTCAAAAGTGAAAAGACAAAAACACATTTCTAATATAATTAACTAGATATTTTCCAGTTCAAATAAACTAGAGATGATCTAATTCCAATTTATTGTTATGTATGAGGCTAAATGGCTAATACTTAATTGACCTTTATTGGTTCATGTGTCTATCAAACGGTGGACCTTACCCATTCAAAGTTCAAGTAGTGTAACCTACCCCTTCCTAGTAACAATTTTAATTTCATTAAATATTATTATCAATGAAGTGGTAATTTGAATGAGTAATATGTTATATGTTATACTATACATATAGAAATATACATCTTCTACAAATGATATTTTGTTGGTAATTTATGAGATATATATATATTTTGACATGTCCACAGAAGAGGGGGGAGGGGGATTCAACTAGTGACATTCTTTATTAGGCGTGGTCTCAGCCGATCGAACTATCTTTTGAGAATATTTATGAGAGATATTGACACAATTGGTAGTTTTGGAAGAACATTGATAATTTTGCATTTTGGTTGGCATACCAAAATATATATATACATGTATTTTGCACATGTATAAGAATAACTTAAAATGAGTGGCTCAAGAATAAAGGGTTAGAGAATTAAGTAACAATATCCTTAGCCCTAATTTTGCTACAAAATATTTCATAGATGAATCATAAGTCAAAGTCAAAGGGATTAATTATTTAATAAAAAATATTTATTGGAGTTCAGCCACAATTATTTAGTGGAATCAATTGTAATTAAAATATTGTTGCATAATAAATGTCAGGGTGACATGATTTCGAACATATTTAAACCAATAATATTTTTCTCTTTAAGTCCCCTCCAAGTTGATGTAATTAAACATAAAACTTTCTTATTTATTGGGCAAAGTTATTTAAAACATGGGCTAATGAGATTTAGTGTAATTGGGCTTAGGATAAAACCCAGAGGACCGATGAGCAAAAGTTAAAAAACAAATTTTAGGAATTATTCACTAGGCATATGTGTTGGGAACAAGGAGAAGGGCTTGGATTAAATTCCAAGCCCATGCCCACATGAGTGGACGCATGCACTAGGGAGTAAATTCCCTGGCCCATGCGTTGGAGGATGGAGGAAAAAGGCTAAATAGAGCCATTTCCAAAGCCCTAGCCATGTCCCCCTAGTCCAAGTACGACTTGGATTAATGTTCCTTAGTTCTAATTGAATTAGAACTACGTCTTTGTCGCACACTGCTTAAATCTAATTATCTACCTCCCTACCACTAGATTCCAAATCTAATAACACCCTAGAAGTTGTCTCTTGACCCTTCTCCTCGGAAAACAGTTTTGAGAGTCTGTTCCCTCCTCTCCCATTCCCTTTCTACTCCCTCAACCATTTCACTCCCCTTTTAGTTTTTTTTGTTAGGTGTTCTCCGACTAGATCAGCAACTTCGGCCTCTCTGTTGTGCGTTCGTCCACCTTCTACTGTGTTATGCCATTCATCTCCTTTTCCCAACCGCTGTTACTGCTTGCTGGTTGTTTGTTTGTTTTGAATAAAAGGTTTATTCTCTCCAAATATGCCATCATGAGTGAGGAAGAAAAATTAGGTGTTAGACGTTATTTCTTATGGCCCGGATAATTAGGTGTGAGGAGTTATCTCTCATGACTGGTTTATTCGGGTCTCGAGAGGGTCCCAGGCAAGTACCATGGCTGAAAGCGTGCAAAACCAAAATATCACGTAAAGGTTAATTACGTGTATGATTAAGGCAATTCAACATACCAATCATGAACATTATTCATTGATTAAATGTTGCCTTGGTGACTATAATCTGTGGTAAATTTTCTTGATGGAGTTGTACGAAAGGCTACCAAGCTCTTAGTGGAAAAATTAACAATGACTTTTTAGTAGTTGAAGTTTGGTCTATTAAACATTAGAAAATATGGAGATGGTTAAGGTTCCTAATTTAATTAGGAAAAATTATTTCTTTAAACAAAAGTGACAAGGTCTTAATTATAAGTTGTAAAGGGATTGCAACTGCAGGAAAAACCCATGAGTTTTAAAATATCAAGTGGGATATTCAAATATGAATCTGGCTATCTTCGTCATAAATTTGAATGATGAAGTAAAATAGCACCTCGCCTTGGCCATGGGCCCTCCTCCCAATGGAGGGTGTCACTTTACCTCATGGATTATGATTTCCGAAAGGATAGAGGGGACGTGTTTTGAATTGGTAAACAACCATACCAATGTGGAGTTAATCAATTGAATAGTCAAATCTAAATTGACGATGATACACTTAACTCGTCTAAGATATTAATCTCCCAAAGGAGCTATGTTAGAGACTGCAAAACATGGTTATTCATTAATGGGGTAGTAACGTTAATGATGAGATGTCAGTCTTGCCTAAGTCCAGGTAAGTAAGGACACCTCGCCTTGGCCGTTGGCCTTACACCCTACAGAGGGTGTTTTTAATTACTCAATTAGACAGCTGAAGCTTTTAAAATATTACATGTTTTTGGTTTACATATTCTATTTATTTTTTTTTACATGGCATATTCTATTTATTGCTTATATATATATGTCCAATTTTATTAATTAAAAATCATAAAGTTGTTTTTCTAAAAGTTTTGTAAACACAAATAAAATAGGGGAAACTTCACTTTAAACTTCTAAACTACTACGCAATTTGACATATCCTCTTAGACCCTTAAACTTTCAATTGCAATCAATTTGAACATCCCCGTCAGATTTAAAATGTTAAAAGTGAAATAATGATGTTTATACTCCTAACTTTTATAAAATTCTAAATTTACTCTTAATTTAAAATTTAAAATTTAAAAAAATATATTATATATATATAAAAATCACAAGGTGATCCACAGTTGGGCCAACTTGTAACATTTTTTTTTTCTAAAAAAAAAAATTTACCGGCACTTTTTGTGACCTCCTCTATATAAAAAACGCATTTTCCAACTATTTTTTAGTGGCTTTTAATTTTTTTTTTTTGATAAATTTAGTGGCTTTTAATTTATCGTCCAACAATACTACTCAATTAATGATTATAAACCCTACAAGTGCGACATTGCATAGGATAAAGTATTTATTTTTTAAAATTAGTGGTGGGCAATTAAAGTTTTATATACTTCAATTTAGTAACGTGCATGTTTTAAAAAGTCCTAGAAAGAGAGTTGTGCAGATATAGCATAGCAGAGTGGGAGGGAGGAGTTACAACTCCCCCCACTTTGCCCCCTTTCTCCTTCACTATTCTCCCTCCTTTTTTCTGTCTCCACCGTAAATTGACTAGGACGCATATGTCAACGATCCTCGGCAGGGATGGAGTGTGGGGAGTTCGAGAGGGGTCAAATGCCCCCTCACCTCTCAAAAATTTTCCTTAACCATGGTAGAATTCGTCCGATTTTTCTGGTTGCCCACTCTCAACAACTCATAAGGGGAAAATATTTTCAATGAAGATCAAGATTCATGACCCGCACCATTTTTCTTCTCACTGTAATTAGGTCAAAGTCACAAAGGTTGAAGAAGACTAAGAAAGGCTAAAGACAACGAATACAAAAATGCTCCGTTTCTTAAATTTAAATAATTTAAAACGCCTCATTTCATTTGAGCTTAACGTCGTTTGTTAAAAAAAAATAAAAACCCTTGACGCATGTCCGCACAGTTTGCTGAGCGGGTTAAATCATTTCAGTTACGAGTTACAAGGCAGAATTGTTGAAGGCTTAAATGCGAGGGAAAAGGATCCTACCAAGGGGTTGTACGAACTTGGTTTATTTTCAACAGAAAACTCGACAAAGTATTACGTGGGAATATGGTACAATCATGTTTCTGAAGTCGACTTAGTTTGGGTTGCGAACAGGGAGCACTCATTTCCAAATTCCTCTGCTGTTCTTACCTTCAACCCAGATGGGAATCTTGCAATATCCGATGGCAGATTGTTGCACCTTTTGACTAACACTTCAGGTGGCAACGATACGTATGTCAAGCTATTAGATACAGGTAATCTCATACTCACAAACACGGCCTTAGATGTTTTGTGGCAAAGCATTGACTATCCTACCGACGCTATTTTGCCCGGAATGAAAATTAAATATACCAATGACCATCTTGTCTTAGCATCATGGATAAGTGGAGAAGAGGCTCCTAGTCTTTTTCTATGCATGTGGCGTGGGTTCTCGGAAAGAAAAGATCTAAATTGTTAGTGTATATGTGGGGCTTGTCCCACATTGGTAAGATTGGAAGCTAAGGCTCCTCTCTTCCTCCTATATAAGAAGGTTCTTATATCCATTATAAGTATGCTACTCAATATAATGTAGTCTATTATATGTTTCCGCTCTCTCTCTTCTCTCTCTCCTTCCGCTCTCTATAATATATTCTACAATATATTCAACATGGTATCAGAGCCACTTTTTGTGACCTTCAATAAACGTCTTTTCGTTTTCCGGCGCTCCCTCTGGCGACCTCCTCTTTCCGGTAGTTTCCAATCGTCAACGCGCCCCAAGCAGGTTTTTCGCTCCAAATCTCTTCCACTCCTTCAGATCTACAGATCTGTGGAAAGTGGTGTCTCGGCCCCGGATCGGTGGATCTGTGCAGTCTTAGCCAATTCTGACCTTCCACGCGCCAGCGCCCTTAGAAGTTGTTGCCGTTAGCTCACGCGCCACTCCAGTACCTCCACGCGCCGTCACGTCGCCCCGATCAGGAAGGTTTCCGGTCCACCTTATAGATCCGTGACGACGGTCATATCTCCGCCAAGCACACCACCATCGGGATTTGCACGCGCCCCCACGCGCCGATTAAAGCTCTTGCGCGTGGGATTCACGCGCCACCGGCGCCGTCATCTCTTCCGCGCGTGTACTACACGCGCCAAGTTCTTCTGCCGCCTCTCTGCTGCTACGTGTCTTCTAGAGACCTTTGCCACGTGTCAGGTCTCCCAGCGCCTTTTTTTAGAGTTGACTTTTGGGTTGGCTTTGACTTTTTCAGTGTTGACCGTTGACTTTGACCGTGACTCCAAAAGTTGATCAGGTGTTTCCAACTCAATTTTTCGTCCTGATTTCAAATTTATGGTCTATTTCTGCTTTTGGCATCTCTATGTGGCAGAAAACAAGATTTTTATTTGGCGTAGTTCAATCCGGTTCATTCTTCTTGCGGTAGGCACTCTCAGGTCAGATGATTTTTTTTGGGCCAAAGAAGCCCCTTTCAACTGGCCCACTTATGCCTTGTCAAATACCGCCATCACCGGACACTGCAGCCTCTCCTAGGCCATTGATCCATTACTAGTAAGAATTTTTTTTTGGGTCAGACTTTAGCTCAGCCGACAAGGCGAGACGGTCCAAGGGTTTTAGGCGTGTTTAGCCTCTTTTAACCGGCCCTTTTTCTCCCTACTTTTTTTTAGCCTCTTCAACCAGTCAATCTACTAGTTAGAATTTTTGGGTCAGACTTTAGCTCAGCCCACCAGGCTAGATGGTCCATGGGTTTCAGGCATGATTAGCCTCTTCAATCGGCCGAGTCAATCTACTAGTTAGAATTTTTGGGTCAGACTTTAGCTCAGCCCACCAGGCGAGACGGTCCATGGGTTTCAGGCATGCAAGTTTCTTCATTACTAGTATATGGTTTTCAAAGTCAAATTACAACCAAGTGAACCAAGCTCTTCTTTTTGGTGTTACTTCGGCAACTCTTTTGGCACAAGCAGCTTTTTCAGTGAATTCATTTTTTTTCCTTTTCTTTTATCCAAACTCAAGTTTACACATTGAGTTTGAGGGGGGATGTTAAGAATATTATTTTATGTTAGGTTATTTTTCATTTTTCTTTCCCTTCTTTTATGTTTTTATTCATGCTTTTGTTTTCCAACCTCAATGTTTAGACACATTGAGCTTGAGGGGGGATGTTAGTGTATATGTGGGGCTTGTCCCACATTGGTAAGATTGGAAGCTAAGGCTCCTCTCTTCCTCCTATATAAGGAGGCTCTTGTATCCATTATAAGTATGCTACTCAATACAATGTAGTTTATTATATGTTTCCGCTCTCTCTCTTCTCTCTCTCCTTCCACTCTCTATAATATATTCTACAATATATTCAACATGACTCAAACTGGAGTAGTCCACTCATTGGTTGCCTAGCTGATATATTAGTGATTGATGGGGACTACTCTACTTCTACTAACAACTATCCATCTGAATTTGGAAGAGTAGCGTTTCTAGTAACCGGAGAGCTTGTGCTTCGGACATCACTACCAAAAAACAGTTATTTTGTAAATGACCATTAGTGACGTGTCAAGACCATTAACGTTTAGTAATGTGTCAATAGTAACGTGTGTAGCGAGTTAACAAACTGTAAGTTGTTACTGGGAATTTAGTAATGTGTCACTTTTTAACACATTACTATTTGCTAATGTGTCAACTATCAACATGTTACTAAAAGCATGGTAACATAGCAGGTTCTAACACGTTACCAAATAGTAACGTGTTAAAAAGTGACACGTTACAATACTTTTAGCAACGTGTTACTGTTGTACCATGTCACCAAAGGGGTAATGTGGAACATATTGCCACATCACCAAAGGGGTATGGCAATATGTGCCATGTTACCTTGTTGGTAACGTGGCACATATTGCCACGTCATTGAAGACTAGTAGGGAATTTATTTTTTCCAATATCCATATTTATTTTCTGAATAATTCTGGGCATTATACCCAAATTTAGGAGTCATCATACCTGATAATCCAGCAACTAAACTATTATTCCAGAGAACTATCCATTACTAACATTACTATATCGTGTTCCATCAAGAGAACTACCAATATTATCCAACTATTACAAATAATCCAACTACTAAAATTGTCTATATACATCAACATTGTTAATAAAGAAATAGATCCGATTATACATAAGCAAAACACAAAAAAACATATACAACTAGTTTTGTTGGTGAATACGTGAATAAAAAAAAATCATCTTCTCTATCTAATTCAAGTGAACACCATTATGACTGCTGATTTCTCTGCACTAACTGCAAATAATAAAACAAACAAATAATCAACGAGAAACATGATAGAATCTAATCAAGTACCAATCTGGTAGTATTGAAAAATAAGTAAAGCTACATATATAGTACATTTTTATTTCAATAGTTTGATGTATGTGGCAATTTTCATTAGCATATTTGTTTATGAGTAATGACGCTTGTTAAATATCTTAGATCTTGTGACGATCTAAGCTAAGTGCTACGTATGTGTGGTGAAGCATAGGAAAATGGAATATTCATTTGATCATTATGAATATGGAATAGGTAAGAAAATGTTTGTTGAATGTTTCATGGCAAGCTCGCTTTGAGCATTGATCATTAGATATATATATATATATATATATGTCTTTATTGTCACATGTGGGACAATAAGCATTTTTGAATACTTTCTACTATAATACATTGAGTTTTTTTGTTTTGTTTTGTTTTTTTTTTGGTGTGTAAGAAATAAATTGAGGCTAATTGAAGTATATAAGAACTTATTTACAGTACTCATCTTTTGCACATTCAATGGATTGAATTAAAACAATTAATGAGGAACCCAACCTAACCAGCTTCAACAGATATGATAAGATTACATATGCAAATATCCCACAAAGAACAATCAAGTTCCAATGATATTCCACACAAAAACTTAAATATAGATTTAAGTGGTGCACATACATGTACTGAAATATAAGTAGAACCACGGTCACAATGTCACTTTGATAAATGCGACTTTGTCCAGTCAGGGTCCATTGTTGGTCTTCATTGTGATAATCATTTTCTTCTACACTTACGTCATCCACATGCATAATATATGATTATTGTGCAAAATTAGTAACAGTTAACAAGATAGTCATTTATACTAAATGATTGTGTTACTAAATGAGAAACAAAAAGAATATATTGTTACCTGATCGGCTATTTACAGAAGATTTGACAATGACACATGCTAAGGACTCTAAGTTGTGGGGCAGTAACCTACACGGTAATCTCCTCCCTCTGCCGAGCCAACATCACATCCATCTGCTCCTTCTGTGCAGCTAACCGTGCCTTGTGTTTGCTCCCTTTATGCTTCAATTGCTCTTTCAATCATTTGTGACACCGCCGAGCTTCTAGGGTTCTGGGATGTGATGACCCTGACGGGCAAATTAATTAACTAGTAATTGATCCCATGGTTTGCCTCCTAGCCCTAGCCCTATCCCTATCCCTCAAGAGATAAGACTCAGGGATTTCAACCTTTCTCGTTGTAACAAGAAAGCTGTAGCAAAAAACTTTACTAAGACTATAGAAAATAGAGATCAATAATTTAACAGTCACACAACATTTACCAGAGAAAATATAAAATCATCATAGCATAGATAATTATCAAAACATACTGGTTATCAGACCATCATCAAGTAGGGGGATAATAGATTAAAGCCTAGATCTAAGCTTAAGCAGGGCTAATGAGATTAGAATCTCAATCATGTCGCTATGAGTAGTTCCTCCATCTTCCCACACGGTCCTCAGCCAAACAGGATTCATGTCCTCAAAAATCACACGAATCAGGTCCTGTGCTATTACCAGGTTGGCTCCGTCATCATCCTCATCTAGGGTGGCTAAACTACACAGATATTCGATCAATAGATTAAAGCCTAGATCTAAACTTAAGCAGGGCTAATGAGATTAGAATCTCAATCATGTCGCTACGAGTAGATCCTCCATCTTCCCACATGGTCCTCAGCCAAACAGGATCCATGTCGTCAAAAATCACACGAATCAGGTCCTGTGCTATTACCAGGTTGGTTCCATCAGTATCCTCATCTAGGGTGGCTAAACCGCATAGATATTCGTAATGATGGAGAAAACATAAATAAAAGGGGGTAAGTCTAAGACTTAGTGGTTATTAACACAAATAATGCTTATGCCAATTTAGTCATGAACTCTAATGTTTTTGTAAAGCATATGACAATTTCATCATGATCGTTATATTAAGTGTGATATAGATATGATGTACAATATATGCATATGATATAAAATAATCGTCATAGTTCAACAGTATGTTCTACCTGAGATATTACCCCTTCTTAACAGGGTTGACGCTGTCTCAAGGGACTTGTAGTACAATGATGGTGCCCCAGCCATTGCACGTTATCGTACATAACACTAGCGGCACGACCGAGTCTGATTTTGGGTGGCCCACATCGCTAATGATGTCTACCCTGTAGTGACGGGCATTAAGGTTGCACCAGCCACAAACAACCATTAGATCCAAGGCCCATATAACATACACATTTGACCATAAAGCTAACACATATAGTAAGCCCATGACCATTATACCTCATGCACTGATGTACCATGTCATACAATGCACATTATTTTGCCTGCATTTTACATGTATGCTTTTACAAGTCTCACTTTATGAATATATTCAGCATAATGTTTTTCAAAATGTTAGAGTTCATGTACAACAAGTATAAATTGTGAGAGTTGCAAAAATGCATATTTTCTTGGTACATAAAATAGTCGTGCCATGCATGAAAATAACATCGAGCATTATGTGAGTTAAAAACTCACCTGGGTTGTAACATGTCTATAAGAATTCCAAACGATCTAGGTTCTCCAAATTTGTGGAAAACCTTCTATTATTAGTCATATTCTACCAAAACAACTCTAGAATAAGGAAAACAGGAGTTATGAGACTGTTGGTGAAAATAAAGTTCCCTATCACACTTTGGACCTTACGTCCAAGTTTTGGGCCGTACATTCGTTGCGATACTTCAGACGGTACGTCTAGTCTTGAGACCATAGGTTTGTTTCTAGGTTTTCAGGGAGAACCTCATTTTCTACTCATCCTCCTATTCTCCAAATCAACTCCTAAGACTAACAAAGGGCACCTAAGTCGAAATGAAACCTCTATACAACTCAATCATGCTAAGTTAACAAAATGTTAACCTAAACAAGATTTAAAGCATAATTAAGCTAAAACTACGGCTAACAACACAAGACAATAATCGAGTAGTGTAACGACGTAATTAAAGAGTTAGGTAACCGAGCATTATCTCCTTGAAGCAAAACTTCAAGAGTTCCTTATCTGGTAGCACTGAAACACACAAAATACTCATAAACACTCACAAAATGGTCAACAAGCAACCTGGGGATGAAGAGAGGCATGAAAAACGAAGATGGGTAGGGGTATTTTTAGGGAAGGGTTGCTACCAACTCCCTGAAAAGTAGTGGATGTTTGCCCAACCTTAGCGTACGTCCGGTACTTTTACACAACGGTTCAAAGGTTGTCTTGTACATCTAGGTATTACCCAAAGGGTATTACAAAAGTAGCGTATGCCTATGTACTTTTGAGCATGCGTCCATGAACTATTCACAGAGTACGACCTACTATCTGTCAACGTACATCTGGTGGTCCCCCATCCTCATTACAAACAGCAGTGTACATATGGTATTTCTGTGTACGTCCACACAAAAGACAAGAGCATATGTCCATTTAACCTATCATACGTCCATCCAAAGGTCCAAAATACCCCTCTTATGTCCTTAGGGACTCAAAGCCCAAATCAACTCCCTTAAATAAGCTACTTAAGCCAAGTTAAATATTTTGGTCACTACATTCTCCTCCTTATAAAAATGTTGTCCTCGAGATTTCTAGATAAATACTAAATGAACAATACTTAAGAGGAGTAGAATGTTACCTTCCGTCCGTATGGTATCGTGCTCAGTGGGTTCCTGAGCTATCTCTTTCCAATCACCAACTCGCACTACATCATCTTCAAACAACTACAAAAAATCACCTCGTAAGTGCATCGTACTCGATGTTGCCAAGATTATACCAATCCTCATCAATCTCCACTCCTAAGTCCATCAGCTCACAAAAGGAGTAATTACACATGTAGTCTAGGTCAATTGGTATAGGTGCCATAATCCTATAGAGAAAACAACTATTTCTTAGACAACTATTTCCTTACCCAAAACGGATATAGGTATACTGTCCAAGTATAATCTTGAAAAAAAGAGTCATACACAGTTATTCAAACAAATGCAGATAATGGCTCCATATGTCTTGCTCTGCTTCCCATGAAGCTTCCTCGACTCCATGGTTATGCAGTACCTTGATGACAGAAATTGTTTTGGTACGTAGCACTTGCTCTCTCTTATCCATGATCTTCACTAGTTCCTCAATGTATGTTAATAACTCCTGGATTACCAACGGCTCATATTCTACAATTTCATCTAGATTAGCAATGTATTTCCTCAACATTGACGCATGGAAAATATCATGTGTTCCAACCAAATCTTGGGGTAAGGCAACTGATGAGTGCATAATGATGTACATTTAAACCCCTTAATTTATGTTTGTTAAGCCTTTAGCCTTATTGTTTTTTAATATTTTTACTTGTTTTAGTTTTTTCTTATGTTGTAGGTCCTTACCATCAAAGTGCTGTAAAAGGTGGAAAAGAAGCAAGGAGTCCCTGTTTGCGCTATCGAGCGCACAGACTCATGATCGAGCGCACTTGCGATCGAGTGTGTGGACCAGGATCAAGCCCACTATGATCAAGCGTGTGGTCTACGATCGAGCGCATCCACATAGACCCAAGAAATGCGCGTCGCCCTAGCCGCCATTGCTTTCATTGCTGTGCCGTGGGTTTTATGATCAATTACGAGCGATTGAGCGTACACCTCGCGATTGAGTGCACTATGATCGAGCACAAGCCCTGCGATCGAGCACACCTTCTCTTTCCAGACAACATACATTTTCTATAAATAGGACCACTTATGTAAATTTTAAACCTACATTTTTTTGGGCGCTTTTTGAGAGTAGAAGCCACTGTTTGGCACTGTTCAGCCTATTTAATCATCAAACTTTACTTGCTTAATTTAATTTAATGCTTTGCTTTAGTTTCATTTTATCTCTCTTTAGCATGGGAGGCTAAATCTTCAACTAAGGTTGAAGATGAAGCCTCACTCTTAATTTTATTCATGTTTTTTACATTATGTTCATTTAATTTCCGTCTTTTACATATTGTATATTCGTTTCATTTCGATTTAGTGACAAAGTTGTAAATGGTTGTCGTTTATGGTTCATCCACATCCAACCTTCTTTGTGTTCGATCCGAGGCACATTGGATGATTGGGATGAAACAAGGTATCCACTGTGATTAACAATACAGTGGATGATTTGATCTCGAACCAATATTCGTTGTGACTCTTTATACGGTAAACACATCGAATAGTTCGACCATTTTTCATAACGGCAAGAGAGTATGCATAGAGTGAAAACAATAGACGGATGAGTGAACTTAGTGTATTAATATGTGTCTTTGAGTGGGTGAAGTGGATTCTTTGACCTTAGTTACTTTATTTGTTTACTTTACCACATTTTAATTAGCTTATGTTTTCTTTCTTTCAAAAATACCCAACTTGGAACTAGGTTAAGATAATATTAGTCTAGATTTAGAGTTAGTTTTAAACGAACACGATTCCCGGAGGTTCGACCTCGTACTTTCACAATACTACACTACAAACGGTTCATGCTATTGCGAGTACAAGTGAATTTGTACACCAAATTTTGGGCATTGCTAGAGTCGGTTGTTTTATTGAAAGTTGATTTTATTTTTAGATTAGTTTATTTTTCTACTAGTATTTAATTTTTGCAATTTCAATTATGTTCTTAGTTTATTTTTGTGTTTTTGTTCATTTTTTTTAAAGCTTTTGGATAGTGTTTGGCTATTTTTCTTAGTTTGTATAGTTTTTTGAAAATCAATATGTGATAGTGCGATCGATCGCACCCCTGTTGCTATCGAGCGCACTTAAGCTTATTACAACACTATCGCATGCCTGGGCTTGATTAGTTCGCAGTTGCGCGTGAGCGCTTTTTTTCTGACAGACACCGGTGCAGTGCTACACTCAATCGTACCTCTATTGCGATTGAGCGCTCTTGCAGAGGATACATTTGTGTTGCTTGCGATCGATCGCACCAACATACCCGAGGTAGTATGTTCAGTTTTTATTTTTTTTTAAGTTTTGATTAATTATTAGTTTAGTTTTAATTGTTTAATCTGCCTATTTTTAGTTTGTTCTCTCTGTTGTTGTAAATTTTGGTTAGTTAATTGTTATTTTAATTTGTTTATTTTAATTTTAGTTAATTAAATAATTATTTTTTAGTTGTTTTATTTCTTTAAAGTTTTAATTGTTTAAGCTAGTTTGTTTTTATTTTATTAATCTGTTTGTTTGTTATCTACATTTGTTAATATTTGTTTAGATTGCTTAGTTTTTAATTCATTAATTAGTTTATAGTTTAGTTTATTTTTAATTCAGTTTTTAATTTGTTTTAGTTTGTTCTTATTGTTCTTTTATTGTTATTTTGCTATGCTTGTTTATTCTATTTTTGCGTATACTTGCTTAGTTAGTATATTGTTTTTCTAGTTCTTTAGTTAGTTTCTTGATTAGTGCATGCATGGTCAAAGATCTCTAAACTTAGAGTTAACACCTTTAGATCCTGACTTAGAGAGAAACCTTAGGAGAGCTCTTAGAGTAGATGTTGAGGTGGAGGACAATCCGAGGAATGCAAATCTAGAGGAGCATGAAGAGTACCAAGATGCAAGAGCTGGGCACATTGAGCAAAGACAAGCTTATGACATGGATTTCACTACATCACTTTGGGAATTGTTCACACTAGTTGTGACTTGTTCCCATTCGTGTATAGTGTTGCCATCGACTAATGTAACCCATTTTGATCTAAAGCCACATGTCATCCTACTTTTACCATCATTTTATGGCCTATATCATGAAATCCCATATGCTCATGTGAAGAAGTTCAGAAATATATGTGCCACAACCAAGTTCTAGAACTTCTCTGAGGAATCAGTTCACCTTAGACTTTTTCCTTTTTCTCTTCACGATAGAGCCACGGCGTGGTTGGATTTCAATGCATCGGGGTCTATTACCTCTTGGGAAAGCTTGTTGAGTAAGTTCTACAACAAGTTTTTTCCAATGTCTAGAGTAAATGAGGCTTGGAAGGAGATCAGTTCTTTTACTTAGGAGGAGGAAGAGAAGTTCTCCAAGTGTTGGGAGTGTTTTAAGGATCTGCTAATCAGATGCCTTCCACACGGATATGAAAAATGGAGACTCATGCAATTCTTCTACTAAGGGCTAGCTCAGCCCAATCATAGTATGATTGAGTCGATGAACGGGGGGGCATTTTTAAGCTTGACGGGAGATTTAGCTTATAAAGCTTCAGACAAATTGGCCGACAACTCACAATAGTGGGATTTTACGAGTTGTCGAGATTAATCTGCCCGAAACCCCAAGAAATGAGGCATCCATGAGTTGAAAGGTGAAATAGAGTTGAGCTTGAGGATGGATGCAATTGTTAAGAGACTTGATGCTCTCAATGTAGGACAGCCCATCTGATGTACAAATTTAATTGTACTCGCCAGTTGCACGAGTCGATTGTAATATAGCGGGCGTGCAAGTGCGAGGTCGAACCCATAGAGAATCGTGTTTGTCAAAAACCAATTTTAAAGTGCTTAAATTAAACTTATCTTAACCTAATCCCAATATCGAACACGTGGCGTGCATTAAAATAAACTAAATTAAAATGCAATAAAATAAAGAAATAAAAAATAATTAAAGTCCCTAATCCACCTCACAATAAATTAATTAATATATAAACATGCTTAGCTCATATTCATTAAACATTTATGCTACAAGGCATACTCTGAGCGTTAACACATTGTTCATATTTCCGTCTAAATGACAGAATAATACGAACTAAACATGAATATATATTTAAATATATAGTTAATTAAACATCCGTCTATCGATTAAAAGCAATGCATGTTCTAGTGTCACGCTAGTTCATGCATGCTTACGCCCTATGCAAGTCCTATCGTGCCTATTGAAATAATCAAAACGTACGCCCATTTGACGAAAGACAAAACATGAAAGGTCTAGGTCCAAAGGATCCAATGTGAAAGTGATTTAACACTAACTACAATGGATAAATGGACGTAGCCCTAGCGATGAAATGTATCCATTGACTAAACGCGACCAAACAACATGCACAATCGAGCAACCTTGTCAAATAAATTAAACCGAAACGTAACTAGCATGGCAAATAATAAACGGATTAAACGTAAAACTAACTATGAAAGCATTGAAGTAAATCTAAAGTGAAGGGAATAAGAGACTAAATAAAATAAAATTAAACAATAAAATGACGCTTAGAGTGTTTAATAGTGAAGAATGGTGGAGGACTTAGGCCCAAAGGGCTCCAATCGCTTTCCAAATGTGAAAAACAAATGAATACACGAGGTCCTATTTATAGGTCGGCGAGTCATCGAGTGCGCTCAACGCACTACCTACGTTCTCGAACGCACTAGTTATTTGTGGTCGAACACGTAGTCGCTCGACCGCAAATAATCGCTGTGGCGCGTTAGGCGACGAGCAGCTTCGACGCAGTCCCTTACGCTCAACGCAGATAACCACTAGGGCCGGCTGGGCATGCATTCGACCCTGCCATGTAATGCGACCGTGTGTGCGTTCGAACGCACTTGGCAGGAATCAGCTTCTTTACTTGGTGTATTTTGCCTTTTGGTAGCCATGTTTTAATGAAATGCCCTACACAACACAAAATACTAAAAACACTAAAAATAATTAGATATTAACAATGCTAAAGGCCTAACGAATATAAATTAAGGGGTCCAAATAAGCACTTTTAGGCACCGATCACCATCAATGCTGCCAACACATTTGCAGTTGATAGTTGTTTTGTTTGTGCTAGTCCCATGCATCAAGTATAGAATTGTCCATCTATGATAGTATTTTCCGAGATGAAACAAGTGAATGCTTTCAACGATTTTCGAAAGCAGTCCAGTGGGCTATATTCTGAGACATACAATCCAGGTGGCATAATCACCCTAATTTCTCATGGAAGTAGAACCAACCCACAAATCAAGGAGGAACTTCACATCAAGGTCAAAATCAATATCCTTCAGGATTCCCTCTGTCGTATTCCAATCATGGTCGCTCGGCTCAGCCAGCATCAACATCTGCTCACCAAACCCCTGCATCTTCACCATAGTCATCTCTGGAAGACACACTGAATACATTCATCCAATCAAATGGTTAGATGGTGCAAGAGCTCAGGAATTCCACAATGATAAATAGCCA
Source organism: Carpinus viminea (assembly GCA_013348765.1). Classification (NCBI taxonomy): domain Eukaryota; kingdom Viridiplantae; phylum Streptophyta; class Magnoliopsida; order Fagales; family Betulaceae; genus Carpinus; species Carpinus viminea. The sequence goes on from CP054674.1 coordinate 18,539,973, forward strand.
GGCCATTTAGGAGGTGAAGAAAGCTACCGTGGAGGTGAAGAATGTGACCGTGGTGAACACCTAGGTAATCTCCAAGTTGAACATGTAGATGGGGCAGTTGTCCAATCACCTTGGTGAAAGGGATAAAGGAAAGTTTCCTAGCTAGCTTGTGACCAACCTTAAGGCATGTATGAGTGGAAATTCTTCAAACCAAGAGCATGTTCAGGAAGTTGACACACTAAGGTTTGGGAAACGAGTGGACAATCAGGTGGCAGAGCCAGAAGTAGACCATGCTGAGCAAGAAGCAGTCCTAACTTAGAAAGAAGGCAAATAAGGTGACAACAAGGAAGAGAGAGATGCTGAGCCATCTATAGTCACACCTATTGTTAAGGAACCTCCTAGTTCGTTTGTAACTAAAGCGCCTTATCCTAAAAGATTACAAGCACCCAAGGAAAGAGGGAAGCTAGAGGACATTCTAGAGGTGTTCAAACAAGTTCAAATCAATATCCCATTTTTGGACATCCTAGCAAATACCTTCATATGCCAAGTTCTTGAAGAACTTGGTTACAGTAAAGAGGAAGAAAATGTCCTAAAGAAGGCATTCATGACTTAGCAAGTTAGTGCTATCCTACAGTGCAAGTTACCCCTCAAGTACAAGGACCCTAGGTGTCCTACTATTACTTGCATGATAGGACTTAGTTAGATTAAGAGGGCACTATTAGATTTGATGAGATCATAATATTAAGGATAAGGAGGATTTGCAATTTTATAGATAAATAGAGATTAAATGTGAAAGATGGTGGAAATTGAATTTTAGTGAGTTATTGGAAGGAAAGTCACACTGCTTTGAGCACCAAAAATTCAATGAGATACTTTAAGAAAAATTTCTAATACCTTGTAGAATGATGAGAAATGAAGATTTTAAAAGTAGTTTCATGATTTTTGGACGTTTTTAGAAGAAATTATGATTTTTAGAAGATGCAAGTATCAAAACAGGAATTTTGGTCAAGCAGAGGCATCGAATTTCGAGGGACATTTGAGGTATCAAAAAGTTATGAATTGCTATTATTTTTAGATATGTTGTGAGCCTTTGAATGAGGAAAATTTGAAGATAAATTTTGTGTCATTTGGATTTAAATTGAAAAAGTTATGAATTTTTGAAGTTTAATAGGTTATTCTGTCAAGTAGTTAAAGCACTTGAGATTTGGGGAATTAATTAGATGGGTTAATGATTTTATTAGGCCACGAATTTCGGATATATTGCAGTAGACATGTTTAGGTTTATAAGAATTAATTGTATATTTTTATGACCATATGTTATTAAAAATGCATGAAGAGCTTGACAAGTCATCAAGTTGAAAGTGTACACATGGAGTTGTATGAGATCAAGTTAGGTTGCTAGGCTGCTAGTGTGTCGTACAGCATGTTGCTTCCATTCTCACATAAACACATGGGCCAAAGAGGTGTCAAGCAGGTGTGTGAGAAAGGGAGGGGGGCTGGCTTGAAACATGGCAGCTTGCTGCCATGAAGAGAAAAAAAAAAAAAAAAAAAAGAGACAAGTGGTGGGACACTTGTCTCTCATATGGCAAATTTGTAAGGAAACACTTTTATCAGCAAGGCACGTGGATATATGATAGTTAGGGGGGCTGATCCCTTTTCACAAGTGTATGGACACTTGTCCCACATACAGCAGGTAGGGGCAAGTTTATAAGGAGAGCAATTTTTCCCATTTGCTCACAGCTCAAGTGAGCGTGAGATGAGGGTGAGAACCGGAAGAAGGAAAGAAAGAGAGGAGGAAGGAAGAAAGAAAGGAGAAAAGAAGAGAGAAAAGAAAAGGAAAGAAAGGAAAGAGAGGGAAAGAAAGAGGAAAAAAGGAAAAAAAAAAAAGGAGAGAAAGAGGAAAGAAAAATAGGAGGACTTCAAGAAATTGTGAGTTGAATGCAAAATCCAATTAAGGACATGCGATGCCAGGTAAGGGGCACAACACCAAAAATCCCAACATATTTTATTATAAATCTTTGGAAAACAAAAACGTTGGGAATTTTATGAATAATTCACTTACATGATTTACAGTTGCACTTCCCATTTTTAATGCATAGTGTTATTCAATCATATTGCATGATTACATAAATGTTACATTATCACAATGAATTATGCATGGATATGATTATGAATGAAATAGCTCATGATATGTTATATAAATATACACAAAATGTTATATGAATGAAATATATAGTTACAAATAAGCATACAGAAATGTTATAGTGCATTCATAAATGTTTAACCCCGAGACACGATTATAGTTTCGGTACCGCATATGCTAGCATGGCAAGCACACCGAAGGACAGTTACGAGAAGGTGTGTGCTACCGGCCGGGTGGCCTTCACCTAAGGGGAGTTTCCAACCCGGCAGCTCTCTCCTATGATGATAGGATGAACATATAGGTCCATCGGGACATGCCAACGTGTGTCGCTCACGGTAAACGGCGGTGTCGGGTCACAAGGGTAAAACAAGCATTATTTTGATAGAAAAGTGAAAAGGAAATACTGATTACTCATTTTACAATTATCATGCTTTATTTAATTATGCATAGATTATTGTTGTACATGACAGAGATTATGATATAAAAATTTGCATATCATGTTTTATAGCATTTGGTGTTGTCGCTACTTACTGAGTTGTCGAACTCACCCCTTCTCCCTATACATCTTTTTAGATTGCCCCATAAATTGTGGTACTGAGAAGGGTGCCAGTGGGATACTTGGATATATTGCTTTGAGGACTAGCAGAAGTAGTTGCAGTCAAAGTTTTTGGGACCCTATTTTATGGATTAGACTGCTTGGGACGAGCATAAATTGTGTCACTGTATTTGATTATGAGATTATTGTGTACAAGCACATTGTGTATTTAAGATAACAGTACTCTAGTAATGTTATGTCTATGAGGATCTTATGAGAATATTTTATTTTATCAAGAATATGTTACAGTTTCTCCCAGTCGCTCTACCTCTAGAACTTGGCACGTTATAGGGAGCAAGTGTAAATTTGTTGCCCTACTCAGTCTATTTCCAATTAGGGCTAGGAGAGTTGAAGCCCACATCCATGACACTGCAACTCGCTGATAGGTCAGTAAAGATTCCAAGGGGAATAGTTGAATATGTTTTGATAAAAGTGGATAAATTTTATTTTCCCATAGACTTTATTGTACTTGACACAGAGCCGGTTCATATCGTAAGGAGTGAGATACTGATAATTTTAGGGCAACCATTTTTAGCTATGGCTAACGCCCTGATCAATTGTAGAATGGGGGTGATGAAGATTTAGTTGGAATATGATGGTGGAGTTGAATATTTTTCAGACCAGAAAACAACAACTAGATTATGACCAAATGCACCAAGTATGCTTGATTGAGGAGATTGTTGATGAAGTTATTGAAGAATCAAGCATAGAAGACCCCCTAGAGGCATGCTTTGCTCAGTTCGGAGAGGATCTAGATTTGGATAAGTTAATTGAGCAAGCAGATGCACTTTTAGAGACTACTCCTCTGGTGAGCAGTGAGAAGGAGGAGACAGTAGTACCTGATCCCCTGAAGAAAGAACTTAAGCCTTTACCAGACAATCTCAAATATAAGTTCCTAAGTCCAGCAGAGTCTTTGCCTGTGATTATAGCGTCAGATTTGGCCGATGCTCAAGAGGAGAAACTATTGGATGTTTGAAAAGAGCATAAGGAAGCCATCGGCTAGACCATTGAGGATATTAAGGGGATCAGCCCCTCATTGGTGACGCACAAGATATATCTGGAGGAGAATTCCAAACCATTGAGGGAACCACAGAGAAGGCTCAACCCAGCTATGCAAGAGGTTGTAAGGACTAAAGTAATGAAGTTGTTGGATGCAGGGATTATATATCCAATCTTTGACAGCAAGTGGGTGAGCCCAATTCATGTAGTGCCAAAGTGGGTAGGATTGACGGTAGTAAAGAACAATGATAACAAGTTGGTACCAACTCATATTCAGTTTGGATGGAGAGTTTGCATAGACGACCGTAAATTGAATGCTACCACCAGGAAGGATCATTTTTCACTCCCATTTATTGATTAAATGGTGGAGCGCTTAGCTGGGCATGACTATTATTGCTTCTTGGATGGTTATTCTAGATATAACCAGGTCCTTGTGGACCCCGAAGATCAGGAAAAAACGACATTCACCTGTCCTTTTGGGACGTTCGCCTACCCATGCATGCCTTTTTGGGTTATGCAATACACTCGCCACTTTTCAGCGGTGCATGATTAGTATCTTTTTTGATATGGTAGAATGTTTCCTTGAGATTTTCATGGATGACTTCTCTGTCTTCGGTTCATCTTTTGAAGAGTGTTTGCACTGTCTCACTTTGGTTTTAGTGAGGTGCAAGGAGAAGAACCTAGTGCTTAATTGGGAGAAATGCCATTTTATGGTTAAGCAGGGAATTGTACTGGGGCATGTCATATCTCACCAGGGTATTGAGGTTGACAAAGCAAAGGTTGATTTGATTTCCAACCTTCCACCCCCATGTACTACGAAGGAAATTCGCTCTTTCTTGGGCCATGTAGGTTTCTACAGGTGATTTATTTAGGATTTTGGCAAGATCGCCAGGCCCTTGTGTAAGTTGTTAGCGAAGGAGACCCCGTTTGTATTTGACGAGGAATGTATGCAAGCTTTCGAGGTTTTGAAGAAGATTCTGACATCCACACTAGTTATTTGACCACCCAATTGGGGTGTACCTTTTGAGATTATGTGTGATGCATTAGATTATGTGGTTGGAGCTGTTTTGGGGCAGCATATTGATAAACTCCCCCATGTCATCTACTATGCGAGCAGGACTCTGAATGATGCATAACTCAATTACTCTATAACAGAAAAGGAGTTGTTGGCAGTCGTTTTTGCGTTGGACAAGTTTAGATCCTATTTGTTAGGATCTAAAATCATCATCTACTTAGATCATGCGGCATTGAAGTATCTTTTTTCCAAAAACGATGCTAAATCTCGCATGATCCGATGGATTTTGTTACTTTAGGAGTTTGACATAAAGATTCGGGATAAGAAGGGTTACAAAAATGTGGTGGCGAATCATTTGTCTAGGTTGACCTTGGATTACATCGAGGACGCCACCCCTATTTTTGAGACCTTTCTTGATAAACAATTGATGCACATTGCTCATAATCCCACACCATGGTTTGCAGACATAATGAACTATCTTGTCATCGGCCAAATGCCTTTGCATTGGGGGCAACAAGATAAGATCAAATTCTTGACTATTGTGAAGACCTTTTTCGGGGATGATCCTTATCTATTCAAGTACTATCCCAACCAGATCATTAAGAGGTGTATATCTGAGCTTGACCAATCCAATGTCATCTCCTTTTGTCATGATCATGCTTGTGGAGGCCATTTCAGTGCAAATAAGACCGCTGCAAAGATTTTGTAGTGTGGATTTTATTGGCCGACCATGTTTAGAGATGCTTATGCTTATTGCACATCTTGTGAGTGCTGTCAGAAGCTAGGGAGTATTTCTAAGAGGAATATGATGTCCCTCAATCCCATTTTGATTGTTGAGATTTTCGACGTGTGGAGCATTGATTTCATGGGCCCATTCCCAAACTCCTTTGGCTATCTATACATCTTGGTTGTTGTGGACTATGTGTCCAAGTGGGTGGAAGTTGTTGCATGCAAGATCAATGATCATAGAGTTGTGGCCAAATTTTTGAAAGACACTATATTTTCTCATTTTGGTATGCCTCGAGTAATCATTAGTGATGGAGGTAAGCATTTTTGTAACTGGATTTTTGAGCAGTTGATGAAGAAGTACTTCATCACATACAAGTTGCCACTCTATATCACCCACAAAAAAATGGACAGTTCCCCCACTTCGAACTCCAATGGTCTCTTCTGCTTTTCTGCTAACTCTGTGTTGTCATGAGTGTCCAAAATCAACTTTGGACCCAACATCTACCTTTCATCAACATTGTCCCAATACAAGGGCAACTGAAACTTACATCCATAAAGTGCTTCATATGGCGGCATGCCAATAGTCACTTGATAGCTATTGTTGTAGGCGAACTCAATCAAAGGTAGGTACTGAACCCAACTACCCTTGAAATCCAACACGCAAGCCCATAACATACCCTCTAGAATTTGATTAGTTCGCTCAAACTGACCATCCGTCTGGGATGAAAAGAGGTACTAAACTTCAACTTCATCCCCATTACCCTTAGGAGACCTTGCCAAAATCTTCAAGTAAATCGAGAGTCTCTATTCGAAACGATCGCCGACGGTCTTCCCTACAAACAGACTATATTTTGATCATATGGTTTGGCCAACTTATCCATTGGATCCTTTACCTTCATCAGAATGAAGTGAGCACTCTTTATGAGATATTCAACGACCACCCAAATGGAACCTTTTTTGGTGGGTGTCTTGGGAACCCCAAAATAAAGTTGATAACGATCTCATCCCACTTCCACTTTGGTATTAGCAACGGGTTGAGCGTCTCCATTGGCCTCTAATGCTCTACCTTCACTTGTTGGGGGATTGAACACTGCTCCACAAATCTTGCGATATCTCGCTTCATATTGTTCCACCAATATGATCCCTTCACGTCCCGGTAGATCTTAGTGCCACCAAGATGTATAGTGTACGGGAAACAATGAGCCTCGCTCATTATCTCCATCCTCAGTTCTTCGCTCTCTGGTACACATACTTGCTTAAAATGGGTGAGCAACCCATCATCCTTAAGACAAAACTCCTTTCCCTTTCCTTCTTCAAGCAACTGCTTGATCTTGGTGCACTCAGGGTTCTCCAACTGAGCGGCTTTGATCCTTGCAAGCAATTTTGACTAAACCATCAAGTAAGTCAGGTGTACAAGCGTACCTTTACCTACTACCTCCAATCCCATCCCAGCAAATTCCTTTATCAACTAGGGTTGAGAGATTCCAAGAGTGGCAAGATCCACCAATGATTTCCTACTCAACGCGTCTACTACTACATTAGCCTTGTCAGGATTATATTTGATCTCACAATCATAATCCTTGATTAGCTCTAACCACCTCCTTTGCCTCATGTTAAGCCCTTTCTAGGTAAAGAAGTACTTAAAACTCTTATGGTCCATGTAGATCTCACACTTCTTGCCATATAGGTAGTGCCTCCAAATCTTAGAGCAAACATGACTGCTGCCAACTCCAAGTTGTGTGTAGGATAGTTCTACTCGTAAGGCTTCAGTTGACATGAAGCATAGGCAATGACATTGCCATTTTGCATAAGCACACACCCTCAACCCTTCTTAGAGGTGTCGCTATACACTACAAAATTGCCAGATTTCGTAGGCAATGCCAAAACTAGATCTATTACCAAGCACTTCTTCAGCTCTTGGAAACTATGCTCGTACTTGTTTGTCCAAACACAGCTAGAGTTCTTCTTAGTCAAGGTAGTGAGTGGTGCGATAGTTTCGAGAAACCCTCGATGAAGCATCGATAATAACTAGCGAGTCCTAAGAAACTTTGGACCTCAAACAAAATGGTTGCCCTAGTCCTCTCCACATTGCCTTTACCTTCTCCGGGTCAATCGCTACACCTTCTCTAGAAATCATGTGTCCAAGAAAAGACACGCTATCTAGCCAAAACTTGCACTTCTCTAGTTTTGCATAGAGCTGCTCCTTCGAAGCCTCTCCAATGCCTTCCGTTGATGCTCCTCATGCTCCTTCGGTGTCCTTGAGTAGATCAGAATGTCATCAATAAAGACTAGGGTGAACCGATCCAAGTACTTGATGAGTGCTGTTTAGTGCTTAATTGAACCCCTTTATTTATGTTTGTTAAGCTTTTAGCCGTGTTATTATCTAACATTTTAGTTTGTTTTAGTATCTTTTGGTGTTGCAGATCCTTACGGTGAAACCTCGGCAGAAAGGGTGAAAAAGGGCAAAAGAAGAGAAGTATGCTCCCTACCATTGCGCTCGAGCCCAATGCCCACGATCGAGCGCAGGCCTAGTCAGCCCACGTCTCACGCAGTTGCCCTAGCCGGCCCTATGTTCCATCGCTTTCCCCTTCCACCGTGGAAGTTCCTGAGAGTAGTTATTTGCATTCGAGGGCAACCTCCACGATCGAACACATACATGACTGCGCTTGAGCGCATCGCCTGTGATCGAGCGCAGCCCTCCGACCTGGCAGCATTTCATTTTGTATAAATAAGACCCTTAGTGTAAATTTTAGTGGTTACGTTTTTGGAGCACAGTTGAGAGCACAAACCCTCTGTTTGGGTTTGCCCTTGCCCCCTTTAAACCTCAAACCTTAATTCCTTTCTATATTTAATGTTTACCTTTACTTTATTGTTATTTACTCTTATGGGTAGCTAAATCTTCAAGTAAGGTTGAAGATGAAGCCTCACCCTTAGCATTTATTTATTGCTTTTACGTTAAATGCATTACATTCCATCATTTAATTATCGTATTCGTTTCATTTTCACTTAGTGAGTGATTGCGAGTTGTGATGCATAAAAAGTTCAACCCTTGTTGTGTTCCAAGTCGGGTGCACAACGGATGATTGAATCTCAATTAAATATCCACTATGATCCATGGATACAATGGATGATTCTATTGAGAATCAATATCCGTTGTGGCTCTTTAACAGTAAACACACCAAGTCGGTTTGACTAGTGTCACAAAGGCAATAGAGTATGATTAAGGGTTAACTCGATAGACGGAAGTGAGAGTTTTACGTTTAAGCAAGCATTTTAATATTGGGTGAGGTTGAGTCTTTAACCTTAGTTACTTTCTTTATTCGGTTAAGCTTTTTAGAGTAGTTTACATTTTCGCAAGTTTAATGTTCGATCAAACGTCCAATTCGAAACTAGGTTAAAATAGTTAGTCTAGATATAATATTAGTTTTTGAACAAACACCTATCTTTGTGGATACGATCTTGTACTTGCGCAACGCTATACGAACGATTGTTTGTTCTATTGCGAGTACCAAATTTGGTGTGATCAAAAGGTTGTTTTTGTTTAAATTAATATTATTTTTAGATTAGTTTTATTTTTTTACTAGTATTTATTTTCTGCAATTTCAATTCTGTTCATAGTTTATTTTTGCATTTTTTATTAATTTTTGTTAATTTTTAGAATAGTGTTTGGCTAGTTTATTAGTTAATTTCAGGTTTTGAAAAATCAGGCACTGATAGTGGGATCGATCGTAGTCTATTGCGATCGAGCGTACTTGAGCCTATTCCTCAGTATCGCGTACTTGTGCTCGCCTGATATGCTACTGCGTACGAACTCACGCCTCTGACAGAGCAGCAGTGCAGTGTTAAGATCGATCACATATCTGTTGTGATCAATTGCACTTGCAGAGCTTGCTACATTTACGTGTATGCAATCGATCATGCTGCCCTGCGCTCGAGTGCACCTCTGCTTCCTGCATCAACATACCCGAGGCAGTATGTTCATTTTCTGTTTCTATTAATTTTGATTAATTGTTAGCCTAGTTTTAATTGTTATCTACCTGTTTTTAACATGTTCTCTGCTGTTGTTGGTTGTGCCTAGTTTATTTTTGTTTTTAATTGATTAATTAGTTTTATTTGTTAAATAGTAGTTTAGTTAACTTTATAGTTAGTTGTTTAATTGCTATGCCATGTTAGTTTTTATTTGTCTTAGCTAGGTTGTGAATATTTTTATGTTTCTATAATTTCTGCCTGTGTTCATATTTGTTTAAAATTATTTAGTTTTAATTCATTTAGTGCATATAGGTTGCCATTTTTAGATTAATTTTAATTTTGTGTTTTTAAATTCATTTGGGGTATTGTAGTTGTTCTTTATTTGTGTTTTGTGTCCCTTTTTTTATTGTTTTTGTTCATACATGCTTACTTAGTTTGCTATTTTGCTTAGTAGTGTAATTTCAATTTTCGTTAGTTTAAGCATGGTCGGCGATCCCTAAACTTAGAATTAACACATGTAGATCCCGACTTAGAAAGAAACATTAGGAGAGCGTGTAGAGCTCACGTTGAGATGGGGGATAATCAAAGGAATGCAAATGACCAGGAGCAAGAGGAATACCAAGATGCAAGAGCTGGGAACATAGAGCATAGACGAGCATACGACATGGATTTCACTACGTCACTACGGGAACTGTTCGCACCAGTTGCGACTAGTTCCCATTCATGCATAGTGTTGCCACCGACTAATGTAATCCACTACGATCTAAAGCCACACGTAATCCAAATGTTACTATCTTTTTACGGCTTAGAACATGAAAACCCATATTCCCATGTGAAGAAATTCAAAAACATTTGTGCCACCACCAAATTTCAAAATTTTTCTGAGGAAGCTGTCCACCTCAAACTTTTTCCAATCTTTCTTCACGATAGAGCCATGGAGTGGTTGGATTTCAACGCTCCGGGATCTATTACATCCTGGGAAGAATTGTTGAAGCAATTCTACAACAAGTTTTTCCCAATGTCCAGAGTAAATGAGGCAAGAAAGGAGATCAGTTCCTTTACTTAGGACAAGGATGAAAAATTCTCTAAGTGTTGGGCGAGGTTCAAGGATTTACTCATCAAATGCCCCACTCATGGTTATGAAAAATGGCGACTCGTGGAATTCTTCTACCAAGGGCTGTCTCAACGATGAATGGAGGGGCATTCTTGAACTTAATAGAGATTTAGCCTACAAGGCTTTGGACAAATTTGACAACTCACAACAAGGATTTCACGAGTTGTCATAAATCAACTTGAAACCCTAAAAATAAGGGGCATCCTTGAGTTAAAAGGCAAGTCAGAGTTGACCCAAAGGATGGATGCCATTGTCAGGAGATTAGATGTTATACATGTAGAAAACCTGTCAATGCTGCAAACACATTTCCAGTTGAGAGTTGTTATGTCTGTGCTAGTCCCATGCACCAAGCACAGAATTGTCCATCGATGACAGTTTTTATTGAGATGGAACAAGTGAAAGCTTTCAACGATTTTCGAAAGCAGTCCAGTAGGCCATATTCTGAGACATATAATCCAGGGTGGAGGAACCACCCAAATTTCTCTTGGAAGTAGAATCAACCCACCACAAATCAAGGAGGAGCTCCGCATGCTCAAAATCAATATCCTCTAAGATTTTCTCCTTCTTATCAAAATCATGGATGCTCGGCTCCGCCAGCGTCATCATCTTATCAAGCCCCCACTCAAGCCCCAGCATCATTAACACAGTCATTGGAAGATACCATGAGGGACTTTATGAAAATGATTGGTCAATCAATCAATGACGTGAAGCATTCCACCATGGTGAACACCCAGGGAATCTCTAAGTTGGAGATGCAGATGGGACAGTTGGCAAATCACCTTGGTGAGAGAGATAAGGGAAAGCTCCCCAGCCAAGCAGTGAACAACCCTAAGGCATGCAATATCGAAAATTCTTCAAATCAGGAGCATGTATAGGTGATTGTCACTTTAAGGTTTGGGAAAAGAGTGGACAATCAAGTAGTGGACAGACCATCATGAGGAAGAAGAGCCAAAAGATGAAGAGGGTGACAACTAGAAGGAAGGAGATGCAGCCATCTGTCACCCCAGTTGTTAAGGAACCTCTAGGGCGCTTATGCCAAAAGCACCTTACCTTGAAAGATTACAAGCGCCCAAGAATGGAGGGAAGTTAGAGGACATTCTGGAGGTATTCAAATAAGTCCAAATTAATATTCCATTTTTGGACGCCATCCAGCAAATCCCTTCGTATGCCAAGTTCTTCAAGGACTTGGTCACAGTGAAGAGGAAGACGAATGTCCCGAAGAAGGCATTCATGACTAAGCAAGTTAGTGCTATCCTACAATGCAAGTTACCTCTCAAGTACAAGGACCCTGGATGTCCTACAATTACTTGCATGATAGGAGTTAGTTAGATTGAGAGTGCTTTATTAGATTTGGGAGCAAGTGTGAATTTGTTGCCTTACTCAGTCTATTTGCAGTTAGGGCTAGGAGAGCTGAAGCCCACATCCATGACACTACAACTTGCTGATCGGTCTGTTAAGATTCCACGGGGAATAGTTGAGGATGTACTGATAAAAGTGGACAAATTTTATTTCCTAGTGGATTTTATTGTGCTGGACATGGAGCCAGTTCAGGTGATAGGGAGTGAGATCCCTGTCATTTTAGGGCAACCATTTTTAGCTACGGCTAATGCCCTAATCAATTGTAGGTCGGGGGTGATGAAGATTTCTTTTGGAAATATGACAGTGGAGTTGAACATTTTCACATCAGAAAACAACCATTTGATTATGACCAAATGAACCAAGTATGCTTGATTGAGGAGATCATTGAAGAATCAAGCATAGAGGACCCCTTGGAAGCATGCCTTGCTCAATTTGGTGAAGATCTAGATTTGAAGAAACTTATGGAGCAAGCTGATGCACTTTTGGAGACTGCTCCTCTAGTGAGCAAAGAGAAGGAGGAGATAGTAGTGCCTAATTCCTCGAAGAAGGAACTTAAGCCTTTACCTGATAGTTTTAAGTAACAGTTCCTAGGTCCAGTTGATTATTTGCCTGTAATTATAGCTTTCGACTTAATAGATGCTCAAGAAGAGGAATTGTTGGATGTTTTGAGAGAGCATAAGGAATCTATTGGCTGGACAATTGATGACATCAAGGGAATCAGCCCCTCGTTGGTTATGCATAAGATACATCTTGAGGAGAATTCCATACTATCGAGGGAACCACAAAAAAGGCTCAACCTAGCAATGCAGGAGGTTGTGAGAACAGAAGTGATAAAATTGTTAGATGCTGGGATCATCTATCCAATCTCTGATAGCAAGTGGGTGAGCCCAATACATGTTGTGCCCAAGAGAGCTGGATTGACGGTAGTGAAGAACAAAGATAACGAGTTGGTGCCAACTTGTATTTAGTCTGGTTGGAGAGTTTGTATAGACTACCATAGATTGAACACGGCCATCAGGAAAGATCATTTTCCACTTCCATTTATTGATCAAATGGTGGAGCGTTTGGCTGGGCACGAATAGTATTGCTTTTTGGATGGTTATTCTAGATATAACCAGGTCCCAGTGGACCCCGAAAACAAGGAGAAGACTACATTTACATGTCCCTTTGGGACATTTGCCTACCATTACATGCCTTTTGTGCTGTGCAATGCACCGGCTACTTTTCAGCGGTGCATGATCAGCATATTCTCTAACATGGTAGAGTGATTTATGGAGATCTTCATGGATGACTTCTCCGTCTTCGGTTCATCTTTTCAGGAGTGTCTGCACCGTCTCACTTTGGTTTTAATGAGGTGCAAAGAGAAGAACCTTGTGCTTAACTGGGAGAAATGCCATTTTATGGTTAAGGGATTGTGCTGGGGCATGTCATATCTTATCGGGGTATTAAGGTTGACAAAGCAAAGGTATATTTGATCCATAACCTTCCACACCCACGTACTGTGAAGGAAATTTGTTCCTTGGGCCATGCAGGGTTTTATAGGCGATTCATCAAGGATTTTAGCAAGATCGCTAGGCCCTTGTGCAGGTTGTTGGCCAAAGAGACCCAGTTTGAATTTGATGAAGAATGTTTGAATGCATTCGGGGCTCTGAAGGAGATTCTGACGTCCACACCAGTTATTAGACCACCCAATTGGGGTGAACCATTTGAGATCATGTGTGACACGTTAGACTATGCAGTTGGAGCTGTTTTGGGGCAGGGCATTGATAAACTTCCCCATGTCATTTACTATGCGAGCTGGACTCTGAACAACGTACAACTCAATTACTCCACCACAGAAAAGGAGTTGTTCCTGGTCGTTTTTGCGTTGGACAAGTTTAGATCCTATTTGTTAGGATCTAAAATCATCATCTATTCTGATCACGCAGCATTGAAGTATCTTTTCTCAAAGAAAGATGCTAAATCTTGCCTAATCCGATGGATTTTGTTACTTCAGGAGTTTGACATAGAGATCAGAGACAAGAAGGGGACTGAAAATGTGGTGGCAGATCATTTGTCGAAGTTGACCATGGATTTCACCGAGGACGCCACCCCCAATTCTGAGACCTTTCTTCATGAGCAATTGATGCACATTGCTCACAATCCCGCACCTTGGTTCGCTGACATAGTGAACTATCTTGTTACCGGCCAAATGCCTTTGCATTGGGGGCGACAAGATAAGATCAAATTTTTGTCCAAAGTGAAAACATTTCTTTGGGATGATCCTTATCTGTTCAAGTATTGTCCCGATCAGATCATTAGGAGATGTATACCTGAGTTTGACCATTCCAATGTCATCTCCTTTTGTCATGATCATGCATGTGGAGGCCATTTTAGTGAAAATAAGACCGCTACAAAGATTTTGCAGTGTGGATTTTATTGGCCCACCATGTTTGGAGACACTCGTGCTTATTGCACGTCTTGTAAGCGTTGTCAGAAACTCAGGAGTATTTCAAAGAGGAACATGATGCTCTTCAATCCTATTTTGGTAGTTGATATTTTCGATGTGTGGGGCATCGATTTCATGGGACCTTTCCCAAACTCCTTCGGGTTTCTATACATTTTAGTTGCTGTGGACTATGTGTCCAAGTGGGTGGAGGCAGTTGCGTGCAAGACCAATGACCACAGAGTTGTGGTCAAATTTTTTAAGAACACTATTTTTGCTCGGTTTGGTACACCTAGAGCAATTATCAGTGATGGAGGTACGCATTTCTGCAACCTGATTTTTGAACAGTTGATGAAGAAGTATTTCATCACACATAAGGTTGCCACCCCTTATCACCCACAGATGAGTGGGCAGGTTGAAGTGTCAAATCATGAGATCAAACACATTTTGGAGAAAACTGTGAACCCCAACAGAAAAGATTGGTCTCTACGATTAATGATGCTTTATGGGCATATAGGACAGCATTCAAAACTCCGATTGGGATGTCACCATATCGGCTTGTGTATGGTAAGGCATGTCATCTTCTGTCGAGTTGGAGCATCGAGCATACTAGGCCATCAAGCAGCTGAACTTCAATTTTTTGAAGGCTGGCTTTCAAAGGAAGCTCCAACTCACTGAATTAGAGGAGCTAAGGAATGATGCTTATGACTGTTCAAGAAAGTACAAAGAACATATGAAGAGGGTTCATGACTAGAGCATTCTGAGGAGATCTTTTGAGGTCAGAAAGTCTTTCTTTACAATTCTCGGCTGCATTTATTCCCTGGCAAGTTTAAATCTCAATGGACTGGCCCATTTATCATTAGGACGGTGTTTTCTCATGGGGCCATCGAGATAGAGGATCCCAAGAATGGTAACACCTTTAAGGTGAATGGACAAAGAGTGAAACCATTCTTGGAGTTGAGGAGTTTAGATGTTGAGGCTACTTTGTTGGAGGATCCGATTTATTCGAAGTGATTTTAGTCTCATATCACGAGTTTGGCTGAAGATGTTAAACTTAGCACTTGTGGGAGGCACCCTTTATTATGTTACTTGTTTTATTTTGTATTCCTAGTTTTATGTCTACCATTCAAATTTAGGGGAGCATTATTTTATGCTATACCTGAATTGACCCGTTCCCTTGGTTTTGTAAATCCAGTGTGACATTTTAAGTTTGGGGGTTGGGTAGATGTGTGTGTTTGTGAATATTTTGGTTTGTGTGTGTGAATATGCTTGTAAAAAAAATAAAAAAAAAAATTTTACACTGTGTGATCGACCATACGCCATACGTTCGATCGCAGACACGGGTTTGCGCTCGAACTCATTTGCGTTTGTTTGAGCGCAGAGGCCCAACCACACACACACACTCCTGCACGCATGCGATCTAACGCACTCTAGTACGATCGATCGCATGCGTTGAAATCCCTCACGTGACCTCTTTTTAGGTCACTTTCCCCCTCCCCATCTCATTCTTTCCCCCTGCGCCATACAACTCTACCCCTCTTTTTCTTTCATCATCACCTTCGGCCACCCACCAAACATCGCCATTGCCTCTGCGCCACTACCCATTGCCACCTCCGGCCTTCCCATCAACCCCATTTTCATTTTTTTTCCTTTTTTTTTTCCCCATTTTCTCATAAGCCCAATTCTCCCCAAATTCACTCGTTTTGTACATTATTTTTTTGTCATTTACATGAACAAACCGTGGGAACGGATTGTGCGTCTCTATGTTGGATTTTGCAATTTTTGCAGGGTTGGGATAGATTTCAAAGGGGTTCTCAAACCCTTAGTTTTAGAGGTACCCACCAAGTGCTCGATTAAATTCCCTAAAGAGCTGCAGCATGCCTAGAGGGCAAGGTTCGATTTCTTGGTCCTCTAGGACCCAAGCCATGGTGGCCAGGCCCCTTTTTGAGAGTCAGAAGCTCATCACCACATTTGCCGTCAAAGAAGATTTCTCCAAGGATGATGCAACAAGGTGAGCAGTTCAAGAGCTTAAACGCTGAGGTTTGAAGCGGCTGTTCAAATCAGTCGCCTCCACTGCATATGAACATTTGGTTCGGTCCTTTTATGAGAACTTGAAGTACAATTGCAACCGGCCAGACATTCTTATCTCTTCCATTGACGATAGAGACATTGAGGTGACCATAGCCGACATAGCGACTATTTTGAAATGCCACCATGAGCCACTTGAAGCGGATGAACCATGAATTGATTGCCCCTCCATGCTTACTTTAGAGGACATCATCTCCGATATGTGTGAGGGGCAATATGCAAACAGGCACAAGAATGCCGCCAGCAAGGTGAAGATACCTCCCTAGCTCTGATTTGTGGATGTCGTGCTACAAAAGAATGTGTGTCCCTTGGGACACAAGACACAGAGGCGGGACATGTTTCTCAACACCTTATATTCGTTCCACAGAGGTTTTTGGTTCTCCATTCCCGAGATCAATTGGAGGTAGATATATAAATTATGGGAGGGAGTGCATCACAGAGTTGCCGAGTGTACCAGAACTTGGGGTTTGCCTTTCCCTTTTCTCATCACTCATATGCTTCGAAAGAAGGGGATTAAAGGCAATGCGACTGACGGGCCAATCACTGAGAACCCACGCTTTGGTCTAATCTAGTGGAACCAGAGTTGTTCTCACATGCCTAGAGTCGCAGCAGCACCACAGCCAGAGCCAGAGCCAGAGCCAAAGCCTATGGACATTCATGAGATGGCAGTTGAGCAGAAGAGAGCAGCTCAACCAGAGGGGCGGTAGAACAAGAAGAAAAGGCAAATGAGTAGCCAGATGAAGAAGAAGATGAAGAGACAATCACCCTCAAAGCTGCAGATTTTTATGCCTTACAGGATACCCTGGAGGACATCCGATTCCAGATTGCGGATATACAAAGAGATGCACACCAGGACAGGCTCGAGACCCAGGACATGCTGCGGGCCATTTTTGACAGGCTGCACCAGCTCCATGATGTGTCGGTTATTTTTACACCCCTTGCATTACTTTTGTATTTTCTATATCCACACATTGTGGGCAGTTCGAATTTTGAGTTTGGGGGTATTATTTGTGCACATTTTGTTTTTAATTATGCATTTTATTTTAATTATGATTTATTTTCTTTTGTGAGCTTAATTTAATGAACATATGATCACTTTGTTGAGGGAATTTAAATTATGTTATTTTCTTTGGCAACATGAGATATTATAGTTCAATTTGATTTTCACAAGCACATTTGGCACGTAGTTTGTGGGATAAAATTATGAGTTTGGTCATGTTAGTTTTTAAGCTTAAATGCAGTTGGGTAACCTATTGGAAAATAACCTTGGTTTATGTTAAAAAAAAATGATCATTTTGAGCTTTCCACCGAGTAACCGGATCTCGTGCCTCATTAAGCATTGAGCATTCGCGTAAAAAAGTGAGAAGTTAGACTTGATTAGCAAAGCTTCGAAGCCTTTTTGACTCGAGTTAGTAGGTCCTTAGGGGTGTCTTTACACCTAATGCCCTAAAACCTTTTGGTTTGGGAGTCATTGACTTAACGCTTGATACATGGGTCAACTAGATAGCTTAAGGGAGCTAAGCAATAAAAATATAAAAATAAATTTTTTTTTGAAATAAACCTTGGTTATTGTGTCCAATGGGTTGGCTAATGAATTTTAAGTGTCAAAGTATGCATGACTAAGATTAGTTTTTGATATCCCATAATTATGTGCTAATTTCACTTTCACTAGAATTGATTTGTGTGATGTCTCATAATGTCACGTTAGTAGCTTAATTGATAATTCCTGAAAATTGTGAAGATAGTGTTTGTTTGATTAAGTTTGCTCATGAATAAGAACTGTGATTTTTATATTTTTGCATTGTTGAGAATAAAATGATTGTACAATGTTTGTGGGTATCATTCTTGAAAAACCCTCACACGACTTCACTCATCCTCTAGGGAATCCCTAGAGGTTTAAAAGGCTTGTTGCTTATGCTAAATGCAACCGTTCTCCCACGAAAGTGGACCTATGTTTAATTGTGTTTTTCATTTTGTTTTGCTAATGGACTAGCAAAATATAAGTTTGGGGGTATTTGATGAGTGTTGTTTAGTGCTTAATTGAACCCCTTTATTTATGTTTGTTAAGCTTTTAGCCGTGTTATTATCTAACATTTTAGTTTCTTCTAGTATCTTTTGGTATTGCAGGTCCTTACGGAGAAACCTCGGCAGAAAGGGTGAAAAAGGGCAAAAGAAGAGAAGTATGCTCCCTACCATTGTGCTTGAGCCAGTGCCCACAATCGACCGCAGGCCTAGTCAACCCGCGTCTCACACGGTTGCCCTAGCCGGCCCTATGTTCCATCGCTTTCCCCTTGCGTAGTGAAAGTTCCTGAGAGCAGTTATTTGTGTTCGAGTGCAGCCTCCACGATCGTGCTCATACATGACTGCGCTCGAGCGCACCGCTTGCGATCAAGCGCAGCCCTCCGACCTAGCAGCATTTCATTTTGTATAAGTAGGACCCCTAGTGTAAATTTTAGTGGTTACATTTTTGGAGTGCAGTTGAGAGCACAAACCCTCTGTTTGTTTGTCTCCTACCCCCTTTAAACCTTAATTCCTTTCTATATTTAATGTTTACCTTTACTTTATTGTCATTTACTCTTATGGGTAGCTAAATCTTCAACTAAGGTTGAAGATGAAGCCTCACCCTTAGCATTTATTTATTGCTTTTACGTTAAACGCATTGCATTCCGTCATTTAATTATCATATTCGTTTCATTTTCAATTTAAGTGACATAAGTTGTGATGCATCAAAAGTTCAACCCTTGTTGTGTTCCAAGCCGGGTGCACAATGAATGATTGAATCTCAATTAAATATCCACTATGATCCATGGATACAATGGATGATTCTATTGAGAATCAATATCTGTTGTGGCTCCTTAATGGTAAACACACCAAGTCGGTTTGACTAGTGTTACAAAGGCAATAGAGTATGATTAAGGGTTAACTCAATAGACGGAAGTGTGAGTTTTACGTTTAAGCAAGCATTTTAATATTGGGTGAGGTTGAGTCTTTAACCTTAGTTACTTTCTTTATTCGGTTAGCTTTTAGAGTAGTTTACATTTTTGCAAGTTTTATGTTCAACCAAACTACCAATTCGGAACTAGGTTAAAATAGGGTTAGTCTAGATATAATATTAGTTTTTGAACAAATGCCTATCTCTGTGGATACGATCTTGTACTTGCGCAACGCTATACGAACCACGGTTCGTTCTATTGTGAGTACCGAATTTGGTGTGATCAGTAGTCATGAAAGACTCTATTCATCGTGTCCACGTTGATAGCTAGCACATTAGTTAGTCTAAAGGACATAACTAAGAACTCGTAATGTCCATAATCTGTCCTAAAGGCTATCTTAGGAATGTCTTCTTCCTTCACCCTCACATGGTGATAGCCTGAGTGCAAATCAATCTTGGAAAACATGCGCACCCCTTGTAGCTGATCCAACAAATCATCAATCCTTGGCAAAGGATATCATTTCTTGATCATCACCTTGTTCAACTCATGACAGTCAACGCACATTCTCATTAACCCGTCCTTCTTCACGAACAACACCGGTGCTCCCCACAGTGATGAACTAGGGCAAATAGATCCTTTATCTAGAAGCTCTTGGAGCTATTCCTTTAGCTTCTTTGATTTCGTCGGTGCCACCCTATATGTTGCCTTAGAAACAAGATTAGTGCCTGACATGCACTCAATCCCAAACTCCATCTCCTTCTGTGGCGGTAACCGAGAATAGTCTATTGAGAAGACATCTGGATACTCACGCACCACAGGAATGTCTTGTAGGTCCTTCTTCTCCTCCTTCACTGGAGTAACAACAAACACCAAAAACACTTGTCCTCCTCCGATGATTAGCATCTTGGCTCTAAAGGCCAAAATCATTGGAGGTAAACACCTCACTCGTGATCCAATGTACGTCACTTCTCCTTCTCCCCACGGCTTAAGCATAACTTATTTCCAAGCGTAGTCAATAATTGCCGAGTGCCTCACCAGCCAATCCATCCTAAGGATAATGTCATAACAAATCTTAGGAGGACAACTAAGTTTGCGAGAAGTACACTTCCACAAATGCTAATAGGGAATTCACAAACTACATGCTTACAAACCACATTTTTCTCTACTGGAATAGTTACAGCTAGACCAGGTTCCAAAGTTTATACTACAAGTCTAGAAAATCTTATGAACATAATAGATACAAAAGATCACTACTTCTGATCCTCCTTCCGGCTCTCCTGGTACAATCGCGTAAACTTGAGTTGGCGCCAAAGGCTTCTAAGCATCTCCTTTGCCCACATAGTCCTTGATGAGGTGGTTGAACTGGTCGCACCGGTAGCAAGTCTTAGTTGCCATCCTGCAGGGTTCATAGTGAACTTAGTTACACTTCCAACACAGCTTTGATATCTGACTCCTTTGCAGTGGAACTGGGTGTTGCCAAAAGTACGTCCTTGTGACCCTTAAGGTGAAAAAATCTCCACCAGCATCCTCTTAGCTGGCTCGGCACCTCCGGCCGAAGCACCAGGTTCTTGAGCCCTCCTATTCTGATGTGTGTACTATGCCGCATTCTCCTTCAAGCTCTCCTCGTAAATCCGAGCTCAATCGACCAACTAGGAGAAGTCTCGAATATCTCATCATAATGCAAGATTTCAGACCTCCCTCAAACTAAGGCCTTCTTCTCCTCATTCGGAATGAGGTACATGCCAAAGCGCAACAATTGCAGAAACTTCGTAGGCATACTTAATACTCAATCACCAAATCCAAAAACTATAGTGCCTTTGCCTCCTGCACGACTTAGGGTAAGAAGTGCCGATTGAGCTCATGTTTGAAGACATCCCAAGAAATGGAAATCTTTGAACACAAGTTAGCGACAAGCACCGCCTTCTTGTCCTACCACCAGTGCTTGGCCTCTCCCATTAGCTTATAAGTAGTATAAGCCACCTTCTGCATATTTGTACACCTAGTAGTAGCCAACAACTCCGTCGGCCTCCACGTCATTTAGCCCATTCTTAGCACTGATGTGATTGCCTCTCCCATCGAAACTTGTCAGGTGATGACTACAAAAATTCTTCATAGAATATCCAGCCACTTAAACTGGCTTACTTGCAAGCCTATCGTGATCTAAGGCCGACACTATGACGACCCGCTTGATAAAAGCATAATTAAAAATTTTCTTTTAAAAACAATAACCACAATGAAGCGGATTGTCATATTGGCATGGTGATACCACAGTATGCCATGAATCCATGCATTAACCTAATTGACAATCTAATAAGTCTCACAGAGCAATATGCATTATCCATGATAAATCAGAGTTTATATCTTTGCAGCGACTATAAATAATACTAGACGTAACATAACACATTAGAGCTGATAAATACATCTATATGAATAAAGCTTTACATATAAATGAATGGCTATACAAAGGTGTCACATGCGACACAAGCCATATACAAAAAATATCAACATCTAAGCGTATACATAAATACACTACCAAAGAGAACTGACAATGATAGCCTCTGACGCATCTAGACCATAGACATCGTAGCCCGAGTACCAAGCTACAAGATCCTCATCTACCAACTATGTACCTGCATTCACAACATTAACTGTATCCCAGAAACCCAAGATACAGGTGGAATTATGAGCCCACCGTCTCTATAAAATAGAGACCTCAGTAGTATGGAACTCACTAGGCTTATATACAAAACAGTCATTTAACTTTGTTCACATTTACATATCATAGCTCAACAATAAAACATAGTAGATGTCATCATGCAATGTCTAGCCATAACAATATACATATATGTTTCATCCCATACCAGTCACATATGCATACTGATATGTCTAGTGTAAAATCATACAAATTACTTCATACATCATTATAAACTCATAAAACATATGCACTCAAATCATATTTTTTTCCTTGTGTTGCTGAGGGACTCTAACCCCCTTATTCTTGATTCAGCGTGGACGTTGAGGGACTCTAACCCCCTTCATTAGTATGAGGGACTCGAACCCCCTTCACATGATTTAGCGTGGGAGTTGAGGGACTCAAACCCCTTCATTAGTATGAGGGACTCGAACCCCCTTCACATGATTTAGCGTGGGCATTGAGGGACTCTAACCCCCTTCATGGTTTTGTGTGAACGTTGAGGGACTCTAACCCACTTCATGGTTTCTTGTTCCATTTCATGTTCATGCACCATGCTTTGTGCAATAGAAACATCATATACATGCTTTCATTTAACATCATATTCTTTCAACATCATGTGTAACATGTCATACACTTATGAAATCATTACTCATAAAACATCATCAATAACTCACAAATCCATTCAATTCTTTGAACATACTCATTCCATTCCATGCTCATGCATCAAATCATCATGCTCATGCTTTCCTTTCACATCATATTCTTTCAACATCATTTATAACATATCATAAACTTACAAAATCATTACTCATGAAATATCATCAATATTTCTTAAATCCATTCATCCAAACTTCATTACATAATCTTATTATCACAATCACTTTACATCAATCATTCATCCAAACATCTCATGAAGCATCATAAATAGTCATAGAAACTCAACCACTATGCATCAATCATTCAACCAATACGTCTTTTATACTTTAAAAATAAAACCCTTTTTCGCTCAGTAAGTGAGATACTTACAATAAACATCATTAAAGCATCATAAAACATATTTTAAACACTAAAACATAGCATCTTTTGCCCAGTAAGTAAAATACTTACCTTTCCTTGGCACGCTTGCAAAGGATCCCTCAACCCAACCTTAGCAATACTCACTGCATTACATTCATCACATTACCATTAAACTCTATTTATAACCTCACTTTAATTCTAACAATTCATAGTGTCCAATTTCCCTCAAGTATCTTAATGCCATAAGCACCTATAACAATTAAGGATTAATTAACATTCTAAATGTAAATAATCCCTCTAAATAACAATACCTAATGTTCATACACTAAAAACCCCAAATTTAGTTCTAATGGTAAAACTAGAGTTTATGTCCATATTTTAACAATTAGTAAAATTAGAGTTTTAATCCCTTAATCTAACAATCTAGAACTTAAATGATGCATAATAATATACTATATATAAAACCCCAAATTAATCTTAAGAATATAACTTCATATTAAAAATACCCAATTTCTTACCTAATCACAAATTTAGCCTCTAAGATAATTTTCGTGCATAATGCTCAATAGGTAACACAAAAATACAAAGAGAAACTAGAAATTCAATAAATTAGCTAAAGCCCCAATTTTCGGACCTAAACCCTAATCCCACAAATCCATATGTTTTCAAGCTTAGAATTCAATGGGTAACACAATCTTAAAGAGAAACTAGATATTTCCACAATATAGCAAAACCCCCAAAATCCCTTTCAAGAACCCTAATTTTGGACCCAAATCAAAGCTCACAAATCCTCACAATTTATAGCTTACATTCCCACAAGTGTAACGAAAATTACAAGAAAAGACTAAAGGTTTTACCTCACAAGCCCCCATGGCCGGAAATCACCTCCAAGCTTTCTTCATCTCCTTCTTTCTCTTTCCTTTTTCTTTCTCTCTTTCCCACGGCCAGCAGCTCGTCCCTCTCTCACTAGGCAGCTCTTACTCTCTAAAACATTCTCTCTCTCTCTCTCTCTCATTTGGTCTTGTAATCTCTCTCTCAATCGGGTGTCGGTGAGGAGAAGAAAGAGAGAAAAGAAGAAAAGATGAAGGGGAAGAAGTGAGCGTGAAGAGGGGAGGAAAAGAAGGAAAAGAGAAAAGAAGAATGGGGGGCTGCTGCACGTGGGTTTTGGGAAAGGAGGAGGAAATAATGGGTTGATGCCATAATTACAAAAATACCCCTCTAAGCCCATAAAACATAAAAGACCCCTAATATAATAAACAACTATCTTATTTTATTTTACTACACCAATCTAACTTATATCTATTACACTTTATTATACTAAAACATAAACTTATTTTATTTTATTAATCAATTTTCACTCTAACATTATTATTAGTTATTTTCATATATATCACAATTATGATAAAATCATTATTATTATCATATCAACTATTCTAAATCATCCCATATGCTATTTATTACATTAATTAATTCGGATTATTATAAGGTTACTAATAATAAACTTAACTATTTTCTTGGGTGTTACAGACACGAGCTGGCCAATCATGTCCATCACTTGTCTTTTTAGGGTGCTGCTTCATCAATAGGGATGTCCATAGGCTCGGGGTGACCATTGCCCTCAGGGCTTTTGATCTCCAATGCGTTAGGTTTGGTTGCAGGGTTCCTTCAGGGCAGCATTCTCTGCAACGAAGAGCAGAGTCAGAATAGACTCTTTAGAACCAAGCGACCAAATCTAAAGGCTAAGTTCTAGATGCCAATCTAGCCTAATCTACGGTGCGATCATGGCCAAAGTTCTCTTTCCCATCATCCTATAGTCATTTTAGAGCACAAGGCTCTAATACCAACTGTGATGACTCTGATGGAAAATCAATTAACTAGTAATTGATCACATGGCTCACCTTTTAGCCCTATCCTTTTCAAAGCGAGACTCATGAATTTCAACCTTTCTCGTCATAATGAGAAAGCTGCAACGAAAGACTTTACTAAGACTATAGGAAATAGAGATTAATAATTTAACATTCAAACCACATTCACTAGAGAAAATATAACATCATTATAACATAGATAATCATTAAAATGTACTGGTCATCAGACCATCATCAAGTAGGTACAAACCGTAAGATAATAATAAACATTGTTTTTAAAAATGATCGATAGATCAAAGCCTATATCTAAGCTTATGCAGGGCTAAGAGATCAGAATCTTGATCATGTTGCTACGAGCAGTTCCTCCATTCACCTACATGGTCCTCAGCCAAATAGGATCCATGTCCTCAAAAATCACATGAATCGGGTCCAATGCTATTATCCAGGTTAGCTCTATCAGCATCCTCGTCTAAGGTAACTAAACTGTGCAGATATTTGTAATGAAAGGAGAAAACATAAATAAAAGGTGTAAGTCTAAGACTTAGTGGTTATTAACACAAATAATGTCCATGCCAGTTTAGTAACAAACTCTAATGCTTTTGTAAAGCATATGATAGTTCCATCATGACAATTTATCTTAAGTGTGATATAGATATACAATATATGCATATAATACAGAGTAACAATCATAGTTCAATAGTATAATCTACCCAAAATATTACTTCTCAACAGGGTTAGTGCTGTTCCCAGGGACTTGTAGTACAATACCAGTGTAGCCAATACACACTACCATACATAACACTAGCAACAAGACCGAGCCGACTTTGGGTGGCCCACACCACTAATGATGTCCATCTCGTAGTGACTACCCATTAAGGCTGCGCCGGCCATGAATAACTATTGGATCCAAGGCCCATATAATACACATACATTTGACCATAAAGCTAACATATATTTTAAGCACATGGCCATTATACCATACGTACAAGTGTATCATGTCATATGATGCAAATTATCTTGTCTGTATTTTACATGCATGCTTTTACAAGTCTCACTTTATGAACATATTTAGCACAAAGTTTTCTCAAAATGTTAGAGTTTATGTGCAACAAGTATAAATTGTGAGAATTGCAAATATGCATGTTTTCTTGGTACACAAAATGGTCGTGCAATGCATGAAAAATAACATTAAGCATTATGTGAGTTAAAAACTCACCTAGGTCATAACATGTCTTCGAAAATTCCAAATGATTCAGGTTCTCCAAATTTGTGAAAAATCTTCTATTAGCCCTATTTCTACCAAAACAACTCTAGAATAAGGAAAACAAGAGGTATATGATAGCTGGTGAAAATAAAGTCTCTTATCACACTCTGGACCGTATGTTCAAGCTTGGGGTCGTACGAACACTATGATACTTCGAATTGTATGTCCAATCTTGAGACCGTATGTTTGCTCTAAGGTTTTCAAGGAGAACTCATTTTCTCCACTCGTCCTCTTATTCTCCAAATCAAAACAAAGGGCTCATAAAGCCTTCTAAGTCAAAATGAAACCTCCATGGAACGTGATCAAACTAAGTTAACAAAATGCTAACCTAAACAAGATTTAAAGCATAACCAATGCTAAACAACAACTAACAACATAAGACAATAATCAAGCAGCGTAACGACGTAATTAAAGAGTTAGGTAACTGAGTGTTACCTCTTTGAAGTAAAACTTCAAGAATTCCTCCTCCGGTACCACCGAAACACACAAAACACTCACAAACACTTATAAAACTGTCAACAAGCAGCCTGGGGGGTGATGAGTGGCGTGAGAAAACTTAGGGGGTTGGGGGTGTTTATAGGGAAGGCTGCTATCAACTCCCTGAAAAGTAACTGATGAATGCCAAATGGTGCATATTTGGGCCCCTTAATTTATATTTGTTAGGCTTTTAGTTTAGTTAATTTCTAACATTTTAGTCTGTTTTAGTATTTTATGGTGCTATAGGTCCTTGCTTTCAAACCACGGTTACAAGGGAGAAAATGACTTAAAGTGAAGTTTGAAGTTTCTACCAGTGCGCTCGAGCCCAAGGGGCGAGATCGAGCGCACTCCATGTAGACCCGCATATCACGAGTTGCCCTAGCTGCCATCACTTCACCTAATGCGCCGTGGGGATTTTTAAGCAGTTACGTGCGATCGAGCGCGCCTTCTACAATCGATTGCATACGTGCCTGCGATCGAGCACGTTCTGTGACCTGGCAGCACATTAGTTTTCTATATATACGACCCTTGTGTAATATTTTCAGACTTACTTTCTATGGGTGCATTTTGAGAGCTTTAGCCTCTATTTGGCACTGTTCTACCCATTTAATTGTCAAACTTTGTTTAGTTGCTTTAATTTAATGCTTATTTTAGTTTATTTGTGTCTCCCTTTTACATGGGAGGCTAAATCTTCAACTAAGGTTGAAGATGAAACCTCACCATTAATTTTATGCTAGTTTTTACATTATGTTCTTCAATTTCCATCTTTTACATACCGCTTAGTCGTTTCAATTTGGTTTAGTGACAAAATCGAGTTCGATTGTGCCGTAGTTGTTTATTGATTGTCTTTCGACCGATGGATACATTTCATCATTCGATTTAAGTCTATTTATCCATTGTCGTTGTGTTAATCACATTCACTTTGGATCCTTTGGACTAAATTGTTTATGTTTTGTCTTTCATCAAAGGGATGGATTCTTTGGATCCTTTAATAGGCACAATAGATTAAGCTTTGATTCAATCGATAGACGGATTAATTAACTTAGTGTATTTAGCTAGCATTTTTGATTTGGTGAGGTGGAGTCCTTAACCTTAGTATTTCTTTTGTTTATTTCACTACAATTTATTGAGTTTATGTTTCCTTTGTTTCAAAAATACCCATTCGGAGCTAGGTTAAGGTAATATTAGTCTAGAATTAAAGTTAATTTTAAACACTCACGGTTCCCTGAGGTTTAACCTCGCACTTTCATACTACTACACTATAATGGTTCATGCTATTGCGAGTATCTATTTTTGGTATACCAAATTTTGGCACCGTTGCCGGGGAACCGTTTGATTTGTTGAAATTGATTTTATTTTTAGATTAATGTTATTTTTCTACTAGTATTTCATTTCTGCAATTTCTATTCTGTTCTTAGTTTATTTTCGTGTTTTTGTTTATTTTTGTTAAGTTTTAGGATAGTGTTTGGCAGTTTTTCTTAGTTACCATAGTTCCTAGAAAATCAGTCTGTGATAGTGTGATCAATCGTACCTTTATTGCAATCAAGCGCACTTCCTATTCCTTCACTGTCGCATACTTGCGCTCGCTTGATACGCAGTTGTGTGCGAGCATGCATTTCTGACAGATAGCAGTGTAGTGATACGCTTGATCTTACCTCAGTTGCGATCGAGCGAACTTGCAGAGACTGCTACATATTTGAGTGTATGTGATCCATTTTACTACCCTACGCTCGAGCGTATCTCTTCTGACTACACCAACATACCCGAGGCAGTATGTTCCATTTTTATTTCTTTTTGCTTTGATTAATTGTTTATTCTGCCTGTTTTTAAGTTTGTTCTCTGCAGTTGTAGTTGTGCTTAGTTTTTTTTTTTTTTATAAATTTTAAATAGTTTGCATTTGTTTAATTAGTAGTTTGGTTAATTAAATAGTTAGTTGTTCGATTGTTATATTTTGTTAATTTCTATTTTTCTAAGCTAGTTTGTTTTTTCTGCTTTACATTTTACGTGTTTTCTGCATATGTTAATATTTGTTTAAATTGCTTAGTTTTTATTCATTTATTGCTTAGATAGTATTGGTTAGAAGTTTATCTTTAAATTTAGTGTTTTAAATTCATTTAGTTTGTGCTTATTGGTCTTCTATTTATTATTTTGTGGTCCCTGTTTTGCTATTTTTGTTCATACTTGCTTAGGTAGTTTGCTGTCTTTTATAGTTGTTTAGTTTAATTTCTTAATTAGTGTATGCATGGTCGGCGATCCTTGAATTTAGAGTTAACACCTTTAGATCCCAACTTAGAGAGAAATCTTAGGAGAGTGCATAGAGCTCGTGTTGAGATGGAGGCAAATCCGAGGAATGCAAATGAAGAAGAGCAAGAAGAATACCAAGATGCAAGAGTTGGGAACGGGGGGCAAAGACGAGCATATGACATGGATTTCACTACGTCACTCTGGGAATTATTCGCACTAGTTGCGACTAGTTCCCATTCATGCATAGTGTTGCCATCGACTAATGCAACCCGTTATGATCTAAAGCCACATGTCATCCAACTTTTACCATCTTTTTACAGCTTAGATCACGAGAACCCATATGCCTATGTAAAAAAATTCAGAAATATCTGTGCCACAACCAAATTTCAGAATTTTTCCGAGGAATCTATCCACCTTAGACTTTTTCCTCTCTTACTTCATGATAGAGCCACAGAGTGGTTGGATTCCAACGCACTTGGGTCTATTACCTCTTAGAAGAGCTTGTTGAGTAAGTTCTACAACAAGTTTTTCCCAATGTCCAAAGTAAATGAGGCAAGAAAAGAGATAAGTTCCTTTACTCAAGATGAGGACGAGAAATTCTCTGAAAGTTGGGGGCGGTTCAAGGATTTGCTGATCAAATGCCCCCCTCATGGTTATGGAAAATGGAGACTCATACAATTCTTCTACCGAGGACTGTCTCAGCCCAATCATAGTATGATAGAGTCAATGAATGGGGCATTTTTTAACTTAATGGGAGATTTAGCTTATAAAGCTTTGGACAAATTGGCTGACAACTCACAACAGTGGGATTTTACGAGTTGTCGTGATAAATTGGCCCAAAACCCTAAGAAAGGAGGCATCCATGAGTTAAAAGGCAAAGCAGAGTTGAACTTAAGGATGGATGCGATTGTTAAGAGACTTAATGCTTTAAATGTAGCGAGCCCATAATTGCTACAAACACTTTCACTGTCGAGAGTTGTTCTATTTGTGTTAGTCCAATGCACTTAGCACAGACTTGTCCATCTTTGCCGGTTTTTTCTGAGAACCAGATGGAACAAGTGAATGCTTTCAATGATTTTAGAAAGCAATCAAGTGGCCTATATTCTAAGTCTTACAATCCAGGGTGGAGGAACCATCCTAATTTCTCCTGGAAGCATAACCAACCCACAAATCAAGGAGGAGCTCCACATGCTCAAAATCAATATCCTTCAGGATTTTCTCCGACATATCAAAATCATGGATGCTCGGCTCAGCTAGCATCATCATCTTATCAAGCCCCTACTCAAGCCCCAACGTCATCAACACAGTCATTTGAAGAGACCATGAGGGAGTTCATGAAAATGACTGGTCAATCAATCAATGACGTGAGAAATTCCACCATGGTGAAAACCCAGGCAATCTCTAAGTTGGAGATACAGTGGGATAGTTGGCAAATCACCTTGGTGAGAGAGATAAGGGACAACTCCCCAGCCAACCAATGAACAACCCTAAGGCATGCACTATTGAAAATTCTTCAAATCAAGAGCATGCGCATGCGATTGTCACACTGAGGTCTGGGAAAAGAGTGGGCAATTAGGTTTTTGAGCTAGAAGCAAACCTTACTGGGCAAGAAAGGAAAGAGAGTGACAACAAGGAGGAGAGAGGTGTTGAGCCATCTACAGTCACTCCCATTGTTAACGACTCTCCGAGGTCGTTTATCTCAAAAGCATCATATCTTGAGAGATTGAAAGCTCCAAAGAAGAATGCACAGTTTGATGAAATTTTAAAGGTGTTTAAGCAAGTTCAAATAAACATCCCGTTCTTGGATGCAATTCAGCAAATGCCATCATATGCTAAATTCTTGAAGGATTTGGTCACGATCAAGAGGAAAACAAATGTCCCAAAGAAAGCATATTGACTGAGCAAGTGAGCTCCATCCTCCAGTGCAAGCTGCCAATCAAGTTTAAGGACCCTAGATGTCCAACCATTTCTTGCATGATAGGTGCAAATCGGATTAATAGGGCATTGTTGGATCTGGGAGCAAGTGTAAATCTCCTACCCTATTCAGTGTATCTATTAGTTGGGATTGGGAGAATTGAAGCCTACCACAGTAATGCTCCAATTGGCTGACAGGTCAATGAAGAGACCAAGGGGAATAATTGAGGACGTATTGATCAAGTTGACAAGTTTTATTACCTGTGGATTTCATAGCGATAGACATGGAGCCAGTGCATGATGTTGTGAACCAGATTCCAGTGATTTTAGGGTGACCCTTCTTATGCCCTAATCAACTATAGAACGGGGGTGATGAAAATCTCATTTGGGAATATGATAATGGAGCTCAACATATTTAACATCAATAACCATCCACTCGAGTATAATGACGCCCACCTTGTGTGCTTAATTGAAGAGATCACTGATGAGATTGTAAGTAATTTTGGTTTAGATGATTCTAAGATTGAGTACTTACTCAAGATGAAGATGACTTGGATCTTGACAGGCTAATTGGGCAAGATGATGTTTTATATGAGCCTAGCTTGGAGAACCCTGAAATGGAGTGCTTTGCACCATCTGGAGGTGATCTTGATTTGAGTAAGCTACTTCAACAAGCTAAGACTATGCATGAGCCAAGTCTGGAGGATCCTAAGATGGGATGTTTCGCTCAGTGTGGAGGAGACATGGACTTTTATAGGATACTTGAGCCAGCTAGGGTTGTAGTTGAGCCAAGTATGGAGGACATTGAGCTTGAAAGTTTTGCTCAGCTGGGAGATGATGAGTACTTTGATGAAATAGTTGAGCTAGTTAAAGCCATTTTCGACCCCATTTCTGAGATGCAGCCAGATTGTGGGGAAACCACTGAGTTATCATTCCCCAATACTTATTCATCCGCATTTGAGCCAGCCGACTTGATTTCTGAGAGCAAATGGGTTGCACCCATTTATAAGTGGCCTAGGTGGCGAGTTTGACCATGGGAAGGAATGATCATTTTCCTCTCCCATTCTTTGTTCGTTTGATGAAAGGGTTAGCTAAATATTTCTTTGTGCTTATTGATTATTCCAGCTATGACCATTACCCTTTTGACCCCGGCAAACTAGTGCATACCATTCTCGATAGTGCAATTGATGTGTCTACTTATTGTCATAGGTAGTTTGGTCCTCTTGTCACGAGTTTGACTGAAGACATTAAACTTAGCGCTTGTGGGAGGCACCCTCATTATGTTACTTGTTTTATTGTGCATTCCAAGTTTTATGTCTGCCATTCAAATTTGGGGGAGCATTCTTTTATGCTATGCCTGAATTGACCTGTTCCTTGAGTATTGTAAATCTGGTCACATTGTGGGCAATGTGCCATTTTAAGTTTGGGGTGGGGTAGATTTTTCTGGAACCTTATTGCTATTTGTGTTTGTTTAGTTAAAAAATATATATATATTTTTTTCACTCTGGGATCAAGTGCACCACTGTACGCTCGTTCGCAAACACGGGCTTGCATTCGAACTTACTCTTGTTTGTTCGAGCGTAGAGGCCCACATCACACACACATTCTTGCACGAATGCGATCGAACACACCTTGGTGAGATTGATTATAGTCGTTCAGAACCCCCACATGACCTTTTTTAGGTCACTTTCTTCTCTTCTCCCCCTTACTTTCACTTTGTGCCGTACAACTCTCTCCCCCATCTTCTCCATTTTTCACTCATCTCCCACACACCTAAACCCCAAACCACCAAAACCTACAACCTTTTCACCTCCACCCATCCTCCGGTCATCACCACCACCATTGCGCCACCACCGCTGTTGCACAAATTTAATTGTACTCGTCAATTGCATGAGTCGTTATGTAGTGTAGTGGTTGTGCAAGTGCGAGTGTCGAATCTCACAGAGAATCGTGTTTGTGAAAATCAATTTAAATTGCCTAAACCAACTCTATCTTAACCTAGTCCCAATATCAAACAGTTGGCGTGCATAAAATAAAGGCTAAATTAAATGCAATAAAACAAAGAAATAAAAACCTAAGGTCTAGAATCCACCTCACCACATTAATGAACATATAGTCATGCTTAGTTCATACTCAATAACGACTATGCTACTAGGCATATTTTGAGCGCTAACACAATGTTCATATTTTCGTCTGTCGATAAAGCACATATGTATATCCTATTGTTATTACAAAATCTTGTTGAACTAATCGATACAAACACTGTTTTAAGAGGTCACAACGGATATTGGTTCAAAGACGAATCATCTGATGTATCTCTGGTTGCAATGAATGTTGACGTTTAATGATTTGTGAACAATAATCAACACACTTTTGTCACTAAAATGTATGGAAACGAATATACATAAAATTAAACGACAAAAAGAGCATTAAATTAAGCATAACAACATGAACATAAATAAATGGTGAGGCTTCATCTTCAACCTTAGTTGAAGATTAGCCTATAATCATAACAAGAAAAAAAGAAAAGAAAAGAAAGCATTAAATATTAATTAAAGTATATAAAGAGTGACATTTAGAGGAGCTCAAAATTGCCAAACAGGGGAGTCCCAGCTCCCAAAGGCGCCTCCCAGCAGCCTCCAAGCCTCCCTACCTATTTATAAAAGAAATGGAGGTATTTATAGGCTAAATTTTAGGGTTTCAGCATTGTCTAGTTAGTTAAATGCTTGATCGCACTCATGCATGAATTTCTGCATTTGATGGGCACAAGTGCGCATGATCGCAAAAAGTGCGCTCGAGCACACATACTTCAGAATTGGCCAAATTTTGTGAAATATGATTTTGTAGATCTTCGAGTTAACTTTCTAAAGACACCAAGATCACCCCAATCAGAGTTCTACAACTCTAGATATGGCCATTTTGGTGGGAGTCATCGGGTGCGAATCATCTCTCAACTCAATTTTTGTTGCCAAAGCTCCCCGAACTATTTTAAGCCCCAGATTTAATGGCATTAGCCCCAAATACAACTTAGCAACCTGCATAACACTAAAACACCAAAACTAACCAAAACATTAGAAATTAACAAAGTTAAGAATTTAACAAACATAAGTTAAGGGAGGTCAAATATACAATATTTGACACCGATCAACCGCCTACAATCTTACTTCCCCATTTCCCCATTTTCTTTTCTCTCACACAAACCCAACTTCTCCTAAATTTCTCATTTTGTTCCCCGATTTTGATTATTCAAAAAGCACAATCCATCCACGGATTGTGCCATTTGTTGTCTGTGTTGAGTTTCTTTAATTTTTACAGTGGGTTGGGTTAGATTTTAGAAGGGTTTTCAAACCCTTGTTTTTAGAGGCGCCCACCAAGTGTTCAACATAATTCCCCAACCAATTTCCAACATGCCTAGAGGCCAAGTTTCTGCTTCTTAGTCCTCTAGGACCCAAGCCATGGTAGCCAGGCCCTCTATCCAATCCCGGAAGCTCATCTTGGAAACCACATTTGCCATCAAAGAAGACTTCTCCAAGAATAATGCAACAAAATGGGCAGTTCAAGAGTTGAAGCACCACGATTTGAAGCGATTATTCAAACCGGTTGCCTCCACCATATATGAACATCTAGTCCGGTCCTTTTATGAAAATTTGAAGTACGACTGCAACCGACCAGGCGTCCTTTTCTCATCCATTGACGATAGAGACGTCGAGGTGACCATAGCCGACATAGCGGCTGCTTTGAAATGCCATGTTGAGCCACCCGAAGCAAAAGAACCATGGATTGTCTGCCCCTCCATGCTCAGTATAGAGGACATCATCTCAGACATGTGTGAGGGGCAATGTAAAGACAAGCAAAAGAATGCCGCTAGCAAGGCAAAGATGCCCCCACAACTTTGGTTTGTGGATGTCTTGTTGCAAAGGAACGTGTGTCCCTTAGGACACAAGACGCAGAGATAGGACATGTTTCTCAATTCCCTATATTCGTTCCACAAGGGCTATTGGTGCTCCATTCTCAAGATCATCTGGAGTCAGATACATAAATTCTGGGAGGGGGTGCACCACCGAGTTGTTGAGCCCGACAGAACCTGGGGATTATCATTCCCATTTCTCATCACTCACATACTTATAAAGAAGGGCATGAAAGGCAATTCGGTAGATGGGCCCATCAGTGAGCATCCATGGTTTGGCCGAATCCAGTGGAATCAAAGCTATTCCCACATGTCCAGAGCCGCAATAGAGCCAGAGCCTATGGACATGCATGAGATAGCAGTTGAGCAGGAAATAGCAGCTGAACCAATGATGGCGGAAGAATATGAAGAAGAGGCAGAACAAGAGACAGAGGCAGAAGATCAGCCAGATGAAGCAAAGTATGAGTAGACAATCACTATTTGAGCCTCTGATTTGCTAGCCTTGCAGGACACCTTGGATGACATGCAATTTAAGATCGTCAATATTGAGAGAGATGCATGCCAAGCGTAGTTCGAGGCAGAGGAAAGATTTGAGGCACAACAATCCTTGCTACGAGCCATCTTAGACAGGCTGCCACAAGCTCTAGGAGCACCTTCTCCACCTGCACAGTGATATGTCAAGTACTCTAACCCCTTGCATTACATTTTTACTTTTGTATCCACACACTGTAGACATTGTGAATTTTAAGTTTGGGGATATATGTACACATTTTGTTCTTAATTATGCAGTTTATTTTAATTTGTGGTTTGATTTTCATTTGCATGCTTAACTTGATGAACATGTGATCACTTGATAAGGGAATTTAAATTGTGTTACTTTCTTTGGCAGCATGAGATATTACATTTTCAATTTGATATTCACAAGCACATCGACACGTAGTTTGTGAGGTATAAATTCTGAGTTTAATCATGTTGGTTTTGTAAGCTTGGATGCAGTTGGATAGCCTATTAGAATGATAACCTTGATTGTTTAAAAAAAAAAAAAAATGAAAAAAAAATGATCATTTTGAGCTTTCCACCGAGTAATCGGACCTCTTGTCTCATTAAGCAATGAGTGTTCGCGTTAAAAAGTGAGAAGTTAGACTTGGTTAGTGAAGCTTCGTAGTCTTTTTGACTCGAGTTAGTAACTCCTTAAGGGTGTCTTTACACTTAATGCCCTAAAACCATTTGGTTTGGGAGTCATTGACTTAACGCTCGATACATGGGTCAATTAGAAAGCTTAAGGGAGATAAGCACAAAAAAAAAAAAGAGAGAAATAAATAAACCTTGGTTATTGTGTCAGATGGGTAGTCTAATGAATTCTGAGTGTCGAAGCATGCATGATTAAGAATAGTTTTTGAAATCCTATAACTATATGCTAGTTTCACTTTACTAGAGTTGATTTGTGTGAGGTCTCATTTTGCCATGTAAGTAACTAGATTGTAATTCCTTGAAAACTGTGAAGATGATGTTTGTTTGGTTAAGCATGCTCATGAATAAGAAGCATGATTTTTATATTGTTGCATTTTTTAGAATAATATGATTGTACAATGTTTGTGGGTATCATTTCTGGAAAACTCTTACAAGCACTCACCCTCTAGGGAATTCCTAGGGATTTAAAAGGCTTGTTACATATGCTAAATGCAATCGTTTCTTCCACAAAAGCGGGTTTATGTTTCTTGCTTTTATTGTGTTTTTTATTTTTGTTTTCCTAAGGGACTAGCAAAATATAAGTTTTGGGGTATTTGATGAGTGCCAAACGGTGCGTATTTGGGCCCCTTAATTTATATTTGTTAGGCTTTTAGTTTAGTTAATTTCTAACATTTTAATTTGTTTTAGTGTTTTATAGTGCTATAGGTCCTTGCTTTCAAACCACAGTTACAAGGAGAAAATGACTTAAAGTGAAGTTTGGAGTTCCTGCCAGTGTGCTCGAGCCAAAGGGGCAAGATCAAGCGCACTCCAGTAGACCCGCATCTCACGTGTTGCCCTACCCGCCATTGCTTCACCCGATGCGCCATGGGGATTTCTGAGCAGTTACATGCGATCAAGCGCACCTTCTACAATTGATTGCAGACATGCCTACGCTCGAGCACAATGCCTGCAATCAAGCGTGTTCTTGTGACCTAGCAGCACATTAGTTTTCTATATATACGACCCTTTTGTAATATTTTCAGACTTACATTTTATGGGTCCATTTTGAGAGCTTTAGCCTCTGTTTGGCACTGTTCTGCCCATTTAATTGTCAAACTTTATTTACTTGCTTTAATTTAATGCTTTATTTTAGTTTGTTTGTGTCTCCCTTTTACATGGTGGGAGGCTAAATCTTCAACTAAGGTTGAAGATGAAGCCTTACCATTAATCTTATGCTAGTTTTTACATTATGTTCTTTGATATCTGTCTTTTACATACCGCTTAGTCGTTTCAATTTGGTTTAGTGACAAAATCGAGTTCGATTGTGCCGTAGTTGTTTATTGATTGTCTTTCAACAGATGGATACATTTCATCATTCGATTTAAATCTATTTATCCATTGTCGTTTGTGTTAATCACATTCACTTTGGATCCTTTGGACTAAATTGTTTATGTTTTTGTTTTTCTTTAAAGGGACAGATTCTATGGATCCTTCAATAGGCACAATTGATTAAGCTTTGATTCAATCGATAGATGGATTAATTAACTTAGTGTATTTAGCTAGCATTTTTGATTTGGTGAGGCGGAGTCTTTAACCTTAGTATTTCTTTTGTTTATTTCACTGCAATTTATTTAGTTTATGTTTCCTTTGTTTCAAAAACACCCACTTGGAGTTAGGTTAAGATAATATTAGTCTAGAATTAAAGTTAATTTTAAACACTCACGGTTTCTTGAGGTTTGACCTCTCACTTTCACACTACTATAACGATTCGTGCTATTGCAAGTATCTATTTTTGGTACACCATGTAACAGACGTTTGCCAAACCCTAGGGTACATCCGATACTATTATATAATGGTCCAAAGGTTGTCTCGTACATCCAGGTATTACCCAAAGGGTATTCCAAAAAGTAGTGTATATCCATGTACTTTTGAGCGTACGTCTGTGTACTATTCATAGAGTACGGCATACTATTTGTCAGCGTACGTCTGGTAGTCCCTCATCCATTCGTCCACACTACAAATAGTAGCGTACGTGCGGTGGTCTCGCATACGTCCACACAAAAGACAGGAGCGTACATCCGCTTAACATAGCGTATGTCTGTCCAAAGGTCCAAAATGCCCCTCTTGCGTCCTTAGTGACCCAAAGCCCAAATTAACCCTTTAACTAAGCTACTTATGCCTAGTTAATTATTTTGGTCACTACATTCTCCACTCCTTATAAAAATGTCGTCCTTGAAATTTCTAGACAAATACCAAAAGAACAACACTGAAGAGAAGTAGAATGTTTCATTTTGTTTGTAGAGTCATCGAAATCATGCTCAGTGGGTTCCTAGACTATCACCTCCCAATCACTGATTGGCACTACATTGTCTTCAAACAATTATGGAAAATCATCTCGTAAGTCATCGAGCATGTCGTACTTGATGTCCCAACACTATACCAATCCTCATCAATCTCCACTCCTAAGTGCATCAGCTCATAGAAGGAGTAGATCCACATGCAATCTGGGTTGATTGGTATAGGTGTCAAAATCCTGTAGAGAAAACAACTATTTCTTAGCCAACTTTCCCTTACCCAAAACAGAAATAAGTATACTGTTTAAGTATAATCTTGAAGAAAAGAGTTACACACAATTATTCAAACAAATGCGGTTATCGACTCCACATGTCTTGCTCTGCTGCCCACGAAGCTTCCTCGACTTCATGGTTATGCCACAGTACCTTGATGAAAGGAATTACTTTGGCATGTAGCACTTGCTCCTTCTTATCAACGATCTTCATTGGTTCCTCGACGTAGGTTAATCCCTCCTAGATTCCCAATGACTCGTATTCCACAATTACATTGTGGTTAGTGATGTACTTCCTTAACATTGATATGTGGAAAACATCTATCATCTCGACCAAATCTGAGGGTAAGGCAATTCTATATGCCAACCTCCCAATTCTTTGGGTGATCTCAAACGGTCCAATAAATCGAGGGTTGAGCTTCCCCTTCTTTCCAAACCACATCACTACCCTCATGGATGATATCTTGAGGAACACATGATCCCCCGCTTCAAACTCCATTGGTCTCCTTCAGTTATCAGCATAGCTCTTCTACCGACTCTGTGCTGCACTCATTCTTTCCTTGATGACAAGTACCTTGTCACGAGTCTCCTGAATCAACTATGGCCCCAACGTCTGCCTCTCATCGACGTTGTCCCAATACAAGGGCAACTGATACTTATGTCCATAAAGTGCTTCATAAGGCGGCATCCCAATAGTCACCAGATAGCTTTTGTTGTAGGCGAACTCAATCAAAGGTAGGTACTGAACCCAACTGCCCTTGAAATCCAACACATAAGCCTGTAACATATCCTCTAGAATTTGATTAGTCTGCTCAGATTGACCATCCATCTGGGTATGAAAAGTGGTACTAAACTTCAACTCTATCCCCATTTCCTTCTTGAGACTTTGCCAAAACCTTGAAGTAAATTGAGAATCTCTATCTAAAATGATCACTGATGGCACTCCATGCAAACGGACTATATTATGAACATATAGTCTGGCCAACTTATCCATCAAATCCTTAATTAGAATCTTCTTCATCGGTGTCAAATATTGTATATTTGACCCTCCTTAATTTACGTTTGTTAGGCTCTTAGTTTTGTTAATATCTAATGTTTTTGTTAGTTCTGGTGCTTTAGTATTTTGCAAGTTGTTGAATTATATTTGGAACTAATTCCATCAACTCTGGGTTTTAAGACAGTTCGGGGAGCTTTGACAGCAAATTTGAGTCGAGCGATGATTCGTAACCGATGAGTCCCACCAAAATAGCCATATCTAGAGTTGTAGAACTCCAATTGGGGTGATTTTGGTGTCTTTGGAAAGCTAACTCAAAGATATAGAAATTTGTATTTCACATGTGAGGGCTAATTCTGAAGGCAATGCGCTCGATCGCACTGCATGCGATCGGGTGCACTTAACTGACCTGGTAGCACTGAAACCCTAAAAATTAGCCTATAAATATCCCCCTTTCTCTTGTAAATGAACCCACGTTTGGAAACGCTTAGAAACGCCCCTTGTGGCCTAAATCCTCCCTGTTCATCACTGTAAAACCCTCTAAATGTCATTTTATCATTTAATGATTTTAGTTATTTTATTTTAGCCTTTCATTTCCCTCACTATGGATTTGTTTATATATATTCATGTTTGGTTTATACTTTTTGTCATTTAATTTAATGTATGTTTGATTCAATCACAATCTCTTGACAAGATTGTGATTGGTTGTTGTTTATGGATCATTTTTGTGTCCAATATTTGTTATGATTCATCCGGGTTACATTGGATGGTTTAATCGAGTCCAATATCTGTTGTTGTCAACGACACATCGGATGATTCGATTTCGGTTCAACATCGATTGTGATCGTTTATGGGTTAATACATCAAATAATTCGACTAGATTTTGTAAAGGCAAAAGAACATGCGTAGAGCTAGGCCGTACGATGGGTATGTGTGCTATCATGAGAATAGGACATGCATTTTAGCTTAATTGATTGATAGATGTGACAATTAACATGCTTATATGTTGATTAAATTATGGTGAGGTGAATTAAAGACCTTAGTCGTTTTTATTTATTTATTTTATTGCATTTTAATTAGGTTTTATCTTATGCACGCCAACTGTTCGATTTTGGGACTAGGTTAAGGTAATATTAGTTTAGGCATTTACAATGGTTTTTGACAAACCCAATTCTCTGTGGGATTCGACACTCGCACTTGCACAACCACTTTATTACAAACGATTCATGCAATTGGCGAGTACTATTTTTGGTACGATCACTTCTCCACTGGGTGTTTTTTGTAACCCCAAATAAAGTCCATAGCGATCTCATCCCACTTCCACTTCAGTATTAGCAATAGCTTGCATCCTCGCTGGCCTCTGATGCTCTGCCTTCACTTATTGGGAGGTTGAACATAGCTCCTCAAATCTTGTGATATCCCACCAATATGATCCCTTCACGTCTCGATACATCTTAATGCCACCAAGATGTATAGTGTATGGGGAACAATGAGCCTCGCTCATTATCTCTTCTCTTAAACCTCCGCTCTCCGGAACACACACTTGCTCAAAATGGGTGAGCAACCCATCATCCTTAAGACTAAACTCCTTTGCCATACCAACTGTTTGATTTTGTTGCACTCTAAGTCCTCCAACTGAGCGGCTTTGATCCTTGCATGCAATTCTGACTAAACCATAAGGTTAGAATGGTGTGTAGGTGTACCCTCCATCTACTACCTCCAATCCCATCCCACTAAATTCATTTATCAACTGGGGTTGAGAAATTTCAAGAGCGGCAAGTTCTGCCGTTGATTTCCTGCTCAACGCGTCTGTTACTATGTTAGCCTTGCCATGATGATAATTGATCTCACAATCATATCCTTGATTAGCTCTAACCATCTTCTTTGCCTCACGTTAAGCTCCTTCTGGGTAAGGAAGTACTTCAAACTATTGTGGTCCGTGTATATCTCACTCTTCTCACCATATAGGTAGTGCCTCCAAATCTTCAAAGCAAATAGGACTGCTACAAACTCCAAGTTATGTGTAGGATAGTTTTGCATGTAAGGCTTTAGCTGATGTGAAGCATAGGCAATGACATTGTCATTCTGCATAAGCACACACCCTAAACCCCTCTTAGAGGCATTGCTATACACTATGAAATTGCTAGATTCCATAGGTAATGCCAACATTGGAGCAGTTACCAAGCGCTTCTTCAGCTCTTGGAAACTATGCTCACACTCATTATTCCAAATGTAGTGAGCGTTCTTCTTAGTCAAGGCAATGAGTGGTGCCGATAGCTTCGAGAAACCCTCGATGAAGCGTCGATAATAACCAGGGAGTCCTAAGAAACTTTGCACCTCAAACATACTGGTTGGCCTAGTCCATTCCACTACTGCCTTTAACTTCTCCCGTCAACTGCTACACCTTCTCTAGACATCATGTGTCCAAGAAAAGACACACTATCCAGCCAAAACTCGCACTTCTTAAGTTTTGCGTAGAGCTAATCCCTTTGAAGCCTTTCCAACACCTTGTAGATGCTCCTTGTGCTCCTCTGGCACACTTGAGTAGATCAGAATGTCGTCAGTAAAGACCACAGTGAACCGATCCAAGTAGTCATGAAAGACAATGTTCATCATGTCCATGAAGACAGCTGGCACATTAGTTAGTCTAAATGACATAACTAAGAACTCGTAATGTCCATAAAGAGTTGTAAAAGTTGTCTTAGAAATGTCCTTTTCCTTCACCCTCACATGGTGATAGCTTGATGTTGTGCCAAATACTACCTAAATTAATAAATAATATTTAGTACGTTTTAACTCGCAAGTGCATAAGATCAGAACAATAGTATAGTGCAGCAAGTACGAGATCGATCTCACGAAGATTGTGAATTTTGCTTAGAAATAAATAACTAAATTAAAATATCAAGTTGTCACAAAATTGATAATATTAAAAGAAATAAAAATAAAGATGAGTGTAGGGCTTTGATTTCCACCAATAATCATGCTCAATTAATATAACAGTATGCCAATGCTCCAATCATATTATGTCTACTTAATGTTTGCCAACCTAAGGGCATTATTCTACTCTTTCTTTCCTTAAAGGATTTAGACATGGGTGTCTATTAAGTTGTTCTTTAAGAAAGCATAAATCTATGGAAATTGACAAACACATGAGGTCTAGGGCATGGGTGTCTACTCTAGGTTCCCCATGTTGATTAACCCAAGAACCTGGCGTGGATTTCTTTTGTTACTCTTATTAAAGCCAGTCATCCAAATTGATTTAATTAACTAATCCATACTACATGCATATAATGGCCAATCACACACATATGAGGAATTCAATAAAACAGGCATTAATCAAGTTAAACATCACAATATGATTATCACAAAGGCGCCAATATTGAAATATTAAATAAACATAATTAGGGCTTCAATCCATCCCTACTAAAATAATTAGTTACACATAATTAAAATAAAACTAAAAAGAAAAGGAAAAGAAAGAACAAAAAACAGCTCTTAGAAGTAGCCTCCAATTCCTCTCCTTAAAGCTTGTCTGTAAAATTGTCTATATATTTGTCTATTTTTCTAAGAGGCTTAGTGGTCTATTTATAGGCCTTAGAAAAGTCTTAGAAGCCCTAGTAAACCTAGGAAATTCGGAATTCTATTTCCTAGTCAAATTAGGAGACAATCCTAGTCCAAATCGGAATAAGATTCATCTAGAATTGCATTGCTATCTTC
The DNA here is from genome assembly GCA_013348765.1 of Carpinus viminea. Lineage (NCBI taxonomy): Eukaryota > Viridiplantae > Streptophyta > Magnoliopsida > Fagales > Betulaceae > Carpinus > Carpinus viminea. The sequence continues at coordinate 18,583,151 of CP054674.1, forward strand.
GGAGGTGATTTTGTCATAGCGCACATCTGAATTGGGAAAATTATATTTCACAATGATTTGTAACCTGTTGAGTTAGCTTTCCAATGCCACATGAATCACCTCAATCTGATATTGGACCTAAAAGTTATGGCCAAAATACCAAGACATGTGTAGAATCCATATTTGAATCCAATCCGATTCTAACTCCAATTTTGAGAAATTCCAATTTAATCATTTCCTTTATTTGGTTAAACTTAACCATATCTTCTATGTCTTTCCAATTTTCCCTTTAAGCTTGGAGCCTTTCCAAAAATGCTTCCTTTTCTTCCATGACCTACAAAGACACAAAAAACACAAAAAGAAAATAAAATGGAACAAAATAACAAAAACTAAGAAATTAACAAATGTAAATTAAGGGCTAAAATATGAATATTTTGGCACTTATCACACTCCCAAACTTATATATTGCTAGTCCCTTAGGAATACTAAACTAAAAACAAAATGAAAAACAATGAAGAAAAAGATAAATCCATCTTTCGTGGCATGTACGATTGCATTTAGCGTATGCAACAAGCCTTTTAAACTTTATGAATTCCCTAAAGGATGAGTGAAGTCTCGTGAGGATTTTCCAGGAATGTTACTCACAAACATTATGCACAGTTCATGTTATCCAAAAATTGAATATCACTTAAAATTGTGATTTTCATTCATTAGCAAGCTTAAAAAGATAAACTCCATCTTCACCATGAATTTGAATTTTAAAGTCTAATTACATACAAAAGACATGTTAAGGCATTACAAGTTTGAAACAGTATAAAGTGAACTAATACAAAAAAATATGAAGCTTCCAAATAATTCTAATGTGTAATGTCTCAATATCTCAAAGTTCATTGAAATTCCCATCAAAATGAACAACAATGGCATACTTTTCTTTTATTATTGAACTCTGCAATGTTTAGTTCCCTTGAGCTTTCTAATTGACCCATGTAGCGAGTGTTGAGCCAATGACTCTCAAACTAGATGGTTTTAGGGCATTAGGTGTAAAGACACCCCTAAGGACTTACTAACTCAAGTAAAAAAGGCTACAAAACTAAACTAGCCATAATTCAACCAAATCAAAATTCTCATCGTTTGACGTGAACACTCAATGCTTAATAAGGCAAGAGGTACAGTTACTTAGTGAAAAGTTTATCAATGATCATCATTTTTTTATTTTTTTTTATTTTTTTAAATTATGCCAAAGTATCCAACCAATAAGTCATCCAGTTTCACCCAAAACATATAAACATATACATTAAATTCACATGTCATACCCCACAAATTAGTGCTAATGTGCTTGTGTCAAATTAGATCAAACATGTGAATTCTCAAATGTCTAAAGTAAGTAACCAAACTTAAAAATTCAACGTTAGATAATGTGTTCAAAATTTTAAGCTAACCAATGAATATCAAATCACAATTATTAGATCAACAAAAATTTTCAAGATAAACCTGAACGTGCATTTCTTTTTTAATTAAAAAAAAAGTGGGACCAAGTGTGTGTAAATGCGTCCCCCATACCCCCAAACTTAAATTACACATTGTCTCCAATGTGTGTATAACATGGAAAGATCTTACCCAGGAGATGGATGAAACTGTCTGGAATAGGTTTGACTCAAAGCATTCCCCCCAAACTTGAACTCAAGCACACTTGTCCTTGAAAAACAAAACACTAAAATAAAAATGGAAAACAAAAACAAAATAAAAATAAAACAAAAATAAAAACAACAAGAAATAAAAGGATAAGCTATGGGGTGCCTCCCATGAGCGCTTAGTTTAACATCTTCAGCCAGACTGCAGCATTTTAAACTTGAAGCATCGGTCTTTTCTTCTTTTGCACCATAGAGAATGAATTTTTCCTATAGCAATAGGGTTCCAAATGTCTATAGATAGGGGTGGACCACTCTAAGTCTTCTTAAACAATTTCTCATCAGGAACTGGAATAAAATAAAAAGAAAACTAAGGGAACTTTTCTATCTTGATGTCCTCAATTTGCTCATTTGGTAGCTCTAACAGACTTCTCTCATTGCCTCTTGGTGTTTCAAGAATAAGAGCTAATGTTGAAAAAGTTTTAGTGCTCTCTTCTTTTTCCTGATGTGGCTCCTCTAAAACCTCAATTTGCTCCTCCTTCCTTTCATCCACTTGATTTGTAACCACAGCTTGCTCACAAAATTGATCAAAGCGCTCTCCCAAAGGATCCTCAAGACGTGGCTCACAAAAAATCTCCTCAATAGTTTCTTCATTCCTAAGTGTGGTGGTTGTTTGCTCATGATAGTAAGTGCACTCATTCTCCATGTAGTACTCGTTAGGATTTGCCACCGACTAACCTTAAAACTTTTCTTCTTTGAGGATATCCATTATTTGCTTAAAGTGAGCATCCATCTTCTCAGATGATTGCATGATAGAGTTATTTATTCTTTCAAATGTTTGCCTATCTTCCTCTGCTTCGCTAAGAAAAGCTGACATCGTTTCGTCTAATCTAGCACTCTCTTCTTCAATGGCAGCCATTGTTTCTTCTAAGGTAGGACACTTTGGAGGAGGTAGTTCTTCTTGGTATTGTTAATGTGGATAGGAATATGACTGATCATCAAATTGTGGAGTAGAATTTCCAGGAAATTGAGCTTGCCATGAGAGATTTGACTATTGGCTCCATGTTGGGTTATAGGAATCAAAATAGCAATCGTTCACTGGTCTAGAGAATGATGTGTTCTTATGCCCAAAAATATCGTAAGAAATTTGTCATAATGAAGGACAATTTCTAATGTGGTGATAAGGGTTATGGCAAAATAAACATGGTCCATAGGGTGTTGGAGTGCCTCCCCACATGTGAATAAAAACAAAAAGAAATTAAAATAACAAGAGAAAATAAAACCAAAAAAAAAAACTCACAACCGCCACAATCTAGAGCACTCGATTGCACAAGATAATGTGCTCGATCGCATTCGGGGCAGGACTACAAAACAGAAAAGAAAACACGTCTTGGTGTCGACTTTGCACTTGATCGCCTTTGCAACAGCTTGATCAAGATCGCTGCAAAATAGAATTAAAATTCTATTAAAAAAAAAAAGCAACATGAAAATTTAAATAAAATAAAATAAACTAATGAGAAAAAATGATATGAACTCCACCAACAATTGTGATGAAACCTGATAACAATGTTGGCTTGGAACCCCAAGATCGTGAAGATAAGATTTGCTGAGCCTTGACCCGTCACCTAACCAGATGAAAACCAAGACTACAAAGGATTGAAAACGCCACACCAAGAAAACCTAGGAATCTCTCAAGAAATCAAGGTGATAAGTTTGGTTGTTTGAATGCCATAAGATTAACTTGATAAGTTCAAAGAGTTCTTTTAAGAACTAAGAGGAACACAAGACCTCACAATGATAATAGTTTTTCTGAAAAGCCAAATCTCCCATTAAAATTCATAATAATCCACCTATATACTTGGAACAACCCTCCAAGAATAGGAAAAAACCATAACTATAGCTTTAAAAGCTACACAAACATTAACATAACAAGTCCCCATGTTTTTAGACCTCTTGGACTTTAGAGACAACCAAAAAAATAGCTAAATGACTAGATTCATTCTCCTTTTTAATATCCTAGAAACTCAACAAATTCACACCCTTTAATGGTCAAACCATGCTGGACTCGATTTTGCATGCTAATTAACCTCATCAATTGCTTTGATGACATGGACTAAACCTTGCTTATTATTTGAGCTCATCTTGGTCTTTTTAGAGTCAACCTCATTCTCTTGGATTAGTCCATTTAGTGCTTCCTTGAAACGTTTGGCTCTAAGTCTTATAATTGGGCCACTAGGAAGTGACAAAGGGTCTTATGCAAATTCAGCTCCATTCCCACATGTATGATTAACATGTCCAGCTCCTTGGTTTGCATCAAAAATTCTAAACAATCCCTGGCAACGGCATCAAAAACTTATTGTGCCAAATACTACCTAAATTAATAGATAATATTTAGTACGTTTTAACTCGCAAGTGCACAAGATCAAAACAATAGTATAGTGTAGCAAGTACGAGGTCGATCCCACAGAGATTGTGAATTTTGCTTAGAGTTAAATAACTACATTAAAATATCAAGTTGTCACAAAATTGATATTATTAAAAGAAATAAAAATAAAGATAAGTGTAGGGCTTTGATATCCACCACTAATCATGCTCAATTAATATAACAATATGCCAATGCTCCAATCATATTATGTCTACTTAATGTTTGTGATAAGTTCTTAAATATTCATATTTAAGCCCTTGATTTATATTTGTTAAGCTCTTAGTTTGTATTATTTTGTTCTATTTTATTGTATTTTTGTGTTTTCCTTGTTTTATAGGTCTATGGAAGAAAAGGAGGCAATTCTAGAAATCTAGGGCTTAAAGAGCAAAATTGTGAAAAGTTGAAGTTTTTGACAGTGCGATCGATCGCAAGAGAGCTGCGATTGAATGCACTAGCGCTCGCGCATCCAAGACAAGGAATGAGTACACCTGCGCTCGTGCACGTAAGAAGAAGATCAATCACGCAGTGATCGAGTGCACACAGCCTGCGATCGAGCTCACCTGTGCGTGAAGACCAAGTCTGCCACAAGCCCTATTTTGGAGAGTTTTAATTTTAGGGTTTTTACAACTAGGACTAAACCCTACGATTTTTAGGATTTCTAGGGTTTTCTTAGACTCTATAAATAGGCTTGTAAACACAGAAAAACACAAACGGGATTTTGGAGAAGAATTTATGACTCTCAAGGAAGCAATTTTCCGAGTTTATTCTTTTCTCTTTATTTTATTTTATGAAGATGATTAGCATCAATATCATGTGTAACTAAACCTTTTAGTAGGGCTAGATTGAAGCCCTGATCATGTTTACTTAGTAATTCAATATTGGCACCTTTGTGATAATTGCAATGGTATTTAACTTGATTAATTCCTGCTTTCAATAATTCCTCATATGTGTTTGTTTGGCCAACATATGCATGTAGTATGGACTAGTTAGTTAGACTAATTTGGATGGCCGAGTCCTAGGTTTAATAATAGTAACAAAAGCAATCCATGCCGGGTTCTTGGGTTAATCAACATAGGAAACCGAGAGTATACACCATGCCCTAGGTCTGTTGGTTTTCACGATTTTTATGCTTTCTTAAAGAACAACTCAGTATACACCATGCTAAATTCTTTAAGAAAGAAAAGAGTTAGAGTATACACCATGCCTAACTCGTTGCTTAGGGAAACCAATAGCTTAAGGAGTATACACCATGCCCTTAGGTTGGCAAACATTAGATAGTCATAATGTAATTAAAGCATTGACATATTGTTTTATTGTGTAAGCATGATTAGCAGTGGAAATCAAAGCCCTACCTCTTTCTCATTATTAAATCAAACCTAATTTTTCTCTCTCTTGTTTACATTGCAAAATTAATTTTAATCAAAATTTACCAATCCCTATGGGAATGATCTCGCACTTGCACATTATGCTACACTTTTGACCTTATGCAATTGCAAGTAAAACTACAATTATTTGCCTATTAATTTAGGTAGATAATTTCACAACAATTTGCCAACCTAAGGGTATGGGTGTCTACTCCTTAAGCTATTGATTTTCCTAAGCAACGAATTAGGCATGGGTGTCTACCCTAATTCTTTTCTTTCTTAAAGATTTAGCACGGGTGTTGATAAGTGTTTAAATACTCATATTTAAGCCCCTTAATTTATATATGTTAAGCTATTAGTTTGTGTTATTTCAGTCTATTTTATTTCTTTTTTGTGTTTTATAAGTCTTTGGAAGAAAATGAAGCATCTCTGGAAGTTTAGGGCTTAAAGGACACGAGTTAGGAAAAAGCTAGAGTTTGTTGGAGCAATTGAGCACCCAAGCCAAGGAATGAGCACACCTGCGCTCGTGCGCACAAGAAGAGGATCGATTGCAGTTGTGATCGAGCGCACCTGTGCGTGAAGCCTAAGTCAGCCACAACCCTATATTGGATAGTTTTATTTTATTAGGGCTTTGTTAGTCCTAATTGCACAAGGACTAATCCCTACAACTTTTAGGGTTTCTAGGTTTCCTTAGACTCTATAATAGGCTTTAAACACAAAGAAAAAAAAAAGGACACGCGATTTTGGAGAAGAATTTATGGCTCTCAAGGAAGCGATTTTCCAGGTTTATTCTTTTCCCTTTTATTTTATTTTATGAAGATGATTAGCATCAAACTCATGTGTAACTAAACCTCTTAGTAGGGCTAGATTGAAACCCTGATCAAGTTTACTTAGTAATTCAATATTGGGACCTTTACGATAATTGCATTATGGTATTGAACTTGATTAATTCCTCCTTTCAATAATTCCTCATATGTGTTTGTCTGGCCAGCATATGCATGTAGTATGGTGTAACATCCCTAGCCCAAAAGGGTTAGGTTTGTTAATCCTCTTTCTTACTTGAAAAGATCCTTAAGTTTATCCACTAATAAAAGACTAGTATAAAATAAATGAATGAAACTCTCGAATATCATGTCCTTAAAATTAAATTGAAATATTCCTGTTAACAAAAAAATATGTCTCACAAACAATAATAGTGTTCCTTATTAAAATAAATTCATCAATCTCTAAAAGAAACTGTGCCAACGCACTTATTAGCTTGACTAATGTGAAATCATAAGAAATTCCTAAATACGCCCGCCCCCATTCCGGCTCCTAAAGCAACCTGATCATCACCTGAAACAAGAAATAAAACTGATGAGCCCAAAGGGAGCCCAGTAAGTGAAATCCACAACCATAGGCAGTTTGACTCCTTGTCCCGTATTGAAAATGGAACTCATAACTACATATGTTCCCAGTATATTTTTAAATAATAAAATAACATAAGAAACATAGTGTACAATAAAAACATTATCATCAATAAAATTATTCATAATCTTTATCTCATACTAGGGCCCGTGTATACTGTTATCCCTGCATACTAGGGTTGCTCGGTCCTTGCGACCTGGGACGAGATACTGTGGCCGCAGCCCTGTCCCCTGGCCAGCCGATTAACTCTGGCTGCACTCAGCATGGCAAAATAAAACTGTGATAGAACCACCTTCTAGCAGAGCCTCTTTCAGCGTTTGCACCTCCATCCTTAGCATCGGTACCGAGCTTCTTTCTTATTTCTCTTGGGCCAAAATACTCTCTTCCATACATGTGCCCTCATTGTAAAAATTTTTCTCATTTCTTGTACTTCTCTTAATACTTCTTCAGATACATCATAGGGCATCATGTAGGAGGGTTTATCATCATTTCTCAAAATTTCTTATAGACGTCATTATTTTCTCAACTTTACTTTTCTCAAACTTATCATGCATGTAACATAATTCAGTAGTATAAAAAAAATGATCATTTGCAATTTGAAACAAAAGCATGGCATGATAATTTTTTGGAAGGGATAGTAAATTCACTTACCTCTTGACTGCAACTAAAAATTTTCCTCTAACTACTAACTAATCTCATAAAGGAAATACAGACACATTACTACCTTCATACATGACATAATAATTTATTCTATTACTTCTATGAGTTGGCTTGTTAAACAATAGAGAATATACTTATTTAGATATTTAGGTATGCTTCTCAATAATTTTCAAAAATTATTTTTGTTCATAGTACTCTCATATTTATATATAAAATATGTCACTTATTCTATATATATATATATATATGCTGTCCATGTTCTATATTCATCTATAAGTATACTTAAACTCTACCATATATATATATATATATATATATATATAAGTAAAACTTGAAACTTTATATGTATATGTTTATCAACGCCTCAAATTAATATACCCATATCTTTGTACTTCAAAATATCACATGTATACTATATATATATATATATATATATATTTATATATACTGCGGTTCATTATGTATAGATATAAATATATTTAAACTAAGTTTAAAGTATTCCTCATATATATAAATATATATTTATAGGTCATTCAAATCATTATTAATATATATATATCTATATGTTTTATTTTTTTTATAATTAAAAGCTAACCGTGATGATTTCAGTATGTATGCATGCAACTTGTTAATAGTAGTTTATTCCACAAGAGACAAAGTAGGTTATGGACATGTATACTCACGTGAGGAGTGAAAGAGAAGAAGGCAAACCTCACTTTCTCACTAAAGGACAACACGGCACCCAAGGCAAGAAATACTAAAATTTTCACTCACACTTGTGCTCTTAAATAAGTATATATATAAGAAGGAGAAAAAGTTATTTGTGAGGCAAGAGAAACCATACCTGACACACTGTGGGTTTGGTGAAGAAACGTAGGGAGAGACGTGAGGAGAAAAATGAGAGGCAAGATTTTTCTTGGTGTGCGGCAAGAGCTGCACTACACCTTTATATAGGTTGTATAAAAAGGGACATGGTTTTAGGGTTTCTTTGAGTAGGCGCTTAGGGTTTATTTTAATTTATCTTATTTTATTTATTTATTTATATATACATCTTTACTTAATTTTATTAATTTTATTAATACAATTATCTTATTTTATTAATTATTTATTAATAATTATTATTATATACCAACATATATACCTATACAGATATAACTACATATATTTTTATATTAATATATACATATATATATTTCAATGGCCCATTCTCAATGTTAACTTAAGCCTACTCTTTTTTCTTTTTTAAACCTATGAGTCCACTAAATATACCCTAAAAAGATTTAGGATTGTCACATATGGACTAGTTAGTTAAACCAATTTGGATGGCTGAGTCCTAGGTTTAATAAAAGTAACAAAAGCAATCAACGCCGGATTCTTGGGTTAATTAACATGGGAAACCAAGAGTATATATGGTCGTACCAAAAATAGTACTCGCCAATTGCACAAATCGTTTGCAATAAAATGGTTGTGCAAGTACAAGTGTCGAACCCATAGAGAATCGGGTTTGTCAAGAATCAATTTAAAATACCTAAACTAATATTACCTTAACCTAGTCCCAAAATCAAACATGTGGCATGCATAAAGTAAAAACTAAATTAAAAATGCTTTAAAACAAATAAATTAAAAACACTAAGGTCTAGAATCCACCTCACCATATTAAATACATAATATCATGCTTAGTCATACATCAAAAACGATTATGCTACTAGGCGTATTCTATTAACTATTAATTAGTTCATATATCCGTCTATTCATTAAGCACTAATGCATGTCCTATTGTCATTACGAAATCTTGTCGAACTAAGTGATGCAAACACTGTTTTAAAAAGTCACAACGGATATTGGTCCATAGACAAAGCATCCGATGTACCTCCGGTTGCATCAAATATTGACATTTAACGATTCATAAACAACAATCAACGCAATTTTGTCATGAAATTGAATTGAAATGAACAAGCAAAACAGTAAACGACGAATGGAGTATTAAACTAAGCATAAAAATATGTAGATAAAAACAATGTGAGGCTTTATCTTCAACCTTAATTAAAGATTTAGCTTCTCATGGAAACAAGAGACTATTTAAAAGTGAAATAAAGCAAGATAAATTAAAATGACTATTTATGAGGGCTACACAGTGAAGAACAGAGGGTTGGTGGCCCTAGAGTCGCCTCACAAACGTGTTAATACACAAAATGAGGTAAGGTTCTATTTATAGACAAAATAATGTGCTTTCAGGTCGCATGGATGCGCTCAATCGTAGACATTGCGCTCGAGTGCATGGACAATTATGCGCTCGATCGTACAAGGGGCGCTCGATCGCACGTAACTGCTCCAGAATCCCACGGCGCAAGCAGTGAAGCGATGGCGGCTAGGGCGACATGAAGAACACAGGCTGACGAGGCATGCACTCAATCTCACCTCTCCGGCTCGACCGCACTAGCATGGAATCCAAATCTTCACTTTAAGTCCTTTTTCACCCTTTAACCCGCATTTTCATAGAGGACCTGCAGCACAACAAAACACTAAAATAAACTAAAACATTAGATATTAACAAAGTTAAGAGCCTAACGAATATAAATTAAGGGGTCCAAATAAGCACTTTTAGGCACTCATCAATATACCATGCCCAAGGTCTCATGTGTTTGTCGGTTTTTACAATTTTTATGCTTTCTTAAAGAACAACTTAGTAAATACCATGCTAAATCATTTAAGAAAGAAAAGAGTTAGAGTATGCACCATGCCTAATTCATTGCTTAGGGAAGCCAATAGCTTAAGGAGTATATACCATGCCCTTGTGTTGGCAGACATTAGGTAGTCATAATGTAATTAAAGTATTGGCATATTGTTCTATTGTGTAAGCATGATTAGTGGTGGATATCACAGCCCAACACTTTTATCATTCTCAAATCAAAAATCAATTTTTCTCTGTTTTATTTTACATTGCGAAATTAATTCTAATCAAAATTTACCAATCCCTGTGGGAATAATCTTGCACTTGCACATTATGCTACTACACTGACCTTGTGTACTTACAAGTAAAACTGCATTTATTTACCTATTAATTTAGGCAGATAATTTCACAACAAGTTTTTGGCGCCATTGCTGGGGATTGCGTTAAGTTATGTTTAGAATTGTTTTCACTTAGTTTAGTTTTTGTTTTTAGTTGATTTTAATTTTAATTATGTTTTTATTTTAATTTTGTTTTAGAATTATTTTGTTTCATTTTAATTCTGTTTTTGTTTTAAAAAAATATATATAGAGATTTGTTTTTTGTGTTTCCATGTTGTTCCAATTCTGCGAAAGAGTCCTTATTAGAGCAATCGATCGCAGTTCAAGTGCGATCGAGCACAGTTCTAGAGACCATCACAACAGCAGTACTGAAGCTGCTGTAACTGTAGAATTTCATTTGATTCATGCAAGGGCTTCGATTCAAGAATCCAACCATCCTTCCACTTGATACAGAAATTGAGCGGACCATTCGACAAAAGCCTAGAGACAACATTGAGGAGGAAGAAGAAGAATTCGACATTGAGGAGGAAACAATGGCGAAACAAAATGTCAACCAACCGCTACCCGAGTGAAGACCCATGAAATAATCTTTCATCCCAGACAATCACAACCAACCATCATGCATTGCTTATCAACCAGAGGCAGAAGAAAATTACTACATATCCCAAAATTACTACATATCCCCACAAAAACTCAATGCGTTAACGCATTTCAGGGGCACACCTATTGAGGATCCAAACTTGCACCTTAAGGAATTCTCTGATCTTTGCAAGTTTCAGCACATCAAAGGCCTAGATCAAGAGGGAATCAGGATGATTCTTTTTCCTTTTTCCTTGAAAGACAATTCTAGGTTGTGGTACAATTCAATGCCTGCAAGTTCTATCCATACTTGGGAAGTGTTGTCCAGTAAGTTCCTAAAGAAGTTCTTCCCAGCCCAAAAGACAAGGCAAATGAGAAAAGAAATTCAATCTTTCAACAAAGAGATGGTGACCTATTTTTCAAAGCATGGGGACATTTCAATGACCTGCTTCTAAAGTGTCCACATCACAAATTACCTCAAGATGTGCTGGTACAAAGCCTTTTACAAAGGTCTAAATGACATGAATAAGGGAGTGGTTGATTTTGGTTGTGGAGGTCTGCTGATGGAAGAGCAGTGAAGAAGCCATGGAGCTTTTTGAAACATTAAGTGATCACTCCCAACAATTCTCATCCAGAAGGAGATAAGGAGTAAAGAGTAAGGGCATGTATGAAGTGAATCCAAATGGTGAATCTCTAAATCACATGGCTACTATGGATAGAAAGTTAAATATGATCATCAAGGCCATGGCTTTAGAACATCTCATCTAGTCAACAAGCCACACAAATCCAGGTATGTGTTGTATGTTCTCAGTTTGATCAAACTACTAGCATTTGCCCTTTGTATTCATCTGCAGATCAAGAGCAAGCAAATTATATGGGACAAAACAATTATCCTCCCAAGAACAACCCATACTCTAACACCTACAATCCAGGGTGGTGAAACCACCCCAACTTCTCATGGAGTAACAATCAGAATGCTGTGAACCATCAAGGGCAGCAGAGGAACTCCTAACAAGCAACCCAACCAATTCAAGAGTCAAAGAAAAGTGACTTAGAGAGTCTTGTAATGCAATTGACAAAACAACAACAACAAATGATGATGTTGCAAGATCAGTTTAAGGCAGATGAGAAACAATTTCGGACTGAGCAAAGACAAACCAATGCAAAGCATGAGCAATCTATTCAAAGACTGGAAGTAATAGTGGGGCAAATGGCTAAGGAGCTGAGTGGAAGAAAGCAGGGTGAATTTTTAGCCCAAACAATACCTAATCTAGGAGGTCACCATCAACTGAAAGCTGTCACAGTTCTCAGAAGTGGAAAAGTCATAGGAATTGAAGAGATGGAACAATCACCTCCACATGGAGCCTCCAATTCCAAGGTAAGTAAAATGAAGAGGGAATATCCACCACCACCCTTCCCTCAGAGGTTGATAAAGCCAAAGAATGAAGTCAAACCACAAGGATCCCCAGATAAAGCATCCACATCCAAGGTAAGTGAAATGGAGAAGGTGAATGTACCACCCTTCCCTCAAAGGTTAGTAAAGCCAAAGAAAGAAAACAAGCTACTTGATATTTTTGAAATATTGAGAAAAGTTCAGATTAATATTACTTTATTAGATGCAATTAAACAAATGCCATCATATGCCAAATTTCTTAAAGATTTTTGCACCACTAAAAGGAAGTTTCAGAAGTATGAAACAGTGGCTTTAATAGAAGAGGTAAGTGCGATGTTGTTAAGGAAATTACCACCTAAGCTTAAAGATCCAGAGAGTTTTACTATTCCTTACAAGATTTGTGATCATGATTGTGAGCAATCATTACTGGACCTAGGAGCTTGTGTCAATTTGATGCCATACATGGTGTACGAGATGCTAGGTTTGGGGGAGCTACAACCCACTTCTATCACCTTGCAACTGGCAGACAGAAACATAAAAAGAGCAAGAGGTATTCGAGGATGTCTTGGTAAAGGTAGGTAAATTTATTTTACCTACTGATTTTATTGTTTTGGATATGGAAGAATGCACGATGCCATCACCTTTACCTATTATCTTAGGGAGGCCCCTTATAAGAACTACTAATATGAAAAACTGTGTGAAAAAGGGTACTGTGAGCATGAAAGTAAATGGCGAAAAGATAGTATTTAAGGTTTTTGAGGAATCACAATCACCTCAAGATGAGTTAGAATGCTTTAATGTTTGTATGATCCAAGGTGTTGTTGAGAATACTTTTCAAGACCATCAAATAGATCCATTGGAAGCTACCCTTACTCACAGTGTCACAAGGAAGGATAAGGAGCCAGTTGTTGAAGATGTTACTAAAGACATCATGAAAGTTGTGCAACCCTTGGTACCTTCTCCATCACATCCAGGTGCTAAAAGGAAGCAACAACTGAAGGAACTTGAGGAGTTGAGGCATAAGGCAGATGAAAATACCAAGCTCTACAATGAAAGAACCAAGACTGATCATGATAAGAACCACGCCAAGAAGGAGCTTCATGTGGGACAGAAAGTATGGACCTCTAAATCAAGATTATGGCTCCTCCCTGGTAAGTTCAAGCATAAATGGTTTGGTCCTTGGGTTATCACTGACGTGTTTCCTCATGGAGCTTTGGAGGTTCATAGTCCACAGAAAAATCAAACATTCAAGGTAAATGGACATAGAGTGAAGCCATACATTGGAGTAAATTCTACACCAAGAACACCTGAGCCACATTTGGTGGACTTCAAGTGCATCTTCCCAAAAGAGTAGCATTGAAGCTACTATGGAGGCGTTTGAGTAGTCTAGGATCTCAAGCACCTTTGTTGAGGTCAGTGGTACTAAGGCCACTAAATGCAGTCACATTTTTTTTTTTTTTTACTTTTCTGTATTTTGACTTTCCTTTTATAGATTTTCAATTTTATTTTTTATTTTTATTTTTCCTTAGTTAAATTAATGGCTCAATCAATGGGAGAGGGCATTTTGTTACTGTAATTGATCGTACGCTTTGTGCGATCGAGTGCAGAAACCTCTTAGAATGTGTTGTGCATCCTGTTAGAGCGAACGATCGTAATGTGAATTGCCCGAGCGCACTCAGGTAAAAGAGTCACGTGACCTACTTATAGGTCATTTCTCCCCCTTTCCCCATCACTTTTCCCCTTGTCCCCAGCACTTTCCCCAAACGCCGTAAACTCTCCCACTGTACCTACACACCCAAACTCTCACCCACTGCCAACCACCACTCACGCTCGCTCTCGGCCACTACACACTACCGCAGGCCACCTCCTCTCAACCACCTCACCACATTGTCATTAAGAATCCCCATTTTCTCTTTTTCTTCCACCTATTTATCCCCAACCCTCACACTCACCAACCTTCACAATTTTTTTTTTTAAAATTTTTTCTGTTTTTGACAATTGCAATCTGCGTGTACAGATTGTAGTTGTCCTTTGTAGTTGGTTTTTGTGTGTTTTGCAGGGGGTTGGTAAAGTTTTGGATTGGTCTTCCACCACTTGGGTTGAAAGCTGCACACCATCTGTTCAACAAAAGTCCTGATGAAACTCAAAGATGCCCAAGACCACTGCTTCCACCTCTCAAGCTTCAAGCTCCCGAGCCTAATCCTCCCATCCCACTTTTGAGTAGCGGGAGATCCTTTTTGAGACAACTTTTAACATCGATAGCGACTTCAAGAATTTTGAACCAACCCAATGGGTGGTCCAAAAATTCAAACGCAATGGATTGAAGAAGTTGTTCAAGCCAGTCACCTCCACCACGTACACAAAGCTGATTGTTCAATTCTATGAGAACCTTTTCACTAACTACAATAGGCGAGGTGTCTTGTTCTCAACCGTTCAAGGCAAGCTAATTGAGGTGACCACATCGAATATTGCTGCTGCACTCAAATGCAACAATGAACACCCCCTGCAAATGCACAATTGGATGAGCAGCAGAAATCATTCTACATTTCAGAAAAAATTAAAGATATGTGTGCAGGGCAGTATGTAGATGACAAAAATAATTCTGGCAACCGGTCCAGATTGCCTCCACAACTCTAGCTTGTGGACTCTATTATGGAGTGCAATGTGTGCCCTTTGGGATATGAGACGCAAAGGCGGACCAGTTCATTCAAGCGTTGTATTGCCTTCCATAAAGGCCATTGGTATTCCATCCCTTCGATAATACATAACCAAATTCACAAGTTTTGGGATTGGGTACATGCACGCTGAGCAACCATTACAAATTCATGGGGGCTACCGTTCCCATTTCTACTCACTCATATCTTGAAGAAAAAGGGCATAAAGGGCACCCTTGAAGATGGACCTATCAAGGAGCACCCATTCTTTGGTAGAAACTAGTGGAACCAAAGCTAGTCACATATGCCAAAAGGCATTAGGGCGCCAGTCCCTGCAGCTGAAAGAGTGAAGGAGGTAAAGCTTATGGAAGAGGAGGAGCCTGTAGCTCAGCAGGGTGGGTGGTCATACCAAAAATAGTACTCACAATTGCACGAATTGTTTTGCAGTGTAGCGAGTGGTGCAAGTACGAGGTCGAACCCATAGAGAATTGGGTTTTGTGTAAAACTAATTTAAAATGCCTAAACAAACCCTATCTTAACCTAGTTTCGAATATCAAACGGGTGGCGTTCATAAAGATAAACTAATCTAAAATGCATAAAAACAAATAGATAAAAAGAGTAAGGTCTAGAATCCACCTCACCACAATTAAAACATGCAATTAATTTATGCATCCGTCTATTGATTAAAAGCGATGCATGTTCTAGTGTCACATTAGTTCATACATCCTTATGCCTTATGTATGTCCTATCGCCTATTGAAATACTCAAAGCATCCGTCCACTTGACGAAAGACAAAACATATCTGACTAGGTCCAAAGGATCCAATGTGAATGTGGTTAACACAAAAGACAATGGATAAATGAACGTAAATCGAAAGATGAAATGTATCCATCGGACTAAACACTATGAATAAATAACTACGGCACAACCAATACAATCTTCTCACAAAATTGAAATGAAACGAACACATGACAATTAAAAGACGGATTAACATACAAACTAACTATGAAAGCATATAAATAAATCCATGGTATCTTCAACCTTAGTTGAAGATTTAGCCTCCCAAGCTAAAGAGAGACACAATCGAGAAAGAATTAAAAGCAATAAATAAATTAAATGACATTTAGAAGTGTTTACAGTGAAGAACAGAGAAGTTTTAGGCCTCTGGCGGCACCTCCAAAACATAAAAATACAAATAAACAATGAGGTTCTATTTATAGACAAAAATTAGTGTGCTGCCAGGTTAGGTGTACACTCGATCATAGGCAGTGCGCTCGAGTGCATCCCTATGTGCTCTCGAGTGCACGTAACTGCTCTGAAATTCCCACGGTGCAAGCAAGTTAGCGATGGCGGCTAGGGCGACGTGGGCTTAGCGGGATGATGAGGCATGCGCTCAATCGCACTCCTTGGGCTCGAGTGCAGTGCGCTCGATTGCACTGGCAGGGGCCATATTCGCTTTTTGCTCAATTTCACCCCTTCAACCATATTTTACACCAAGGACCTACATCACACTAAAACAACACAAAAACATTAGATATTAACAAAACTAAAAGTCTAACAAACATGAGTTAAGGGGGGTCAAATATATAATATTTTGCACCAATCAAATACCCCCAAACTTACATTTTTCTAGTCCCTTAGCAAAACAAAAATAAAAACACAATTAAAACAAGAAACATAAATCCGCTTTCGTGGGAGAAATGATTGTATTTAGCATATGCAACAAGCTTTTTAAACCCCTAGGCATCCCTAGTGGATGAGTGAAGTCTCGTGAGGGTTTTTCAAGAATGACACCAACAAACAATTATTTGGTACATATGTTATTGATGGACAAAGCCCTTCACACAAACACATGGTTCATACATTATTAGCAAATTTAACATGTTGAACATATAAACTACATCATCCAGGCATCCAAACATCATTTCACTGACAGTTGGAAAATTGAGACAACACATGCTCCTTGAAGTGCAAAGTGAACTAACACAAGATCATGGGGTTTCAATTATTCTCCAAAGAGGTGAATCCCAAAATTCATAGGAAAACAATGTGATAAATACAACTAAGGCTTGAATCGAAAGATGCAATTTTTTTTTTTTTTGTAGGCTGTGCAATGCTTGGCTCCCTTAAGCATCTAAACGACCGATGTAATGAGTGTAGGCGGTTTTAGGGCACTAGATGTAGAGACATCCCTAGGGGCTTGATTACTCAAGTCAAAAAAGTTACAAAGCCTAACTAGCCATAAAATCACTTAGCCAAAATTTCTCATCTTTTTACGCGAACACTCATTACTTGGTGAGGCAAGAGGTCTGCTTACTCAATGAAAACTCAACTTATTATGATTTTTTTTTTTTAATTTTTTATTAACAGCCAAGGTTTTCATCATCACATCGCAAAAACTTAAAAATCTCAAGAAACACACTTCAAAGTCAAATCTCATACCTCACATACCCTAATGCTAGAGTGCATGTGAAATAACAATCAAACAAGTGGAGTCTCTCTAATCCAACACATGAATAAAAAACAAGGATTTCTAATGATATGCAATGTTCAAACAAGTTAAACACACCAATGACATTCAATCCACAATTATGATATAAGTTATGCCCAATCAACAACATAGCAACAAACAAAAATAAAAAATTTTATATACAAACAAAAACAAATATATACAAACAAAAACCAACAAAACAACAAATAAAACAAACAAACAGACATACAGAATGTTTGTCCACACCTCCAAACTTAAATGATACATGTCCCCAATGTGGCAAGAAATACAATACAGTGGGATGAGGAACCGGAGTGTGCAAAGGTCAAGGCGTCCCCCAAACTTGAACACCAAAACACCTGTCAAAAACTAACAGCAATCTTTTCTCACAAGCACAAGCATCAAAAGGTTAATTGCTATTAGAAACCGAATAAAAATAAAAAGATAGGAAATAAACTAACAAAAAGAAAATAAATCAAAAACACAGTGCGGAAAATAAAAAATAAAAAATACCGTACCTTCCCTGTTCATATGGGTGTCTAACAAATCCCTTCCATCCTTTCTTCTTTAGAATATGATATCCTTCTAGAAGGATACTTCGCCATCTTATGTAGCCAATTTCCTTGCTTCGAAAGATTTTTTTGGTATGGCTATTCCTATATGTGCACCTTTCTGTGCGTGATACCTTGAAAATCTCTACATAATATGGCTCTTCGAGACATTGGAAAGATGAAGCTTGTGGTTCATGTTGTGTCTCGAGAGGGATTGTGATAAAAGAATTAAGCTTCAGTACTCACTTCCTTGTCATTGGACCAATTTAAAATTGGCAGGGGCTCAATTCACTCCTGGTTCTCTTCTTCTCCATTCACAATCCACATCTTGGGAATGGGATCCAATAAGGCCTTAGCTTGTTCATGTATCATGTCAAGATCCAAATCAAACTCAAATTGAGCAAAGCTTTCTTCCAAAGGATCCTCCAGACTTGTCTCTCTAAACATCACAACTTGCTTGAGGACTTTGTCAAGATCCAGATCATATTCAATTTGATCAAAACACTCTCCCGATGGATCCTCAAGACTTGGCTCACTAAAAGTATTAGCACGATCAAGTAGCTTATCCTGGTCTAGGTCATCTTTATCTTGAGCAAAGTGTTCCATCTCAGGATACTCTAAACTTAACTCATGCAACACACCATCTTTCACAACTAGCCTATCAAGGTCTAGGTCACAGTCATCTTGGGTGAAGTATTCCATCTTAGGATCCTCTAAGCTAAATTCACTTACAACCTCATCCGCAATTTCCTCACTCCCATGTATGGTGGTGGCTTGGACATGCTCATGATGAGGATTGCTAGGGCAATGTACTACCCTCTCGCCATCTCCTGACTTTGAAGTTCCTCTTCCTTAATTTTGTTGAATTCAGTAACTAGATGACCGAACTGTCCTTCCAACCTTGCAATTACTTCAGTGTTTGCCACAGTGGCATCTGTGATTTCTTGCAAGGATTGGCCAGTTAGTTGCATGAATTCCTTGAGAGTTTCTTCCAACAAAGATTGTTTAGGAGGATAGTTGTATGATGAAGGATTGGAAGATGGATTATCAGATTGCGGATATTCAGAATGGTGCAGTCCATAAGATTGGGGAGCAAAATTTTCCGTAGCATGAGCTTGCCACAACAAATCAGAATGGTTGCTCCAGTCCGAGTTATAAAAATTTTAATTTGATCCAAACCCAGGGCTGGAGAAATTGATGTTCATCTGCTCATGTAAAAAATTGGAAAATTGTCTCTAATGTGGACAATCACCTAAACTATGGTAAGGGCTAGAACAGTGCGAACATGGTTGTAGGTGAAAATTGGTAGGATTTGGTATCCTACAACTAGGGGAAACATCAAAATTATCGAACGGAAGACTCTTACTTCACCCAAATAGTTTAATATGCAAATTCCCACATGAAACAACAACCATTTTACAAAAAACAAAACAAAAACAAAAACAAAAAACAAAACAAAAACAAATAAAAATTAAAAGTAGTAGATAAACAATTAAAAACAGGCAAATAAAATAAATAATTAAAAGTAAAACTAACAATTAAACAAAAAATCAAAAATTAAAACTTAGTTGCCTCGGTCCGCAGGCCGATCAGAAGATGCGCTCGAGCACGGTACCGCGATCGAAAGCGATCGAAAAAAGTAGTAATCTGCAACATGTGCACTCCATCGCAACAGAGGTGCGATCGATCGTACAGGCGCATTGCAGTCTATCAGTCTAAGTGCACTCGCGCGCTACTGCACGCTATCAAGCGCAGGCATGCGAAGTGCTGTAAATGGTGCAAGTGCACTCAATCTCAACAGATGTACAATCGATCACACTAACAGAGTGATTTTCTAGAAACTTTAACAAACACCAAAACAGCCAAACAAACCTATTCTAATTTTTTTTTAATTATCTCTATACAAAAACACAAAAACAAATAAAATAAATGCCAAAATAAAATAACTAGTAGAAAAATAAAATTAATTTAGACAAAAATTTAATTTTCACAAAACAAACAATTCCCCAGAAACAGCGCCAAAATTTGGTCGTACTAAAAATAGTACTCGCAATAGCACGAATCGTTTTGCAATGTAGTGGGTGTGCAACTGCGAGGTTGAACCCACAAAAAATCGGGTTTTGTGTAAAACTAATTTAAAACGCCTAAACTAACCCTATCTTAACCTATTTTGAATATCAAATGGGTGGCGTGCATAAAGATAAACTAATCTAAAATGCATAAAAACAAATAGATAAAAAGACTAAGGTCTAGAATCCACCTCACCATAATTAAAATACGCAATTAATTTATACAACCGTCTATTGATTAAAAGCGATGTATGTTCTAGTGTCACGCTAGTTCATACATCCTTATGCCCTATGTATGTCCTATCATGTCTATTGAAATACTCAAAGCATCCATCTACTTGACAAAAGACAAAACATATCCGACTAGGTCCAAAGGATCCAATGTGAATGTGGTTAACACAAACGACAATGGATAAATGAACGTAAATCGAAAGATGAAATGTATCCATCGGACTAAACATTATGAATAAACAACTACGGCACAATCAATACAATCTTCTCACAAAATTGAAATGAAATGAACACACATGACAACTAAAAGACGGATTAATGTACAAACTAACTATGAAAGCATATAAATAAATCCATGGTGAGGCTTCATCTTCAACCCTAGTTGAAGATTTAGCCTCCCATGCTAAAGAGAGACACAATCGACAAAGAACTAAAAGCAATAAATAAATTAAATGACGTTTAAAAGGGTTTACAGTGAAGAACAGAGAGGTTTTAAGTCTCTGGGGGAGCCTCCAAAACGTAAAAATACAAATAAACAATGAGGTTCTATTTATAGACAAAAATTAGTGTGCTACCAGGTCAGGTGTATGCTTGATCGCAGGCAGTGCGCTTGAGCGCATCCCTATGTGCACTCGAGCCCACGTAACTACTCTGAAATTCCCATGATGCAAGCAAGTTAGCGATGGAGGCTATGGCGACGCAAGCTTAGCAGGTTAACGAGGCATGCACTCAATCATACTAGCAGGGGCCATATTCGCTTTTTGCTCAATTCCACCCCTTTCAGCCATATTTTACAACAAGGACCTACATCACACTAAAACACTAAAACAACACAAAAACATTAGATATTAACAAAACTAAAAGCCTAACAAACATCAGTTAAGGGAGATCAAATATACAATATTTGATACCGATCAATGGGGGAAGAGGACCAATTGTCATGGGCCGTACAGAGTATGAATTCTTATGTGATGAGATGTGCTACTTCTGGTGTGAAATAGCTAACATTAGATGGGAGGACCGAGAGGATACATTCCAGGCAAATCAGCGCATGGACAGGCTAGAAAAGTGCATTGACAGTCTGGAAAAGCGCTTTGATACACAAGAACGGATGCTCAAGGCCATTCTAGACTGATTACCACCAGCTGCGGGGGCATGATCTTTGTCACCACATGGGGGATAACAGTGAGCGGCCACATAGTCTGGCTGAAGACGTAAAACTTAGTGCTCATGTGAGGCACCCCACAACTTATCCTTTTTGTTTTTGTTTGTTTTTCCATTTCTTGTTGCTGTTTATTTATTATTTTCTCTTTTTTTTCCCGTATTACTTTAGTGTTGTGTTTTCAAGGACAAAGCGTACTTTTGTTCAAGTTTGGGGGTGTGCTTTGTTGGAGCGATCGAGTGCAAGGGACCTGCGATCGAGCGCACTAGCGCTCGAGCACCCAAGCTAAGAATGAATGCACCTGCACTCGTGCGTGCAAGAAGAGGATTGATTGCAGTTGCAATCGAGCGTACATGGCCTGCAATCAAGCGCACCTATGCATGAAGCCCAAGTTTGCCGTAGCCCTATTTTGGAGAGTTTTATTTTATTAGGGTTTTGTTAGTCCTAATTGCACAAGGAAGAAACCCTAAGATTTTTAGGGTTTCTAGGTTTCCTTAGACTCTATAAATAGGCTTGTAAACACAGAAAAAAAAAAAAAAGGACACATGATTTTGGAGAAGAATTTACGGCTCTCAAGGAAGCGATTTTCCGGGTTTAATCTTTTCCCTTTTATTTTATTTTATAAAGATGATTAGCATCAAACTCATGTGTAACTAAACCTCTTAGTAGAGCTAGATTGAAGCCCTGATCATGTTTACTTAGGAATTCAATATTGGCGCATTTGCGATAATTGCATTATGGTATTTAACTTGATTAATTCCTGCTTTCAATAATTCCTCATATGTGTTTGCCTGGCCAACATATGCATGTGGTATGGACTAGTTAGTTAAACCAATTTGGATGGCTGAGTCCTGGGTTTAATAAAACTAATAAAAGCAATCCGCACCGGATTCTTGGGTTAATCAACATTGGAAACCTGGAGTATATACCATGCCCTAGGTCTTATGTGTTTGTCAGTTTTCATAGTTTTTATGCTTTCTTAAAGAACAACTTAGTATATACCATGCTAAATCCTTTAAGAAAAAAAAAGAGTTAGAGTATACACCATGCCTAATTCGTTGCTTAGGAAAACCAATAGCTTAAGGAGTATATACCATGCCCTTAAGTTGGCAAACATTAGGTAGTCATAATGAATTAAAGCATTGGCATATTGTTTTGTTGTATAAGCACAATTAGTGGTAGATATCAGCCCTACCCTTTTATCATTCTCAAATCAAAAATCAATTTTTCTCTCTTTTATTTTACATTACGAAATTAATTCTAATCAAAATTTACCAATCCCTGTGGGAATGATCTCACACTTGCACATTATGCTACTACACTGACCTTGTGCACTTGCAAGTAAAACTGCAATTATTTACCTATTAATTTAGGTAGATAATTTTGCAACAAGTGTCTATTAAGTTGTTCTTTAAGAAATCATAAATCTATGAAAATCTACACAACACATGAGGCATAGGGCATAGGTGTCTCCTCCAAGTTCCCTATGTTAATTAGCCCAAGAACCTGGCGTGGATTTCTTTTGTTACTCTTATTAAACCCAGGACTCGGTCATCCAAATTGATTTAATTAACTAATATGCATATAATGGCCAATCACACACATATGAAGAATTCAATAAAACAGGCATTAATCAAATTAAGCATCACAATATGATTATCACAAAGGCACCAATATTGAAATATTAAATAAACATAATTAGGGTTTCAATCAAGCCCTACTAAAATAATTAGTTACACATACTTAAAATAAAACTAAAAAGAAAAGGAAAAGAAAGAACCGAAAACCACTCCTAGAAGTAGCCTCCAATTCCTCTCACCAAAGCTTGTCTCTAAAATTATCTATATATTTGTCTATTTTTATAAGAGGCTTAGAGGTCTATTTATAGGCCTTATAAAAGTCCTAGAAGCCCTAGTAAACATAGGAAATTCAGAATTCTATCTCCTAGTCAAATTAGGAGACAATCCTAGTCCAAATTGGAATAGGATTCATCTAGAATTGCGTTCCTATCTTGTGGGGTGATTTTGGCATAGCTCACATTCAAATGGGAAAATTATATTGCAAAATGATTTGTAACCTATTGAGTTAGCTTTCCAATGCCGCTAGAATCACCTCAATCAAATATTTGAGCTGAAAGTTATGGCTAAAATACCAAGACATATGCAGAATCCAAATTTGAATCCAATCCGATTTTGACTCCAATTTTGAGAAATTCTAATTTAATCATTTCCTTTATTTGGTTAAACTTAACCATATCTTCTAGGTGTTTCCAATTTTCCCTTTAAGCTATGAACTTTTCCAAAATTGCTTCCTTTTCTTCCATGACCTACAAAAGCACAAAAAACACAAAAATGAAATAAAATGGAACAAAATAACAAAAATTAGGAAATTAACAAATGTAAATTAAGGGCTAAAATATAAATATTTTGGCACTTATCACCTAATTGCAAATCGTTCATGGAAAACACGCACGCCCTGTGCAGCTGATCCAACAGATCGTCAATCCTTGGCAAAGGATATCTATTCTTGATTGTCACCTTGTTCAACTACGATAGTCAATACACATCCTCATTGACCCATGCTTCTTCTTCACGAACAACACCGGCGCTCCCCATGATGATGAACTATGGTTGATAAATCCGTTATCCATAAGATCTTGGTGTTATTCCTTTAGCTCTTTCAATTGCACTAGTGCCATCCTATATGGTGCCTTAGAAATAGGATTAGTGCCTGGCACGCACTCATTCTCAAACTCCACCTCCCTCTGTGGTGGTAACCGAATAGTCTGTTGAGAAGACATCTAGATACTCTCGCACCACAAGAATGTCTTGCAGGTCCTTTTTCTCCTCTCCTTCACTGGAGCAATCACGAACACCAAAAATGTTTGTCATCCTCCCATGATTAGCATCCTGGAATGACCAAAATTGTTGAAGGTAAAGACCTCCCTCATGATCCAACGTACATCACTTCTCCTTCTTCCCACAACTTAAGCATAACTTATTTTCGAGCACAGTCAATAATCACTAAGTGCCTCGCCAGCCAGTCCATCCCGAGGATAACGTCGTAACTAATCATAGGGAGAACAACTAAATTTGCATGGAAGTACACTTACACAAATGCTAGCAGGGCATTCACAAACTACATGCTTACAAACCACAGTTTTCCCTATGGGAGTAGTTATAGCTAGACCAGGTTCCAAAGTTTGTACTACATGTCTAGACAATCTTACGAGCATAATAGATACAAAAAAGTGTACCCTAAATCAAACAAAACTGAAGCTCCAAATCCAAGTACAGGGGCAATACTTGTCACTACTTCTGATCCTCCTTCCAAATCTCCTAGTTTAAGTGAGTAAACTTGAGATGGTGCAAAAGGATTATGAGCAACTCCCTTGCCCACACAATCCTTGCTGAAGTGGCTGAATTGCCACACCGGTAGCAAGGCCTAGTTTCCATCCTGTAAGATCCCCAGTGAACTCAGTTACACTTCCAACACAGCTCCGATATCTGACTCTTTTGTGGCAAAACTGGGGAGTTACCAGAGGTATATCCTTGTGACCTCTAAGGTCGAAAACTCCCCACTACCATCCTTTTATCTAGCTTGGCCCCTCTGGCCAAAGCACCAAGTTCTTAAGCCCTCCTCTTCTGATCTACATACTAAGTCGCATTCTCCTTCAGGCTCTCCTCGTAGATTGAAGCTCGATTGACCAACTAGGAGAAGTCCCAAATATCAAAACAACTCATCATAATGCGAGAGTTCAGACCTCGCTCAAACTAAGGCCTTCTTCTCCTCAATCATAATGAGGTGCATGCCAAAGCACGACAACTGCATAAACTTTGTCGTATACTTGATCACCATCATCCATCCTTGGACAAATCCAAAAAATCTCGTGCCTTCTCCTCCTGCGCAACTCGAGGAAAGCAGTCCCGATTGAAATCAAGTTTAAAGACATCCCAAGAAATGGCAGTCTCTGAACCCAAGTCAATGACAAGCACCGCCTTGCCTCAGGGCTTCTGATCTCCAACGCGTTAGGTCCAGTTGTAGGGTTCCTTTAGGGCAGCATTCTCTGCAACGAAGAGCAAAGTCAGAACCAAGCAACCAAATCTAAAGGCTAAGTTCTAACTGCTTATCTAGCCTAATCTATAGTGTGATCATGGCCTAAGTTCTCTTTTCCTTTACCCTATAATCTTTTAAGAGCACAAGGCTTGATACCAACTATGACCACCCCGATGGGCAAATCAATTAACTAGTAATTGATCCCATGGCTTGCCTCCTAGCCCTATCCCACGTGAGACAAGACTCAAGAATTTCAACCTTTCTCGTCGTAACGAGAAAGCTACAACAGAAGACTTTACTAAGACTATAGGAAATAGAGATTAATAATTTAAAATTCACACCACATTCACCAAAGAAAATATATCATTATAGCATAGATAATCACCAGAATGTACTGTTCATCAAACCATCATCAAGTAGGGGTACAAACCATAAGATAATAATAAACATTGTTTTTAAAGAGGATTGATAGATCAAAGCCTAGATCTAAGCTTAAGCATGGCTAATGGGATCAAAATCTCGATTTTGTCACTACAAGTAGTTCCTCCATCCTCCCACACAATCCTCAGCCAAACAAGATCCATGTCCTCAAAAATCACACAAATCAGGTCCTATACTATTACCCAAGTTGGCTCTACTTGCATCCTCGTATAGGGTGGCTAAATCACATAGATATTAGTAATGATGAAGGAAAAACATAAATAAAAGGGGTAAGTCTAAGACTTAGTGGTTGTTAACTTAATGTCCATGCCAATTTAGTAATGAACTCTAATGTTTTTGTAAAGCATATGATAGTTCCATCATGACAGTTTATCTTAAGTGTGATATAGATATACGATATATGCATATGATACAGAGTAACAATCATAGTTTAACAGTATGGCCTACCCAAGATATTACCCCTTTTCAGTAAGGTTGACGCTATTCTAAGGGACCTATAATACAATGCTAGTGTCCCAGCCATTGTACACTACCATATATAACACTAGTGGCATAACCAAGCCCAACCTCGGGTGGACCACACTGCTTATGATGTTCGTCTTGTAGTGACCACTCGTTAAGGCTACGCCATCCACGAACAACCATTGGATTCAAGGCCCATATAATACACATACATTTGACAATAAAACTAACATACATTATAAGCCTATGGCCATTATACCACACGTACTAGTGTACCATGTCATACGATGTAAATTATCTTGTCTGTATTTTACATGCATGCTTTTACAAGTCTCACTTTATTAACATATTCAGCACAACTTTTTCTCAAAATGCTAGAGTTCATGTGCTACAAGTATAAATTGTGAGAATTGCAAATATATATGCTTTCTTGGTACACAAAATAGTCGTGCAGTGCATGGAAAATAACATTGAGCATTATGTGAGTTAAAAACTCACATGTATTGTAACACGTCTTTGAGAATTTCAAATGATCTGAGTTCTCCAAATTTGTGGAAAACCTTATATTAGTCATATTTCTACTAAAACAACTCTAGAATAAGGAAAACAAGAGCTATAGGATGGTTGGTGAAAATAAAGTCCCTTGTCACGCTCAGGACTGTATGTCCAGGCACGGGGCCGTACGTCCGCTGTGATACTTCGGACCGTACGTCCAATGTAACACCCCACCCCAATGACACAAAATATTGTCAGCTTTTAGCTCCCCAAATCCAAACTTCACAGGAGGTCTCCCATTCTGGTACTACTCTCACAAAAGCATGCTTAACTGAGGAATTCTGATGGGATCATAACCATCACAGCTTTAAAATGCGTTGTTTTCATTAAGGGTTTACGTATACATATAAGCACATCCATATCTCCATACCCAGGCAATGTGGGACATCACAATCACCCCCTCTTTGGATCCAGCATCCCTGTTAGTGACCCTCATGGGATTAGCCCATTCTTGGCATCCCAGTGAGTGCCTGCTAGCAACTCCCTCATGGGCTTGTGCATGCTCCCCCCATCTTAGGCTGGGTAATGGCTCTGATACCATTTGTAACACTCCACCCCAATGACACACAATATTGTCCACTTTTTGGCTCCCCGAACTAGACTTCTTAGGAGGTCACCCATCCTAGTACTACTCTCGCAAAAGCATGCTTAACTGTAGAGTTCTAATGGGATCATATCCATCACGGCTTTAAAAGTGTTGTTTTCATTAAAGGTGTAAGTATACATATAACCATATCCCCGTCTCCATACCCAGGTGATGTGGGACGTCGGTCTCGAAACTGTATGTCTGCTCTGAGGTTTTCAGGGAGAACCTCATTTTCTCTACTCATCCTCTTATTCTCAAATTAACTCCTAAGACTAACAAAGGGCTCCTAATGCCTCCTAAGTCAAAATAAAATCTCCATACAATGTGATCATGCTAAGTTAACAAAATACTTACTTAAACAAGATTTAAAGCATAACTAAGGCTAAACTACGACTAACAACACAAGACAATAATCAAGTAGCATAATGACATAATTAAAGAGCTAGGTAACCGAACGTTACCTCATTGAAGTGAAACTTCAAGAAGTCCTCCTCCAGTAGCACCGAAACACACAAAACACTCACAAAACGGTCAACAGGCAGCCTGAGGGCAAAGAGAAACGTGAGGAAACTTAGGGTGTAGGGGGTATTTATAGGGAAGGGCTGCTACTAACTCCCCAAAAAGTAGCTGACATCTACCCAACCCTAGTGTACTTTCGATACTATTACACAGTAGTCCAAAGGTTGTCTCGTACGTCCAAGTATTACCTAAAGGGTATTTCAAAAAATAGTGTACATCTGTGTACTTTTGAGCGTATGTCCATGTACTATTCACAGAGTATGGCATACTATCTACCAGCATACATTCGGTGGTCCCCCTATGTACGTTCGCACTACAAACAACAGTGGATGTCCGATGGTCCCCCAATCGTTCATTCATACTACAGATAACAACATATGTCCAGTGGTCCCGCGTACGTCTGCACAAAAGATAGGAGCTTACATCCGCTTAACCTAGCGTACATCCATCCAGAGGTCCAAAATGACCTTCTTGCGTCCTTAGTGACCCAAAGCCTAAATTAACTCCTT
This sequence comes from Carpinus viminea, assembly GCA_013348765.1. Lineage (NCBI taxonomy): Eukaryota > Viridiplantae > Streptophyta > Magnoliopsida > Fagales > Betulaceae > Carpinus > Carpinus viminea. Next base: position 18,611,881 of record CP054674.1, read on the forward strand.
AACTAAGCTACTTATATCTAGTTAATTATTTGGGTCACTACGTTTGGGTTAGCTTCCCATAGCACATTTCTCTATCAATAGTCAACATGAACATACCGTTCTGAGACCTCTTTCCCACATCATGTGCAATAGTGCAAAACAACTTGCCGTTTGCCATATATCTATTATAATGGATTGCCGAGACCATTAACCCTACTAGTTTCTCCCCCAATTTCTTCTTGTGTCAATCATCTAAACGATTGACCTGTGGGTATAATACAATCAAAGACGCACAGTTAGTGCAGATAGGGAATATGAATGAGAACCAAATTTGTGTTCTTCAAAATTTATATATGACATTAGTTTTACGTAGTCATGATACCAATCACAAAACTGTTGAGAATGTTGTGCTTCTAACTGTTCACCTCCTATTTGAAGCTTGCCTAAGTGTATCCATGTGCACTCTACAATTTGAAATTCAATCAATTGTAGTTCACTAGTAAGGATGTAAGATGAAATAACATGTATATAATTTTAAAACCACTTTCATTCACAATTGGAGGATGTTGTTCAAGTTGAACATAATATAACGGTGAATCTATTTCATTGTGATAATGTCAAATCGTGTTCCCACCCCTTTAGACCTATCCTGATTTCTTTGTGGCTTATTGTGAAATGTTAGTTCATTATTTGAACATCAGCTTTATTGCAAACATTATATTTGAACCCCCCAAGACTCCTACACATCAAAATCAATGAATCATTGCATTTAGTCATAGTTTTTAAATAAGTCTATAGGAAAATTTTAAATATTTACATCAAATTTCACCTCTCTTGGATACATCCACCTATACTGCACCGGTCCACCATGTCAACATTCACGAACAAGATACACAACAATGTAAACCATGCTGGTAAAAAATCTGGGGGGGAATACCTATTCCATCTTGCATAAAGTAATACAGACATCACCCTCAAGTCGGTTCAAATCCTCTAGTGTCAATGTTGTTGAGCAAATGCACATGAAGAATGTAAAGATCTCAACCAAAGGTCTAACCACGTTACCTAGAAGTTTGATCCCTTCAATGCAATAGGGAGAAGTTGTTGCATCAGTACGTGGCTTTCATGACTTTTCAGACTTGACATCGTACATTCTTTAAGTTTAACACATTAGAAAATGTTCGAGGCATATCCATTGGACAACCTTACATCTTGGAGCACTTTAAAGAAATTACTTTTATCTTCAGGTGCCATCGTCTGTCAAGATGGGGCATATAAGTTATCCAATTCTCTTTTGTGAACGGATGAAGTGTAGGTCTCAAACTCATTTCTTGCAAGTCTTTATGTGCTTTGAGGTTGTCCTTGGTTTTCCCTTTAATGTCCAGTAATGTGCCAAGTATGTTGTCCATCACATATAGAACTATGTGCATGACATCAAGGTTGTGCCTCAACAAATTATCTTTCCAATACGTCAACCTAAAGAAAATACTTTTCTTTTTCCACACCTTGTTATTAGTCGTTGTTTGTCCTTTCTTAGGAGTCCTCATCCGCTTCTTTTGTTTTTTTTTACCATCCGCCTTTGACTTCTCAGTGGGCTTTGGTTCCTTACTGGCACTCTCATCCCCAAATACCATCCATTCTAACTATCTTAGTATTTCGTCTCCATCTAGCATATTGGTGGCACATTATAGTTCTTGGTTACCATCAAATGTTCGTCTGTTCCGCCTCCATAGATTGTCCATGGGCAAGTATCGCATATGACCCATATAACAAAATTTTCTCCCGTGTTTTAACTGTGTAGACCTTGTTGAATGCATACAGCAAGGACATGCCTTTACACCCTTTGTAGGCCATCTTGACAAATCTGTGTAGGCCGAAAAGTTATTAATTGTCCACATCAACTACGCTCGCATCATAAAATTTTGTTTAGTGGAGACAATAGATGTGCGTACCCCTACATTCCATAGTTCATGTAATTCCTCAATTAAGGGTTGATGATAGACATCTATATCCATTCCAGGTGAACTTGGGCCTGGGATAATCATGAATAAGATGAATGACGTTTGTTTCATGCACATCCAAGGAGGCAAAGTGTATGGTACAAGCATTATAGGCCAAGTACTATGGGATGTGCTCATATTGCTGAAAGGATTACATCCATCCAAAGTTAGGCCAAGCCTTACATTCCTGCTGTCGGATGAAAAATCTAGATATAAATTATCGAATGACTTTCATGCTTCACCGTCAGCCAGATCCCTCAATACGCCGTCATTTGTAGGGCCATCTGCATGCAACCTCATATGGGCCGCGGTATGCTACGACATAAACAGCCTCTGTAGTCTTGATATGATTGGAAACCACCGCAACACCTTGACCGGATGTCTCTTACTCGACGATATAGGTTGGCCATCCTTGTCTAAATGAATTTCGTCCTTCCACTTAGATTCTCCACATTTAATAGATGAATCTAAGTCCTTATTGCCCTTCCAGAACAACATATAGTCATTACGACATGTCGAAATCTTTTCATACCCAAGGCCCATGTCCCTTAGAAATTATTTGGCCTTATATGTATTAACTTGCAAAGCTCCATCATTAACAGGCAGCAACTAATTGACGAACTCAAGGAAAGACGAGAATATCATGTTATTGAGTCCACCCATACACTTCAAGTTATACAGATGTATAATGGCACTAAGTTTGCTATGTCTGGTCTTATTGTGAAGTGGCTTGTCTGCCTTTTTAAGCAAGTCCTCGCACTTTTGTGTATCACCCACATCGGCTTCATCATGCACAATGTGTTCTTCATCACCTACACCTCGGGTTGAGGCTCACAGTCATCTTCCCTAACATCATGCATGTCAAATAAATCACGCAATATAGCATGCATATTGCCACCCTGATTTGTGCTTGCACTTGCATCTACGGCTGGCTTATTCGAATTAAAGCCTTCAATGGGAGCTTGTATAGGCCTCTTGCCGTGATAAATTCAGTCTTTGTATTGAGGCCACATTCCTTTCCCCCTTGTCAAGTGGTCGAGTAGCAAACCTTGCATCGCCTATTAAGGCGACGTGTCTTACACGAACAAACAATTAGTCCATCTAGAGTTTTACAGTTCAAAATTGCGAAGTCCACAAACAATCTACACCCGTCTATGTATTCCTTCATAAGCCAAAACTTCGTCATCCAACTCTTGTCCATAGCGTTACTATGTACATAAAAAAATAAAAATAAAAACTAAAAAAAAAAGCGATTAATTTACCTACATTTGTTATCGAGACCCTAAACAAAATAAATCTAGGTCATTTGTTTTGTTATTTAGTTTTATATATATATATATAATCCAGGTATATATATATAACAATTTCACACACAAAATTGTAATCCAAATTTAAATGAATTTGTTATAGGGACCCTGAACAAAATAAATCTAGGTTAGGTTTTTTTTTTTTTTTTTTTTTGCTCTTTTGTCTATAATATTTACACTAACAAAATTGTAAGCCAAATTTAAAGGACGTTGTTATGGGGACCGTAAACCAAAAAAAAAAAATACAAAATGTATGTTATTATTATTTTTTAATCCTTTCACACAAACAAAATTATAATCCAAATAAAATTGAATTTTTATAGGGACCCTAAACCAAAAAAAAATCTATAATGTAAGTTCATTTGTTTGAATTTTTTTTTTTTAATAACATTTACCTAAACAAAATTATTAGCCAAATTTAATTCCATTTGTTATAGGGACCCTAAACCAAAAAAAAAAATGTAGGTTAATTTTTTGGTTGTTATCCTTTTCTTTTTATAACATTTACACAAACAAAATTATAAGCCAATTAAAATTGAATTTGTTATGGGGACCCTAAACAACAACACAAAAAAATAATAAATAAAAAAATCTAGGTTAGTTTGCTTCCTTTTTTTATATAACATTTTAACATTAAAAATTATAAGCCAAATTTAATTGAATTTATTATGGGGACCCTAAACAAGAAAAATATAGTTTTTTTAAAAAAAAAAATCTACACAGTATAAATTAAAAATCTAATTTCAAATAAACGGCCTAGCATACAAATAAAATGAAACTAACAACCCATTTTGAAACCTAATTTATATCACTTAACAAAAAAAATCTAACTATAAACATGAACATACTGTAAAAATAACAAAACTGCTATATATATATATGTACTTATGTCGTCATCGGAGATGGAGAGAGGTGCCAGATAGTGAAGTTGCCAGAGAGCCCACCAGAAGTGAGAGAGTGCCGGAGGAGAGAGTACTGAGCTATGGCACTGGAGAAATGAGTGTGCACGGGAGGAGAAGAAGGTGGCTGGCTGGCAAGGAGAGGAAGAGAGAGGAAGAAAAAGTCTTGGTGGCTGGCGGGAGAAAAAAATAGAGTGAGGGGAAGAAGGTTCAGCACGCTGGAGGAGGAGAAGAACACGGAGAAAAATAGAGGGTGCAGGCTACTGTGGGTCTATGACCCAAGACCCCATTGGTGATGTGTTCCCTTTGTGGTACGTTACCAATGGGGTGATGTGGAATATGTCCACATTACTAAGTGTCTAATCCAAAAAAAAAAAAAAAAGGCACAAATTGTAATAACAAAAATAATGTGTTTTACAAAATGTTTCCCACCTCGACTATATAGACATAATTATATTTGTTAATACTCAAAATGAAATGACGTTTTTATTTTGTACTTATATTCCCACAATAAAAATTAAAATGTGATCGCATACCTCTTTTTGGCTGACCCAATTTCAATTAAGTTCGATTCGAACTCAAGCTTGACGCTGTACAAGACTACTCACTATTGTTGAAACCGACTCGATATATTAATTATCAAGGTAGTTAGTTAATATGTATTAAGTAAATATAAATAAGTACATGTTAATTAATCAATACTTTTTTTCTTTTTTTAGGGGAAAATTGTTGATTTCATTACTCAGAAGAAACAAATTCAGCTAATACAATGCCCTACATAAAAAGGGTCACCATCTCTAAAAACAAGTAATGACTTCTTTCACCCTAAACTCTATCTCTTTATTCCATTCTTTTTTGAAAATACCTGACTGATTTAAGAATCAAGATTAAGCTCCCTGTCTTTCCAGCGACTTTCTCCTAATTGTATTCTACGAACTCATCGTCTAATTGAACTATACAAAAATCTTCATAGTCAACTTTACTTTCCATTTGAAGTAAAGTAAATTTATGCATATAGAATTCTTACATTCTAGTATCCACTTCTTAGATATTCGTCACTCGGTAAGTTTATGCAATTGGTGATTGACGTACAATATATAATTAATATCTTCATTCAATTACTATATATATAACCCTAGATATATCAACAATTTATTATTATTATTATTATTATTATTATTATTATTAGGGGAAGAACATTAAAACACCTTGGGTCAGCCGCCAGATTTTTGTTAACTGCCGTTATGTTTAATGAAACTTACCGTTTAGTTAGGTCCACGTTAGACTCCATGTAGGATTAAAAAAAAATTGGAAAATAAAACACCATTTTGGCATAGCCAAAACTGTGAGTTTTGGCCAAGAGAGGGGGTATAATTTTTGAAACCCCCCTATTGGCCATATACTTAGGCATTTCGCCCCCCGACCGAGTCCACCCACCCAACCCACAATGCTCCCCCCACCGGCCACCAACGCACCCACCCACCGGCATCGCGTCACCCCCTCTAGCGTTGCTCCCACCGGTGTTACTCATCCCCTAAACCCGATAAGCTCCCAACCCGAATCCACCCACCCACCCACAGTGCTCTCCCAACCGGCCACCAGCACACCCAACTAGAACCAACCCACCCACCCACCTTCGACACTCTCATCTGGTGAAACCCCTTGGAACAACCAAAAGGAACAAACCCCAATTCACGAGTTCAGTGAAGACCGACAAACGCACCGACCACCCAACAAGCAGAAGTAATTTTCTTGCATTTTAGTTTCTAGGTTTTGTTGATTCAGAGGAATGGAAGCTTTTATTGTAGTTTTAGGTTGCTTTTGTGGTGTTTCCACTTTTGTACTATTACGAAACCCCCATCCCCAAAATTTTTGTCGATTATATGTCGGATTTATGTATAATTTATCGAGTTGTTGTGTTTGAATATTTAGTAAGTTTATTGAACTAAAAGTAGATTTATTACCACAAGTTGAATTGGTATTGGTACAAATTATGCTTGTGGTGGTCCATGCATGTGGTCATGGCTTTGGAATGAGAAAAAGTCTGATGTGGGTAAAAGGTGGAAGTGGTCCATGCATGTAGCTTGGATTGGTAGTCGGTTATTGATTATGGTCATCCATCCTGTCGGTTGTGGCTTTGGGTAGGTTTTTTTATTGTGTCAATGCATGCATGTTGGTTCTGTCAACAAGCATCTATAGCTATGTGTTTTTAACAATTGTTTAGGTTGTTTTTGTTTGGCATAAAACTACTCATTTAGGGTTTAGCATGTGTGGTTTTCAATTTCAATCTACTATGTTGGATTTTGCTTTTTTGATTTTTGGGTAAGGTTCATGGACATATTTCTTGTTTGAAAAGAAAAAAAAACAAAAAAACAAAAACAAACAACCAAACAAACAAAATGCAGATGAACAAGAAGAAGAAAATTATTGGGGAAGGATAGAGTGAAATTGAATCCCACAGTGTGAAGCCAATAAAGCTTGGTACATTTTATTTTGTGAAACACATAAGGGTTTTGGATTATTGCTAATGATTTAGGGATTCATTGTATAATAAACAATCAATGTCGTCCACATCTATAATATCGTCGTTCAATGAGGATATGGAACCTGTTCAATGTAATTGTGGCCTTACAACCCCAATCATGACATCCACAACTGTAAAGAATCCTGAGAGGTAATTCTATGGGTGTGCAATGTATGATCGTAACAAGGTACTAGAATTTAGGTAATCTTTTGTTACTTCGTACTTGTTCATAAATTTTGTATTGATTATCTAATTTTTTGTGTAATGACAAAAAGTTGGACAATGTCATTTTTTTAAATGGTATGACAACGAAACATGTGCTTGCGGACAGGAGGTCCTACCTGGGTTGTATAAACAAGTTAATTCTTTGAAGGGTGAAGTGTCATCACTTAATGCTAGACTGAAGATCCAAACCTATATATTGGTGTTTTCGTTGGTGCTATGTTTGTTGCTGATTTGTCATCGGTTGATAGGGCATCAAGGCATGGAATTGTTGTGTTTGGGGCATTGATGTGTAACTTTCAATTGAATGTTTTAGTGTGTAAGTTGCTTTGAATATGGGGCATTGTATGACTTGTTAACTTATGTACTTAAATGTAACTCTTTTAGAGAATATATTGATCATTTATTGTTAGTATGTTGATTAATTGTGTTAGTCGTATAATTGTGAGTAAAAGAATACAAAGAGTATGATGACTTTGAAATATAAATTAAGTGATTATATAACCATTATCCACAAGGGAAAGGCCCAATGAAAAAATGGAAAGCGTTAAGTAATATTTGTATTATATGTTTGTCAAAAAATTTGCCACATTTCGCGGCATGATTGTGGCATACAAACATAGCTTGTCTTATATTTCATTGTTGCTGCAACACAAATAGTGTATGAAGTAATTCCTAATGTCATCAAGTAATTTCCAAATTGCAAAATTTACGAACAAGTACAAAGTAACAAAAGATTACCTATGAAGTAATTCTTAATGTCATCAAGTAATTTTCAAATTTCAACTTAGAGTAGAGGCATAAATAAAATCATTGACATAACATGACAAAAAATAACATGATTTCCTGCAAATTATAACATAAAGCGCCCTAGTGTCATTAAACAAGGGCATAATTACATTCATCCACCTAAACCCTACATATTCCACCTCTCACAAGATGTTGAGAATGTGATCATACATGGCATAAAACAACATGATTTCTGCAAATTGTAACAAAAAGCACCCCTAATGTTATTAAACAAGGGCATAATTACATTCATCCACCTAAACCCTACATATTCCACTTCCCACGAGATGTTGAGAATGTGATCATACATGGCATAAAACAACATGATTTACTGCAAATTGTAACAAAAGTGCCCCCAATGTCATGAAACAATGGCATAATTACATTCATCCATCTAAACTAAAGTGATACGAAAGAACAAAAGATGTTAAATGAAAATGATCATTGTTTAACCCTGAGTCACCCTACGTCTACAAACCCGCTGCTATGACGTCTCCACCTGTACATTCGACTGTTGTTTAAGACATAATACTTAGTTAATAATACTCATATGGCATATTTTTGTGAAATTTTGGATTCTACAAAATATTATCGGTTTTACTTGCAACTGGGTCACTCTACGTGTACAAATCTACTACTATGACGTCCCCGCCTCTACTTTCCACCTGTTGTTCAAGACATAGTACTTAGTTAATAATACTCATAGGGCATATTTTTGTGAAAATTTGGATTCTACAAATTATTATCAATTTTACCTGCAACTAGTCACTCTACATGTACGAACCCGAGGTTGTGATGGTCCTGCCTCTACTTCTGCCTGTTGTTCATGACATAGACATATTAAGTGATTACTAATATTGATAGTGCATATTTGTGTGGAAATTTGTATTCTAAACAATATTATCAATTTTACCTGCATCTGACTTGCCATACATGTACGTGCATGCGGTTGTGACATCCCCGCCTCTACTTTCGTATTTGATTCACGTTGGGATCCCTACAGTTTATTGACCGGACATATTCAAACATTTATGTGGACCGCATTACACAAGACCATAAAAAAAAAACATATACGAACGTTTTCAAAACAAAATACGGACCCAAAATATTTGTAGAATACTCTAATTCCATCATCACATACCAAAATATTCCATCACCACATACTAAATTTGTAGAATATGTCACAACCAATTCCATAACCACAGACCAAATTTGAACGTATAGAATACTCAAATTCAATCACCATATACCAAAATACTCAATGTTTTCATCAACAAAATTCAATTAAATACAAGAAAATCAAAGATAATGATGAACAAGTTATTAATTGTACCTTTGTTTTAGTAGCATCATTTTTTGGCATGTACTTCTTTGGTTTTCACCTCTTTCGGTCGAGGTTCAATGGTAAATGACAACCCTTGTAATTATGGCCTAAACCCCCACAATTTGCACATTTCACAGAGTATCTACTACAGGTTAGCTTGTGTGGGTTAGGCAGCTCATATGCAGCTCTTTTACGACTTACCTTCGTTTTACCAAGGGCCCTCCAAATGTTAGGCGGTAGAATTGCATCACATGGATCATCAACTAGCCATGTATATGAACCTTCAATGCCATACACTCGACCGACATATTCTTGCATGTATTTTTCCATCTTGTAACAATTATCCAACTATTCCTCTAGTCTTCGCTTGTGCATGTAAATTGCAACACAAGTATGTGAGCAAAGGATCCCACTCACCTGCCACCTCCCACTTGTGCATGTTTTCTTGTCTAATCGGACTATATGTCATGCATCATACATGTGATCCACCTCAAACTCAAGCTCATTTTGCCATTGGCTGATGCAATTTCTTGCATCACTTTTGTACTTCTCCAACTTCTTATGAATTTTTGGGCAAATTGTAAGCTGAGTTGACCGGATTCCGTTCCTTTTTTGTTGGAACCATGCCATGATCTGCCAACGAATTTTTTCAACCATTGTGAGTATGGGCTTACCTCTAGCCTCTTTTATCCAGGCATTGAAACTCTCCACCAAATTATTCAACAACATGTCTCATTTGACATGGCAGCTGAAGACATGTTTGGACCATAATGCCTTTGGTATGTCGTTGAGGTAGGCATGTGCACATTTGTCCATTGCCAATATATTTTGCATGTGATGGTCAAAGGTGTAAACATTGGTTGCCTGTGCAAACCCCTACAACTCATCCTTCATTGCTTTCCTTGTGTAATCTCTCAATTTCATATTGGCATGTAAGTGCCTTACACAGAATCGATGCTCCACATGTGGCAAGACATTGTCAACTGCAAGTCCAAGTCCCTACACACATACGTAAAAAAATGAACAAATATAATAAACGTTTGTTGACCATAACACATTAAGAATACAATTAAAATATAACATCAAATACCTTCTACGTGTCCGACATGATAATGTTAGTGAATATGTGAATGCCATGCCACTGTATCTCCTCAACTGTTGTTCGTATGGTTGCTTAGTTGCCCACTTTGAGGTGCACCTCTACTCGCATTCCTTCGCTTTGTTGGAGTTCTAATTGCAGTCCTTCCTCTTTCTGAGAAAACAAACAAATAATGAAAAACAATAGTGGATTAACATACTATCAATTCAAAACACTAATATAAACATTAAAGAAAAAATATACGAATATTATAATCCTATGTACCTCCTCAACTGCTGCTCAGTTGGTGGCTTGGTTGCCCACTTTGAGGTGCACTTTTAATCATATTCCTTCCTCTTTTGAGAAAATAAACAAATAACGAAAAACATTAGTGGATTAACATACTATCAATTCAAAACAATAAAAAAAAAAATCAAAACAAAACAAAAAACATATAGTATAATCATATATACCTCCTCAACTGTTGCTCAGTCGGTGGCTTGGTTGCCCATTTTGATGTGCACCACTAGTCACATTCCTTCGCTTTATTGGAGTTCTAACTACAGTCCTTCCTCTTTCTTAGAAAACAAACAAATAATGAAAAACATTAATAGATTAACATACTATCAATTCAAAACAATAATATAAACATTAAAAAAAAAAAAAACAATTATTATAATCCTATGTACCTCCTTGACTGCTACTCAAGTTGCTTGCTTGCTTGCCCACTCGGAGATGCACATGTAGTCGAGGTCATTTTCTTCGAGGGTGTACCAATACGACCAGCCCTAGTTTTGACTCTTGGGATTTTACCCGTCATACATGATAGAGGGATATCACATTCATCACTTCCTTCACAACCACCATCTTCACGGGCAGCACTATGTAATTCATCCCTGCCACCAACCCTTCTCCTTCTACTTTTCCATCTCCATCTCCATGGCCATGTTGCCCATCTTTACCAGCTTCAATAAGGAAACGTTCCTCAACCACTACAACATCGTCCACCATATGTTCGACATATAGGTGAACTTGGCCATATTTGTAATCCTCAACAACATTTATAAAATCTATAATGTCTGAGTTATTGTGTAAAGGTATCATCGCCTGATGATTATCATCGACATTGTACTAGAATCTAATTTCATTCACATATCCTAAATCGTGAACGAGCTCTTTGATTTCCCATGTGCTTATGTAGTCAATATCATACTCTACTTGACTTCATGTATGTCATCACCAATGTACGAAAATGGGTTATGATGTACTATCCCTCCATGGTGAATTGTTATATTAATCAACATATCTGTACGTATATGGAAGTATGATTAAAACAACATTAAAATATTAACAATAGTTAATTAAGTATATGGATGTATGTGGTGTATGCTTAAAACAATAACAAAATGTTAACAATAGTCAAATCAGAGGTGCAAATATAAAAAAGGGAAGAAGGAAAAAAAACCCGTATGCCCTTTATCTCCCTTTACAAAGCATGCACTATTGCACAATGGATTGCGTAAGCATAAACAAACTGCATGCAAGTTTGCACGCATATGATAATGTGCATGGAAACAATTTTATTAGTCTTTATCATGTGCTCATGCTAGCCAATAGTGGACAATTTTAATGCTAGCCACAAATACCAAACTATCATTTCTTGAAACTTTAATTACCACAAATACCCAACCCTTTATATGACCAACAACAAATTGCCAAAACAAGACAAAATTGGCAAAACAAGACAAAACACCCACTGCTGTGACAAACGACATGCATGGACCACTTCCACCTTTTACCCACATCAGACTTTTTCTCATTCCAAAGCCACAACCACATGCATGGACCACCACAAGCATAATTTGTACCAATACCAATTCAACCCGTAGCAATAAATCTACTTTCAGTTCAATAAACCTACTAAATATTCAAACACAACAACTCAATAAATTATACATAAATTCGACACATAATCAACAAAATTTTTGGGGATGGGGTTTCGTAACAGTACAAAAGCAGGAACACCACAAAAGCAACCTAAAACTACAATAAAAAGCTTCCATTCCTTTGAATCAACAAAACCCAGAAACTAAAATGCAAGAAAATTACCTCTGCTCACTGGGTGGTCGGTGCGTCCGTCGATCTTCACTGAACTCATGAATCAGGGTTCGTTCCTTTTGGTTGTTCCAAGGGGTTTCACCAGATGAGAGTGTTGAAGGTGGGTGGGTGGGTCAGTTCTGGGTGGGTGCGCCGATGGTTGGTTGGGGGAGCACCGTCGGTGGGTGGGTTGAGTCGAGTTTGAAGCTTACCAGGTTTAGGGATGAGTAACGCCAATGGGAGCGACGCCGAAGGGAGTGATGCCAGTGGGTGGGTGCACCGGTGGCCAGTGGGAGGAGCACCGTGGGTTGGGTGGGTGGACTTGGTTGGGTGAAATCCCTAAGTATAATAGTATATGGCCAATAGGGGGGTTTCAAAACTCTTTGGCCAAAACAGTGTGTTTTATTTTTTTTTTTTTATTTTATTATCCTACGTGAAGTCTAACGTGGACCTAACTAAACAATTCCTTTCACTAAACATAATGGTAGTTAACAAAATTTGACGGATTGGATTTTACTGTAAATTCAAGTTACTTAGGGAGTAAATTGTTAAAAAAAAAAAAAAATTGAGTGATTTAAAAGGTGTTTTAATGTAATTTCCATCATCATTATTATTATTATTATTATTATTATTTTCAAATAAGCGAAATAAAATATATTAATTAGTTGGAGCTATAAATAATTAAAGGAAAAAACCAAAATAACAACCAATTTTATGCAAATGCTTATATATACTAAATATATTTTCATTCTCTATTTTAGGGAGAATGAAAGTTCGTTATTAACTTTGCATGAAATTTTTATTTTGACATTCCCAATTTTAACAATAAATTCCTCGAGTTTTTATTTTGGTTTCAAAATTACCCATGCCACGTCTTCCCTTTTTAACATTAGTCTATTATGTCATGCCATTCCACATTAACATTACTCATGCCATTCCACGTCTTCCTATTACTATTGGTGCAAAAAAAATAAAAAAAGGCATGTGTTTTTTTTTTTTTTTTAGACAAGTCACTATTTGGTAACGTGTTGGATTGACACGTTACCATTTAGTAACATGTGAAATTGCCACATCATCTAATGGTAATGTGTCAATTTGACACGTTACAAAATGATAACATGTCAATTTGACACGTTACCATTTGGTCATGTGTCACAATTGACACATTACAATTTGATTTAGTAACATGGCATTAAATGACACATTACCAAATGGTGACATGGCAAAAAGTAAAGAACAGTATACACGTCACTAATCCCATGTTTTTTTGAGTCAAACGGTTACGAATCTTCCAAATTGTTCGGATCTTTAAGGTGTGGAGCTTATGTGCTCTGCGGTGAATTCAGTTTATGCAATGAGACAGTCGACGCGCCATGTGGTTGTTTGCTAAGATTCGAAAGCTATGCTGCTCATTGATGTAAGAGGAAAACAAATTTGTCATGCAGCGATGTTGTTCAAAAACATGGGTTTCTTTGCATGTCCAAAGTTTATTTGCCCAATAATCCCCAGTAGATACAGTACGTTCGCAATACTTTAGAGTGCGAATCAGCTTGCTTGATATACTGTGATTGTACAGGTTATGCTTACGATCAAGAGCATGGCTGCCAAGTATGGGAAGGTCCCCTGTTAAATCTGAAACAATTCTCAGAAGATAATACATATAAACATGACTTTTATCTCAAATTTGCTTGTCAAGACTTTGTTCCCAAAGGTATTTCAGTTATTGCCTATTGGTGACACTACAAAAAACTGAGAATTTCTTGACCAATTAGTAGTAACGTGTCAAGCTTGTTGACACATCACTAATGTTTAGTGACGTGTCGTTAATGACATGTGCGGTAGATCAAAAGTAAAGGTGTCACTACTGGGATTTTAATGACATGCTGAAAATTGACACGTCACCCTTTAATGGCGTGTCAATTTTGGCACGTCACTAGAAAAAGGTGACATGCCAATCTTGACACATTACCCTATATCCTCAAAAATTGGTTCTAAGTCTATCTAAACGGATTTCTAAGACCTTCTATCTCAAAATAAGGCGAGATATGCTACAGTGCAATATAATGCCTACATTTGGCTCATATTTAGTGAGGGAGAGAGGATTGAAATTCAAATTTCAAATTTCAATCCTTCCTTTCATGTGATTGTCCATTTTCCACGTCACAAAAAATGGGCCAAATATGGGCATTATATTACACTAAAGCATTTCTCAAATAAGGACTCAATGCATATGAAAACACATTCGATAAAGATAAAACACTAATCCGTCAAGATTGAAGCATAACCTAGCTATAAACTCAAACCAACACTTTACTAGTCCAAAAAGCATTAAAAGAGCATAATTGTAAGTCTGTAATGACCTAGAGAAAAGCGCTAGCCACATCTGCGCTATCACCCCAAAAGGACTAGTCAATTTGGAGCTTCCCTAGAATTCATTATAAAGCCCAGTTTCACCTAGTAACTAGGCAATCTGGGACTTAGCACCCATGATCATCTTTATAAACCACCCACTCTATATGGGCTTCTTCTCATCTTCCCAATATGGGACTGGGTGTTACAAACTCTCCCTCTTAAATTTCTAATATCCTTGTTAGGGCCATGTCATGCAATGCTCCAGTATCACATGATCTGGCGTTACTAGGTGACTCTGATACCACTTGTAACGACCTAGGAAAAAACGCTAGCCACATCTACGTTATCACCCCAAAAGGACTAGTCAATTTGGAGCTTTCCTATAATTCATTATAAAGCTCAATTTCACCTAGTAACTAGGCAATGTGGGATTTAGCACCCATGACCATCTTTATAAACCACCCACTCTATATGTGATTCTTCTCATCTTCCCAATATGGGATTGGGTGTTACAATAACGACTTGAGGAACGAGTAGAGCTTAGAATGTTACCTCTTTGAAGACAAGAAATCACCTATTTTCTCTACAAAACACTCAAACTCACATGAACACACTCACACAAAGGATTTTTGCAGAGCCTAGGGGCAAGAATGAGCTCAAACGTTGAGGGTAGGAGGTATTTATAGGTGAGAAATAGCTAAGGGTGTTGCAGGCTGCTTTGAAAAGTAGCATACATATGGTACTATTGGGGCATACATCCGGTACTGTTTACCTAGTGGTCCAAAGGTTGTAGCATACGTCTAGGGGTTTTCCAAAAAACATTGTACGTTAGGATCGTCCCTAGGCATACGTCATCTACTAAAGACAAGAGCGTACGTACGGTTTATTGGGAGTACGTACGGGCTGAAAGCCCAAATTTCCAAAATGCTTCTCTAGTTGTCCTTACTGACTCAGAACCCAAATTAACCATCTAACTAAGTTACCTAAACTTATTAATTATTTGAGTCACTAAAATTACTCTAATTTTTTGTTCACCAAAAAATGAACCATGTTTGGGGGTGGTGTGATGTTTACCAAATAATGCCTAAATTAATGTTAATTACCATCTTTTTCAATTTTAAATTTCCTATTTTGAGAGGAGAGAAATGATAAAATTCATTTTTTATATCATCTTCATTAATCTCTATAAAGTAAATGAATGAATCTACAATTAAACCCCTAAATTACTACATGATTTGACAAGCGCCTGAATTACCAAATAAGGCCTAAATTATTCAGGGCTTGTTAAATTTAATAGGGTAACTTCACTTTAAACCCCTAAATTACCACGTGATTTGAAAACCTTCAAACTTCAAAACCTCTCAATTTGAACCCTTGAACTTTTAATTGCAGTCAATTTGAATTACTCGACTAGATTTAGCTGTTAACTTCTAATAACAATACCTAAAAAGACCAAAATATCCCTAATTTTTAGTTTTTTTTAAAAAAAAAGGAATTAAGGGTAAATTTGGAATTTTATAAAAAAATTTAGGGGTATAAACGTTATTGTCTCACTTTTAATGTTTAAAATCAGACGAAGTGGTTCAAATTGACTGCAATTGAAAGTTTAGGGATTCAAATTAAGAGGTTTTAAAGTTTGGGAAAGTTAATTTGTCAAATCGCATGATAATTCAAGGGTCTAAAGTGAAGTTATCATAAATTTAATTGTATAACGCACACATAATTTGTAAGAAAAATAATTAAGAGAATAATATATAGCATAAAAAAAATAAAAAATAAAATAAAAAAACTTCTAAACTCTATGCCATCCACTATGAAGGCCACCCACTTAACAAAAATTATGAAGTGGGAAACATTTGGGATTCGGATCCCCTCAAATTCTTGAGGGTATCAAATTTCTAATCTAGACCATTGATTTTTATCCAACGGTCTAGATTAGGTCACTTTTAAAATATTATTAAAAATTATTTATATTTAAAGAAATAAATAATAATAAATTAATAAAAAAAATTAAAAACATTTTAAAACATATAGCCAACCCAAGTGGTGGCCGGCCACCCCTGTTGAGATGCTAGGCGTGGCTTCGGCCACCCCTTGGCTCTTGGGGGAGGTCTAGCCACCCCCCAAGGAAAAAAAAAAAAAAATTAAAATTTTTTTGGCTTTGGCCATTGGGGGTGGCCGAACCACCCCCAACCACCACTTGGAGGTGGCCTAAGCCACCCTCCTCAAGGCCCTTGGGTAGTGGCGGATCCAATATTTTTCCTCACCGGGGGCATTTTTTTATGAATAAAAAAATAAATTAATTAAAAATATTGAAAAAAAAAGAATTAATTATGAAAAATGACAAACTCTTTGTAGATATGTTTTTTGATTTGTTCTTTATCATTAGGATAATAATCACACTTTTTTTTCTTAAGCAAGATCTCTGGCATTTTTTATGAATAAAAAAATAAATTAATTAAAATATTTTAAAAAATAATTAAATATATAAAAAAATAATCGCACTTTTTTTCTAAGCAATGATCTCTAGGCAAATTTGCTAAATCTACTTCAATATGAAGTTGTTTAAAATTTGATTGGAACTTAATAAAATTGTTTTTTTGTTCCAAAATCTCATATAACTACAATTATATATTTATACAATTAACAAATGAAACAAAATTTTATAAATTCATAAATAATTAAATATAAAAATAATTATCAAGAATATGCTAAATTAATGGCAATATGAATACTAAGACAATTAATTTAAAAGAACAATTTAAATCTAAATCTAAAAATTTATTTACATATTTATATATCTCAAATTTTCATTAAAGTTATTATCAAATATCAAGAATAGGCTGAATCTTAAATAAAAATAAAAATATTAAAACATAATATTAAAAGAACAATTTCAATCTAAATCTAAAAAATTAATTACATATTTACATAATTACATACCTAAAGAAAATTGAGGCCATTAGAAACATAGAAACAACTTAAACAAGCACAAGCTTTGCCTCTACCTAGTCGCCCTTCCAGACTTGCATCTTTGGAATTTTATGTTTTTTAAAGGACTTGTCACCTTTTGAAAATTGCATTAGACTTCGAACTTAGAAACAATCAAACAATTTGACCAGCAGCACCTGAAGGCGAAGCACACCTGGTCTTTTTTAAAAATTATTTTTTATTATTTTAATTTGTTGCACAGCCGCAAGTCTCCCATTACTATGTACATTCTTAATTCTTTAATTTTTTGTCGGCTGGTGTTTTAGTTTTTTAAATCTATTTTGTAGGCTGTCTAGCCTTTAATAGCAAGGACATAATTGTCAATTTGCCCACAAACAGTCCAAAGCTCACTTATTAAAACCATTTGTTTAATTAAAGGACATAATTATCAATTTATCATCTTCTTCCTCATTTCATTTAATCTAAACCTAAAACATCCTGCAACTGAAAACTGCAGCAGAAAATTTTGACCTCCCAATACTGCATCAATTGTTTGCCGTTGATAACTGGGGCATAATCATGGCCTAAGGGGCATACTTATGGCTGATACGATCATCATGGTTGAGGGGCACAAGAAATTTTTTTACTAAGGGGTAAGGAGAATTTTTATGAGTCGAAAGGGGTTAGATGCTCTCTCTCGACCCCCCCTGAATCCACCCCTGATTATATAAGATTCCAAATTCCTTTGATATAAGATACAAAGAGCCAAGGGCCCAAGAGAAAGATACAAATTTGAGACACCCAGAATCTAAAACAAAACAGAGGACAATGAAACTCAAATACCCAATTTGAATTCAGAAACACACATCGGAATGATTCATTTGACACAAAAATATCTAAAGCAAAAAGAAAAAGAAAAAAAAAAAAAACCTGATTTTTTTTTCCTCCGTTTGGTAATAGTGAAACTTTCTGGGTTCTTCTATTTTCTTGTGGTTAATAGAATGAAACCCAAATATAGATCTTTTATTTCATATTTTTCTTTGTTTATCATTTCCTATTCTCAACTTTTCCATCTCTAAACGTATCTTGGTATTTGAGTAGTTAACGTTTGTAGAGTTAATGTCTACGTTTGTTATTTTATTTATTTATTTATTAAGGGAGTGATGTGTCCTATTTTTAGCCAAAGGATTTCCGTAGAGAAATCCAAGCCCTTAGCTGGATATTTTCCAATTCTTTTGAACTGGAGAGTATCCTTTTCCGAATGAATTTAAAGATTCTACCCGTATGTCAAAACAAAAAAATCCCTAAAAGTCAAATTCCATCAAAACATTTAATGAATTATGTTAGAATAATGCACAACCAGCTGTTAGAACTGGTGTCCAAAACTTCAAAATAGTTAGATGATGTTTTGATTACATTTGAATAATGTTGTTTATTCTCTAATTTTATTATTTAACAATAGGCATATACATTTATATTATTATATGGAATATATGCGTAATTGTATATTTTCTTATTATATACATGTATAGTCCCTAAGTTGCATTGCATTTGATTACGGTGTGAGTAAGTGAATTATCACATAGAAGATCATAGTCAAAAGTCCTTATAACTTATAAAATTATAATTTGTAGTCATAAATGAAATTGAAAATTCCATCTAGACTATATAACATATCAACTTCAAATGGTTGATATGCTGGTATGAGAATAGGGTAGTATCATACACTCAACAGAAACGTGAGTCATTATTCTTTTGTAACACTATCATAAAGAATGATGTACATGTACAACAACTTAGAACAATTACTCTAAATTCTCAGCAGTTTGTGAACACAAATGTTAAGTATAAGTCACTTTGGTGTAACTATGAGCGAGACCCCATTATACGTCAACATCTCTATGCATTGGGTGATCACATGTAGCATGTTAGTGTATATGTAGGGCTTGTCCCACATTGGTAAGATTGGAAGCTAAGGCTCCTCTTTCCCTCCTATATAAGGAGGCTCTTGTATACATTCTAAGAATGCTACTCAATACAATGTAGTCTATTATATGTTTCTGCTCTCTCTCTTCTCTCTCTCCTCTCTCTCTTTCCGCTCTCTATAATATATTCTACAATATATTCAACATGGTATCAGAGCCACGTCTTTGACCTTTTTTTTTCGGCGCTCCCTCTAGCGACCTCCTCTTTCCGGTAGTTTCCAGTCGTCTACACGCCTCCAAGCTGGTTTTCTGCTCCAAATCTCTTCCACTCCTTCAGATCTACAGATCTGTGGAAGGTTCGCCGTCATCGCCCTTGAGCTCCTCCAGTTCTTGTGCCCGAGCCAATTGCGCCACCACCGTGACCCCTCTCGGCCAACATAACCACCAAAAGTGGTGTCTCGGCTCCGGATTGGTGGATCTGTCTAGTCTCAGCCAATTCTGAGATTTCACGCGCCGCCACGCGCCCCCAGAAGGTTCTGCACATCTTCCACGCGCCTCCACGCGCCACTGTAGCTCCTCCACGCGCCACGCCACCGATCGTGAAGGTTGCCTGTCCACCTTATAGATCCAGTGACGACGGTCAGATCTCCGCCAAGAACGTCCTCATAGGATACTGCACGCGCCCCCACGCGCCGGTAGATGCTCCTGCGCGTGGGCTTCACGCGCTCCCGGCGCCGCCCTGTCTTCCGCGCGTGTATTACACGCGCCTGTTTCTTCTGCAGCTCCTCATCTGCCACGTGTCTTCAGCCGCCACGTCAGCCCTATTCCAGCGCTCCAGACTGCCACGTCAGCACTATTTGACTATTGATAGTTGACTTTGACTTTTATAGTGTTGACCGTTGACTTTGATCGGGACTCCAAAAGTTGACTGTGTTTCCAACTCAATTTTTCGTCCTGATTTCAAATTTTTGGTCTATTTTTGCTTTTGGCATCTCTATATGACAGAAAACAAGATTCTTCTCCAAATTTAGGCATTTTTTGCGGTTCATGTCGATTCATGCATTGGTCATTTCGGTTCTCTGACCTTTTTTTTTTTTTTTTTTCTTTGTGCAGTTCAATCCGGTTCATTCTTCTTATGTAGGCACTCTTAGGTCGATGATTTTTTTTGGGCCAAAGAAGCCCTTTCAATCGACCCACTTATGCCTTGTCAAATGCCGCCATCACTGTCACTGCAGCCTCTCCTAGGCCATTGATCCATTACTAGTGAGAATTTTTGGGTGGACTTTAGCTCACCGACAAGGCGAGACAGTCAAGGGTTTCGCATGTTTAGCCTTTTTTAAACCATTTTCTCCATGCTTAGCCTCTTCAACCGGAGTCAATCTACTAGTTAGAATTTTGGGTCGACTTTAGCTCGACCCACTAGGCGAGGTCCATGGGTTTTGCATGATTAGCCTTTTAACCGCCAAGTCAATCTACTAGTTAGAATTTTTGGGTCGACTTTAGCTCGACCTACTAGGCGAGACGGTCCATGGGTTTTAGGCATGCAAGTTTCTTCATTACTAGTATATGGTTTTCAAGTCAAAATTACAACCAAGTGAACCAAGCTCTTCTTTTATGGCGTTACTTGCAACTCTTTCGCACAAGCAGCTTTTTGGTGAATTCATTTTTATTTTCCTTTTCTTTTATCCAAACTCAAGTTTACATATTGAGTTTGAGGGGATATTAAGAATATTATTTTATGTTAGGTTATTTTTCATTTTCTTTCCTTTCTTTTATTTTTTTATTCATGCTTTTGTTTTCCAACCTCAATGTTTAGACACATTGAGTTTGAGGGATGTTAGTGTATATGTGGGGCTTGTCCCACATTGATAAGATTGGAAGCTAAGGCTCCTCTTTCCCTCCTATATAAGAAGGCTCTTGTATACATTCTAAGAATGCTACTCAATACAATGTAGTCTATTATATGTTTCCGCTCTCTCTCTTCTCTCTCTCCTCTCTCTCCTTCCGCTCTCTATAATATATTCTACAATATATTCAACATAGCATTGTAAAAGTGTCTCGTCAAGAAAAAATTTAAATAATTTGTCAAAGAACAAAGTGACAAGAAATATTCCTCTTGTTTTAGATTTAATGAAATTGATTATTTTGAAATTTGGACATGAGTGTTTAAGTAGTAAGAACCTATTTGAGGGTTTTTGTTTTTTCTAGTATATGGGTCAAGATTTTTTAGGTGTCGCGAGTTCATATATGTAAATAAACTTGAACTAAATCACATTCTGCAACGAAAGAGATTTTTCTTTCTTTCTTTCATTCTTTCTTAAGGTGGATATTTGATATATAAACCCAACAAAAATAATAGGCACAAGCCTAAATCATTACCTGCTCTTTCTTCGAAAAATGCAAGTATTACGCAATGAAGATTTCATAGCAGCTTATACCCCATCACACTCTGCATTTATTTTTTCAATAAAAGAATGAATCATCTACACTGCTGCCTGTGGAAATTCCTCTCGGAAAGAGTTCTGGTGAGCAAAGTTTTCAACCTTCTAGCCCCAGCTCCAGGCCTCAAAACACCAAAATTCTCACTCTGCAGAGCTGAGCATGCATTATACATCTTCCCAGTACCCCCAGAACACCATCCCCCAAAAGAGAATTGCCCATGTTGTCTTTTGAGAAGCTGGCGATCGATTTTGTCAAGAACCCTGTCATTTTTCTTGAATTTCCGGGCGAACGGGCGGTTGCTCAAAACCATGCCCCTATAATCTTTGAGGAGGAGGGATCTAGGGTGCTGCTTTGGAGGATTATCCCATGTGATGTAATGGAGATCATGGTTTACTGTAGTGTTCTTGTACTCTTCAGAATTGCAGATGGCTGTCTGGAAGTATCCCTCAGGAGATGAGACAAAGTTGGTGTAGTAGAGGAGGAGGGTTCTTGGCAAATTGTCCCACCCCACTATGCAATACTCAGCAAAAGATCTTGACAGTATTGTCCATGCAGAACCTATCAGAATTTAGTTCAGCAGAAAGAAATAAAATTCCATATCAAGTGAAAGAAAAATACATGTAAAACTCAGAAAGTTCTGCAGAGAAATTATTATGTTTATGATTTAAATTCATCACACTGCCTAGATCATGACCATTGTGCTGAATTGGTGCTTATTTATCAATTTACCAGGTTGTTTGTTCTGCATTGATGTCAATTTACAAGTAACTTGGATGTATATGAATGGGTGTAAAAGTGACAATTCAACTATAAAGGGAAAAGTATACTTAATCACCTGAAACTAACACCTACACATGCATATTTTGGACTTGAAATGCCCAAGTTGCCCTAAACTACCATTTCCTTGCCATGTGACAAATGCTCAAATTATCATGAGTTTTGAAAAGTAAAATAAAATAAAAAGAAAGAAAAAAAGAAGAAAGATCTACCCCGGAAGGCTTTTGGGAGTAATTGAATCACGTTCAAGGCCCAAGGATGTTGACCAATTTCTAAAATAGGAGATGGATAAATCATCCCTCAGTCAGAGTGAGCCTTGTGAGGGTTTTAGGCCACACCCAAAAGTCTCAGTTTTTTTCATGTACACCATTACTATCTATACTAATACCAACATGTAACAGATGGGCCAAATCGTAATGAAATGATAGTTTAAGAGAGACCAGTGTCACAAATAATAGTTTTAGAATGTCTTTGTAAATGAGTTCTAAGGAAATTTGGGTATTTCAAGTCGAAGATATTAACATGTGGCTCAATTGTGCTATTTTTCATCCATTTTAATGCCACAAGTAATGGAGACGTCTTTTGTTAAAAAAAATAGTAGTTTGTTTTTAGGAAGTTAGATTGAATTGAGTGAGAAGAAAGAGGTTCTGGCTTGATCAACAGTAATCCCAAGGGTCATGAACTACAATCCCTCAACCATAACCAACTCGGCAAAAAACACTATATAGGACGAAATCAAACTTTTTGAGTCAAAACATAATGTGAGCAAAAAGCTGTAAGCCCTGTGTTTGGTTGTCTGAAAAGATGAATGAGACAAAAACTTGTAAACTATATATTTTTTTTTTTTGGGCGAAAGAAACAAAAAAGGGGAGAAAGTGCCATTTTTAGCATTATCCTCCCCAATTACTAGTGATACGTATGTATCAGTATCACTAGTAACAATGATTTGGTTACTTTTCAAAACAAAAAACAATGATTTGAATAAACAAAAATCACATGCAAACAATGTATTTCATTTTTCCATATTCCCCGTTTCCCCTTCACCTCTTTTTTTTTTTTTTTGTAATTTGGTTACTTTTCAAAACAAAAAACAATGATTTGAATAAACAGAAATCACATGCAAACAATGTATTTCATTTTTCCATATTCCCATTCCCTTCACCTCTTTTTTTTGTAAAAAAAAAAAAAATTCTTATAATTGTGATTGAAATATTTGTTCACCTATTTAAAAATAAATAAATTAAAATTAGTGCAAAATTAATAGTGGGTGATTAATTAATTGCATATGAATAATGCTATAAGTTTTTCTTATGTTACTTTTGTGTCCCTTCAAAGATGATATGACTCTTAAAATCACTATTAGACTTGTGATTGATCATTACTGAATTTTAATCAAATTGTGATTTTAAAAGTCACTTTATTTTTAGAGTGATACAAAAGTGATATAAGAGAAATTTAAAATTATTCAATTACATACAATGTTCAGCGAACAAAATTTTTCTCAAAAGTAGGTTGTAGAAAATCTATAAAATTGCTATGTCCTTTGAGCATATGAGAATCACATGTTTTTTAATAATTATGTTAAAAAAAAAAAGAGTAATTCTCACATGCTAATTAAAAAAAAAAAGAAATCATGTGTTTATCACATGTTAAGAAACACATGATAGTTTTACATACTAGGTTGGAAGAATTCAAAAGAAATTTCTGAACAAGGATCCGCGTCAAATACCTACTCGAATTGCTAACAATTAGGGTTAGGACATGCTATGTGAGAGACCCTATATGAACTCAGCTACTTAAATAAATTTTAAACCATTTGGCCACCTATCTAGATAGGTATGTCGCAGGTAAAATTTTGGAGAAAGTCTACATACCTTCCTTAAACTACCACTTAATTGATAATGTCACTCTCTCCCAAACTTTTAATTGCAACAATGTCTTCCTAAACTACAAAAAATTGCCTATATCCACATTTCCCTAATGACGAAAATACCCATAATAAAAAAAAATATTTTTTATTTTTTGGAAAGATGGTCATTTTTGACTTTTTCTAAGGATTACCTATGCATATGTAGGAATCTAGTATGTTATGCTAACTTCCACTATATTAGGGTATTTTTGTCTTTTTACTTGCATTGGGATGAAAATTACATATTTTTGGTATTTTAAGGGATATTGTCCAGATTAAAAGTTTAGAAAAACATTATTAAATTTCACATTTTACCAATATTACTAATAATTTAAACAAATAATTGATCATTTTGAATTTTGTAAAGCACTCCGTACAAGCAGGCAATTGCATGTGCGTTTGGACAGACAAGCAGAAGCAGGTGACAGATAAAAGAGAAGCGATCCCATAAAATGCACCCTCTCCCACAATTTAATGTCCATTTTACTTCCTCTTCTAATAAATGGATTCGGAGTTGAGTTGAAAGGTCCTTGGAAACCCAGGACTAATCGAGGACAGATCATAATCGGATTCTTTTCCTTTATGCCCTCCACTCCCCACGATGAATTTTCAAGCCTCCTAAGTTGTCGTTTTTGTCATT
The DNA here is from genome assembly GCA_013348765.1 of Carpinus viminea. NCBI lineage: Eukaryota > Viridiplantae > Streptophyta > Magnoliopsida > Fagales > Betulaceae > Carpinus > Carpinus viminea. Next base: position 18,637,076 of record CP054674.1, read on the forward strand.
GAAATTACAAATTTTGCTCAAAGTTTTGTGGAAATTTAGGTGTTACGAGTTGGATGCCGGTAGGTGGAGGAATGGGGGGTTACCAAAACAAATTTTATAGTTGATATTAACTACTAACCTACCTAAATTAGAAAGAAAGAAATATACATATACTACTTACCTACCTTTCACTAGTGGCACTAGGCATCATCAACAAAATTTGGAGAATGAAAAGGACATTTAACAGCAATCAAATCAAATGAAATAAGAATATATATATTTTTTTTAAATAATAATAATTCAGAATAGAACATATATAAGAGAATATTGACGACATTTCACATCTCTAATATAATTTATTTTAATTATTATTTTTAAATGGCTAACGTATAGTGTTAAAAATAAAGAAAATCCGAGAAATTAAATAAGTGGAAACAATTATCTATCTTCACGTGTCACTCAAGTACGGGTGACGTCACTGACGTGGGTGTGGTCTCTCAAGACAAGAGTCAAGAAGAAGAATAAAGAAAAAAGAAAATCGGGCAAGGCTTTGCTTTGAAGGGGCATGGATGCAAATAAATTCCTTTTAAAAATAGGGCTTGAAATGTAATAAGGAAAAGAGATGGGAAAAACCTGTATAGAGCTTGAAAGCTGTTGGGACGGACCTCTGTTTAATAACCCACCAAATGTCAGACTTATTGCGGCTATACAGTCCTGGGTCTATTATTATTGGCTTCCCTCTCTTATTCCTGAAACATTCATTGCATTTGCCAAATCATTAGCATGCCCTTAACAGAAAATAAATTATAATACACCACCGTTTTATATATATATATATATATATATATATATATATAAATAAGACAAAATTAAAAATAACTAAAACAAACTCTCACAATTTCCAACCCAAGTGACCGCTGTGCTGTATGAAATTCAGATCTCTCGGCAACTCCGAAAAGGCATCAATTAGATCTGCAAAATTAGAAAAATACGAAATTCAAATCTAAGAATATTTAATTAATATTTTAACGCATAATACTTAACAATTTTATTAGATAATGCTATATTATATATACATATATATATATGTATATGTATATATAAGAGTAGGCCGTTAGTTAGTTATTGGTGAACCACCCCATTTGAAGACTCCTAATTTTATAACCGTCCTGTTTAGTTATCTGTATAAATTATTAGTAATTTAAACAAGCTATCAATTTAAATAGATAATGTGATTAACCTTATCAAATAAATCTCAAGAATCCTCTCGCATTATCTTGCCTAAATTACTATCGATTCAAATAAATACTTGCTTGTAGTTGTAGATCCCAATCCCACAGTTTGAAAGAGAATGTCAAATAGAGTATCGTAGTTAATTATATCTCAAATATAACTAATAAGTATGATCTAATTCAGAACAAGGAGGAAAACACTGTAAATAAAACTTTATGGGTGGGATGCAAAATTAAGAAGAAAATCAATCTTATCAAAAAAAAGAAAAGAAAAAAGGGCACTCACCCTACCATCTTGAGTGATCAAGGGATAATCAGAAGCACTAAGATTAATGAACCAATCCCAATTGCAGGTCCTCAACAGCATTGCCATTGCATGGAGAGTGGTGGCCAGCATGGTGGGTCCTCTGTACGTCACCAAGTTTGGCTTCTCAACCAGCCACACATTACCCACTTGGTTGAAAACCGGTTCCCCCGCCACAAACTCCGCTAAATCCCTGTGCTCCGCCGCCGGCGCACCGTAATCCATGTGAATCAAATAGTAATTCGCCGGATGATACAATGCCTTCACCACCCGCTTTAGCCTTCCGGTGTCGCCTTTCGACGCCGAGATCAGGTAGGCGAATGTCGCCGGGTACGGCTTGTCGGATCTTTGCACATTCAAGAAGTTCATAATCGGCCTGAAGTTTGAGATGGGCAGGCTCAGTTTAGTCGGAATGTAGAGAAAAGAGAATAATATTGCGAGTAGCATGAAGAAAATGGTGAATCCTTTGATACCCATCAGAGAGAAAAAGAAAAGAAGAAATGAAAAATGTGAGAAAATTCAGAGAGAGAATGGTGGAGACGACGATGGGAGGATTGGAGTTTTTCAGTGAGTTTGAGGAGATTTAAATGGCTGAAGAATTGGGGGAATGATGAAAAGGGTAGGGAGGGGAAGTATGTGGATTAAGATCTTTGGGTTCCTTGCTTGGAAGCGAAGGCCTCCATTTGTCAGTTTATTGTCGGTGGGAAGTGTTTGTTTTTTTTTTTTGATTTTACAGTCCAATATTGACTACTCAACGCAATTGTTCCCATGATTTTTTCTAGATTATTTATGTCTGAATTTACGGAACTACCCTTTGTTGTTGGGCTTCACCTAACAGTTGTATGCCAGATAGGTGCGGCATCTTTTCAATCTATTGAACCTTTTTTTTGGGGGTCAATATATATATTTTGGGTTTATTTTTTAGAAATGCTACCGTTCTTACGTGGTTTTTCTAATGTTCTCGTGGTTCTAGATAATATTATTTTCTAAAAATGCAAAAAGAAACTTGTTCTTACTTTCTAAACTATGCATATGGTTAAAAATATAATAAATTCTGCCATTTTTCTTCTTCTAAAAGTGCTTTTTAAAGAACAATATAACGTAAGATTAGGAAAACCACCGCATTTCTCCTCTTTTTGGGTCAAGATGATTGCAAGATTTCATGCTACATCCAAGTCTATAATTAAGAAGAGAAATGTTAGGAATACTAAATTTAATATTTTCCTTTATTAATTATTAATTATCTTCAATGAATAAACTTTATATTATTTTAACATTTATCTCTAGGTAAAAGATCTAGTATCTCTAATATTTCTGAATTAGTAAATAGTTGTTGATATGGAGGAGGCAACACTCACCAAAAAAGGGGAGGTTGAGCTACCAAATTTTCTTAAACAGATAAATCCAAGAGAGCCTAAGGGTATGTTTAAAAGTGCGTTTGATGGACCTAAAAGTGTATTTAATACTCAAAAAGTGTAACGACGCCGATGGGCAAATCAATTAACTAGTAATTGATATCATATTCACCTCTCAGCCTTATCCCTCACGGGATAAGACTCAAAGATTTCAACATTTCTTGTAACAAAAAAGTTGCAGTGTAAGACTTTACCAAGACTATAGGAATAAGAGAATAATTTGACATTCACACAACATGCACCAGAGAAAATATAACATCATCATTATCACCACATAAATATTCATCAAAATATACTGGTCATCAAACCATCATTAAGTAGGGGAGGTACAAACCATAATAACATAATAAACATTGTTTTAAAAAAGGATCAACAGATCAAAGGATCAAAGCTTAGATCTAAGCTTAAGTATAGCTAATGAAATCAAAATCTCAATCATATTCGCATGAGCAGTCCCTCCATCCTCTCACATGGTTCCTAGTAAAATGGGATCCATATCCTCAAAAATCACATAGATTAAGTCCTAAGCGATCACCCAAGTTGGTTCTTGCGGCATCCTCGCCTAGAATAGATAAATCGCGCAAGTATTCGTAATGAAAGAGGAAAACATAAATAAAAATGGTAAGTTTAAGACTTAGTAATTCTTAACGCAAATAATGCTCATATCATTTTAATAATGAACTCTGATATTTTCGTAAAATAGATAACAATTCTATTATGACAATTTATGCTATACGTGATGTAGATATATATAATATATCTATATGATACAAAGTAACAATCATAATTCAATAGTATGGTCTACTTGAGATATTACCATTGCACGCTACCGCACATAATACTAGCGGCATGACCGAATTCGACCTCAGGTGGCCCACACCGCTAATGATTTTCATCCTGTAGTGATTGCTAAGGCTGGCAAAACATGTTGTGTGTTGGGTTTGTATCCGACCCGATTATGACTTGACATGTTTATGCCCAACGTGAACACGAAACCTCCAAACCCGAACACGACATGGTTTATAAACAGGTAACATGACATGAACTCGTTTATGTAAACGGGTCATGTAGGGTCGATACAACCCGACACGGCTGACCCGAATGTAGAGTCATTTAATTTAATTTATTATTATTTTATATATATATATAAGTAACCATTTTAATTTGTATAACCTAACAAAAATTGCAACCAAGCAACAAGTACAGTGGCGGTCTTTCCTCTACTTCAACAAACAAACACTGAAAGTCCATCTATATAGATACAAAACCAAAGTTAAAACCAAATTAATTACATGCTCATGTTAATGACATGAATATTAATAGATTTTGCTCAAGGTGATTTTAGATTTTTAAGTTCTCTGGTTTTGATGCATTGCTCCACCAATTCCAAGGGAGACTTTTCTGTTGCTTGCAACTCTTGTGGGAGGTCTCAAAGCCTTTTTTCCACTATTTGATGGACTGGGTTTTGAACTTTTGACCCAAAAAGTGCTTCCTGCTTTGCTTAGCTATCAGCTGTCCATGGATTCTCTTTTGGTCCTAAAATACAGAACCAATTCAAGCATGGATCATAAAGAGAAAAAAAAAATTAAAACGTAAAAGCCATGCTGATTATCATAAATTAATTAAAACCACGGAGCTAAGTTACGAGTTCAGAAACAAAACACAACGCGTTTCTTCTCAAAGAACAAAAATCAAACTCTATTGTAATAAAAGTCACAAATCCCCTCTTCAGTTATCAAGCAAACCGAGGAAAACATTAGGAAAATGTGGCTCAAAGGACACCGACAGCCCATACAAATTTTAGCCCACTAATTCTTGAAACATTTTTGGCCCCTAGTTATCATCCTAGAACACTCAAATTTAACAAAATACCCAAGAATTACAGACCATCAGTTTCAAAACTCACAGAAATAATTTCACCATCGGTTTCAAAACCCATCAGTTTCATGCTTTCAAGCCTTTCAAAATTTACTTTATGAACTTTAGCCACCAAATCAACCACAGAAAATCAAAACAAAACCCACCGAAAATCAACTAAATCAAAGGAAAGAACATACCTGGAGGCCAACGGAGAGAGAGAAAGTCAGGCTGAAAGAAACAGAGATCAGAGTGAGTTAGAGTCAGAGAGAGATGGAGATCGGATTCGGAGATTGAGAAAGAGAAAGAGCTAGAGAGGCACGAGAATGAGAGTTTGAGACTTGAGAGACTATGTGAGCGTGTGTGGCATGGCTGAGATACTGAGATTGAAGGAGAAGCAATGAGAAAGTGAAAGAAAAAAAAAACCCTAGGTTTACATCTGACTTTTTTTAAAAAAAATATATATATATATAGGTCAAACGTGTCAACCCGTGAACCTGACAAGTTGACTCGACCCGACACATTTACTAAACGTGTCATAAATGGGTGACCCATTTACAACTTGAACCCGTTTAAACCCAACCCTAACCTGAATTTTATATGTCGGGTTCATGTGTCACGGGTTAAATTACCAGCCCTACTGACTGTCTTTAAGACTGTGCCAGCCATGAACAACTATTGGATCCAATGCTCATATAATTTAGACATTTGACCATAAAGCTAACATATATAGTAAGTCCATGGCTATTATACCGCATGTACCGGTGTATCATGTCATAAGATGCAAATTATCTTGTCTGTATTTTACATGCATGTTCTTTTTATAAGTTTCACTTTATTAACATATTCAGTACAACGTTTTCTCAAAATGCTAAAGTTCATATGCAGCAAGTATAAATTGTGAAAGTTGCAAATAAGAATATTTTCTTTGTACACAAAATAGTCGTACAGTACATGAAAAATAACAATGAGCATTATGTGAGTTCAAACTCACCTGGGTCGAATAATGTTTCCGAGAATTCTAAACATTTTGGGTTCTCCAAATATGTGAAAAACCTTCATTAGTCATATTTCTACTAAAACAACTCTAGAACAAGGAAAACTGGAGTTATCGGACGGCTTGGTAAAAATAAAGTTCCCTCTCACACTCTGGACCGTACGTCTAGGCTCAAGGCCGTCGCTTGCTATGACATTTCAGGTCGTATGTCCGGTCTCAAGATCGTACATCTGCTTCAAGGTTTTCAGAGAGAACCTCATTTTTTTCACTCATCCTCTTAACCTCCAAACCCACTCTTAAACCTACCAAAGAGCTTCCTAGGTGTAATGCCCCAAGTTCTAGGGGTAGAATGATTGGAAGAAATTGTAACGTATCCTTAAAACTAAAAATAAAAAATAAAAAATTCTCATAAGATCACCATAGAAACATAACATTACTAGAGTACTATTATCTCAAATACATAATGTAGCGTGTACAGTAATCTCATAAAAATACAATTACACAATCTATGCTCGTCCCAAGCGGTCTAATCCATAAAATGGAGTCCCAAAAACTTCTATTGCTACTACTTCTGCTAGTTCTCAAAGAAATAAGCCCAAGTATCCCCCTGGTACCCTTGTTCTCAGTATTATAAATTATAGGGCAATCTGAAAAAGATGAATAGGAAGAATAGGTGAGTTCGACAACTCAGTAGCCATAACACCAAATGTTATAAAATATGCTATGCATAATTTTTATATTGTAATCTCTATCATGTACAACAATAATTTATGCAAAATAAAGCATGATAGTTGCAAAATGAGTAATCAACACTTCCTTTTTACTTTTTTGGTTGTTTTACCCTTTGACTCATTGCCGTGAGTTTACCATGTGCGGCGTACGTTTGGCTTGTCCTGAAGGATTCCTTTGGCTCATCTTGTCGTCATAGGGGAGAGCTACCAAGTTGGGAAATCCCCTAGGTGGAGGCCACCTGGCCGGTAGCACACACCTTCTCGTAACCGTCCTTCGGTGTGCTTGCTATGCTACCCTTACGATTTAGCCGATCGTTGCTTCAACGTCTCGGGGTTTAACATTTATTATTCATGAATGCACATATAACATTTCATATAATCTTGTAAGCTCATCCATATTTGTATAACATATCATGAAACCTTTATGAGCTCTTTCATTCATAATTGCATTCATGCATAACTCATGAAAATGAGGTAATTGCAATACGTAAAATTCTTAAACCATGCAATATGATTGAGTAAAACTTTGCATTAAAAATATGAAAGGAAGTGCAGTTGAAAATCATGTAAGTGAATTATTCATAAAATTCCCAACATTTTTTCAAAAGATTTATAATAAAAACTGTTGGGGTTTTTGGTGTTGTGTCCCCTTACCTGACATTGCATGCCCTTATTTTGAATCTGCATCTAACTCATAATTCCTACAACGAAGGTAAAAAGTACCTTAATCATCAATTCATTTATCCTCAACATCAAACCCCACCATATATTGATTTATAGGGAAAAATATAAAAAAAGCCCCCCAAACTACCAACCATTTATAATTTAACCCCCTGAAGTTTCAAAAGTGATATAATAGCCCCCCAAACAACCAAAAAGTTGCATTTTGGCCACCTCCGTTAGTATTATTATCAAAGTGGATGGAAAAATCAAAATTATGTTGTTTTGGCAATGATAAGTTACTAAAATATCCTCTTGGAGAAAAAAAAAATTAAAATAAGTATCAAAACAGTGCCGTTTTGACTTAAATTAGGGTTTTCCACACTTACCAAAACAGTGCCATTTTGGTAAGTGTTAGGAATCAAAATCAAATAAAAAAATAAATCCCTATCAAGGTTGTCGAGCCTTCGCTGGAGTCGCTCAAAACTTCGCCAGACTGCTTCTACTCTCTCCCTCCCTCTCTCTCTTTCTCTCTCTCTCTCTCTTTCTCTCTCTCTCTCATGCTTTGTTTTTAATGGATATGTGTAAGTAAGCAAAAATCTTCTCTGCATATCTCTGTCTCGCTTTCGTCTTTCCTTTTTTTTCTGCTCTTTCTTTCTATCTTTGATTGAGTCTTTCATGGATTTTGGTAATAGCGGTAGTATGTCCTCCAGTAGCGGTGATGAGGAGTACGACTCACATGCCAAATCAATCTCCGCCTTCTTGAACCCACCGAGCCATGCTGATTCATTGTCTAACCACCCACTGATAAGAGCTAAATATTGTATATTTGGACCCCTTAATTTGCATTAGTTAATCCTTTAGCTATGTCGTTATCTGACGCTTTGTGTTAGATTTGTGTTTTAGTGTTTTGTAGGTTGCTGAAGAGAAACTGCATCTTAAAAGGGGAAAATTGCAAAGTCTTGGAATAAAACATACTTTGAGAAGATCTAGAAGATGTGGTTAAGCTTGACCAAATCAAATGAAGGAGAAAATCGGAATTTCCCTAAATGGAGATAATTTCGGATTTGATTCAAATTCAGATTCTGCACATGTCTCAGTGTTTTGACCATAACTTTCTGCTCAAATATCGGATTGAGATGATTCAAATGGCAGTGGAAAGCTTGTTTAAAATGCTACAATTTATTGTGAAATAGGATTTTCCTAATTCGGACGTTTACTTTGTCAAAATCGTCCCACAATATGAGAACGCAAATTTGAGCGAATCTTATCCGGATTTCAGACTTCTAATTGGACAGGGAGACTGACCTCCGAATTATCTAGGTTTACTTGGGCTTTTAGGACTTCTCTAAGCCTATAAATAGACCTATTTGCATTCAAGAAAAGATACACAAGCCTAGAGGCAAAAATTCACAGCTTCTCTTTAGTTTAGTTTTTCTGTAGTTTAGGATTTATTTTTATGTCGGGCTAACCCCCAACTAAGGTTGGGGATGAAGCCTCACCATTGAAGAACATCATTGCTGTTATGTAAGTTTTTATTAATCTGATTTTATAGAGTTTATTGTTTCAATTGTTTTACTCCTAATTAATTATGTGGAGTGATTCTTAGATATCTCTTGTGATTCAAGGATACATGTGATGATTTGAGATAATTTCATATGATTGATTGCTTGGTTTTTAACTCATAAAATTGGATATCCCTTGTGATTTGTTCTCTGGATACATTTGGTGTTTCAATTAGATTTGGATTCCTTTTGTGATTTGATCAATGAATGGATACATAGGATGCTTTTGATTAATTCTTTGAAGCGTAGTAAAACATATCTAAGATTTTAATTGTGAGAACTTGATTGATATTAATGAGCATATAATATGTTGTTATGAAGTGGTGAGTGTGAATTCCCAAACCTTAGTAACTTTACCTTTTGTTTTATTTTATTTATTTTATGTTTTGTCTTTTAATTTTAAAACCCAATTTCAAAACCTTTTGGAACTAGATTAGGATTAAATTAGTTTAGATTTAAATTTGCTTTCAAAATACAATTCCTATGGGTTCGACCTCGCACTTGCAAAACCATTATATTGCAAGCGATTCGCACTTGCAGTACATTTAATTTGTACATCAAATTTTGGCGCCGTTCTTAGAGTTGTTTAATTTTTGAAACCAATTTATGTTTAAATTGATTTTATCTTTCTACTAGTTATAATTAGGATTTTATTTTTCTGCAATTTATTTTTATTTTATCCTGTTTCTAATAAAAAAAAAAGATTTCTTTTCTTTTTGTTTTGTTTGTTATTTTGGCTTAATTTGCAGTTTCGCATTCTTTTATGCATGGCGCGAGTGCGATCGCTAATGCGATACGCTCGAGCATACTCAACAAACAAGCACCAACATAGGAGGCTTTCGCTCATAGCGAGCATCATCATCGGCGGATCGGTGCCAATCGATCCCTATCTTGCGCTCAGATTTTTGCCAAAATTTTATTTTGGTCCGTTTTGTGAGTTTTAAATTTTAGTTTTATTTTCTTTTAGTTAGTTAGTTGTTTTTAGTTTATTTTCAAAAAAAAAAAAAAAAGAGATGAATAATGTGTATGAGGAAAACAATTGTTTAGATTCTACGAGTGAGGTCAATGACTTACGTGATAGATTCTATCAATTCAAAGCAGCCGGATCTACCCCAACCCATTCTTCTCACACACACCACATAAGTCATGTTCATATTGCTCCAATCCTTATCATTGTTCTAGTAATTGTCCATCTTGGGACAACTTTCTAATTTTCATATGAGCAAATGAACACTAGTTTCTCCTATCCGATGTGATTCAAATTCCAATTTTACAACCCGAATCGGAACAACCAATCCGATTTCTCATGGTCATTTCGGACTATAGGAAATTATGCTCCCCAATTTCAGGAATTGCACCATTCAGACTATCCGTAGTTCGATCATCAAGCTCAACCACCTTCCTATCAAGCACCACAACCTGCACCTCAGTCTTCATTGGAAGAAATGATGAAGGCATTCATGCAATTAATCGACAAAAACGCAAGCACTCACGCATCAAACGACAAACTCATGAATGCCACCATGTCCAACACTAGAGACATACAAGATGAAAGGTTACATTGCGATAGAAGGACAAATCGGTCATCTTGTTATTGAATTAAATAGAATAGAGGAAGAAGAGCTTCAAAGTCAATTGATGATTGAAAGGCACCACATGAGTGATGAGGATGATTCCAAAAATTCTTATCATGAGCATGCCCAAGTCACCACCACACTTGATGAGGATGAAATTGTAGATAACAAAGAGGAGCACACAAAGCAAGTTGAGCAAATTGAGCGAGTTGAGCACCATGAGAAAAGTAGTCAACCAACAAATCCTAATACGCAGTGACATGGAAGTGAGTACTAAAGCTCCGCAGCATCACTGCCTCTTGAGACACATCAAGAACCCAAAGTTCCATCTCTAGATTGTCTCCAAGAGCCATCTTATGCCAAGATACTCAAGGATCTATGCAAACAAGCGAAAATCTAGGAACCACTTTCCTAAGAAGATCCTTGAAGCAAGCAATTCTATATAAGATGGCGAAATATCCTTCAGAGGGATATAAAGTTTTGAAGAAGAAGGGTGGAAGGATTGATTGGACATCAGTATGATAGGGGGAAGCGCTGTAAAGTTTTCTCCTCCATTTTATTTTCTGCACTTCACTCCACATTTTCTTGCTTTCCTTTTTCATTAATTGTTTTTAGTTTTGTTTTTGTTTCTAACAGCAATTAATCTTGTGATGTTTTGTTTATATATATTCTGTTAGTTTTGTTAATTGTGTGTTGGTGTCTAAATTTGGGAGACTCCCTAGTTTTTTTTCACACTTTGACGTTTCCTTACTTCCGGTAATGTATTGCTATACTACACATTGAGGGCAATGTGTAATTCAAGTTTGGGGGTATGGAAAACACTTTGTCTATTTATTTTTGTTTTTGTTATTATTTGTTTATTTTTATTTGTCTTTTTGTGCTGAAAAAATAAAAATATTGTGCTATGTTTTTGTCAAGTTTGAGTTAAATTGTGACTGTGATTTGCATTTCATTGGCTTGCTTAAAGGGTTAAACATATCATTATGTCAATAGGTGTCTAAGTCTTTTGACTCATTTTGGATAATTGATATTTCACTTGTTTTAAGCTAAATTTTATGAGCACATTAGCATGTTTTTCTGTGAGGTATGATGTTTGAGCTTAAGCTTGTTCCTTTGAGATTTGTTGGATGACCTATTGATGATTAACCTTGGCTTGCAAGATAATAAATAAAGAAAAAATGAATTAAAAAAAAAAGAAGAAGATCATTTTGAGTTTTCACTAAGTAACGGACCTTTTGCCTCATTAAGCATTGAGTGTTCGTCAAAAGGTGTGAAATTTAAAGATTGATGATATGGCTAGCTTGGCTTAGAGCCTTTTGACTTGAGTTAATAAGCTCTTAGGGATGTTTACATCTAGTGCCCTAAAGCCAAGCGGCTTGGAGTCATTAACTTAACACTCGATACCAAGGTCAATTAGAAAGCTTAAGGAGCTAAGCATTGCACACCTACATAAAAGAAAAGAAATATATATATATCTTGCCTTGGTTGTTTCATCTGTTTGGGATTCTTACAATTTTGTGGAGCTTGTTTTGAGTTTGAACTAAAGCTTCTTGATTATATGCTACTTTCACTTTACACTTTTCATAACATATGATGTCTTGATTATCCATTTATGAGTTATTTGATTTTGGATACCCGTTGATTGTGATGATGGTGTTTGTCTTTTAAGCTTGCTTATGAATAAGAATCATGGTTTATGTGAAACTTATTTCTTGTTAACAACATAGTGCCATAATGTTTGTGGGTATCATTCTTAAACCCTCACGAGACTTCACTCGTCCTCTAGGGATGCCTAGGGGTTTAAAAGGCTTGTTGCATGTGCTAAATGCAATCGTCTCTCCGACGGAGGATTTATGTTATTGCTTTCATTTTATTTTTGTTTTGTTTTGCTAAGGGACTAGCAAAATGTAAGTTTAGTGTTTGATAAGAGCTAAATATTGTATATTTGGACCCTTAATTTGCATTAGTTAATCCTTTAGCTATGTTGTTATCGACGCTTTGTGTTAGATTTGTGTTTTAGTGTTTTGTAGGTTGCTGAAGAAACTGCATCTTAAAGGGAAAATTGCAAAGTCTTGGAATAAAACATACTTTGAGAAGATCTAGAAGATGTGGTTAAGCTTGACCAAATCAAATGAAGGAAAAAATCGGAATTTCCCTAAATGGAGATAATTTCGGATTTGATTCAAATTCAGATTTTGCATACGTCTCAGTGTTTTGACAATAACTTTCTCCTCAAATATCGGATTGAGATGATTCAAATAGCAGTGGAAAGCTTGTTTAAAATGCTACAATTGATTGTGAAATAGGATTTTCCTAATTCGGAAGTTTACTTTGTCAAAATCGTCCCACAATATGAGAACGCAAATTTAAGCGAATCTTATCCGGATTTCAGATTTCTAATTGGACAGGGAGACTGACCTCCGAATTATCTAGGTTTACTTGGGCTTTTAGGACTTCTCTAAGCCTATAAATAGACCTATTTGCATTCAAGAAAAGATACACAAGCCTAGAGGCAAAAATTCACAGCTTCTCTTTAGTTTAGTTTTTCTGTAGTTTAGGATTTATTTTTATGTCGGGCTAACCCCCAACTAAGGTTGGGGATGAAGCCTCACCATTGAAGAACATCATTGCTGTTATGTAAGTTTTTATTAATCTGATTTTATAGAGTTTATTGTTTCAATTGTTTTACTTCTAATTAATTATGTGGAGTGATTCTTAGATATCTCTTGTGATTCAAGGATACATGTGATGATTTGAGATAATTTCATATGATTGATTGCTTGGTTTTTAACTCATAAAAATTGGATATCCCTTGTGATTTGTTCTACGGATACATCTGGTGTTTCAATTAGATTTGGATTCCTTTTGTGATTTGATCAATGAATGGATACATAGGATGCTTTTGATTAATTCTTTGAAGCGTAGTAAAACATATCTAAGATTTTAATTGTGAGAACTTGATTGATATTAATGAGCATATAATATGTTGTTATGAAGTGGTGAGTGTGAATTCCCAAACCTTAGTAACTTTACCTTTTGTTTTATTTTATTTATTTTATGTTTTGTCTTTTAATTTTAAAAACCCAATTTCAAAACCTTTTTGGAACTAGATTAGGATTAAATTAGTTTAGATTTAAATTTGCTTTCAAAAATACAATTCCCTGTGGGTTCGACCTCGCACTTGCAAAACCATTATATTGCAAACGATTCGTGCACTTGCGAGTACATTTAATTTGTACATCACCCACCACACCAGCCGCCGTCATCGCATCAGCGCCACCACCAACAAACCCACTCCTCCATGTTTGATCCTTTATTGAACTACTTCGACCACCCATGCTTCGTCCATCTCACAAACCCGAATTGGACCCGAATGCCGCCGATCTCGGCGGCCTAATAACTCCCTCTTCCTCATCCTCACCCCAAAACCAACCTTTCTTAACCAATCAATTAGGCGGTCAGAGCAGAGCGGGTGGTTTTCCCAACATATAGATCCCCTCGGCACCGGAAAATGCTTCGCCGGCTCAAGTAAGCAATGACAACAACAACGTAGTTCGAAACCCAAAGAAGTGGTCCGGAGCGTCCAGGCGTGCACCCACCACGCTAACCATAGACACCACGAATTTCCGAGCCATGGTTCATGATTTTTTTTTTTTTTTTTAAATTCCTACCTCTTACCAAAATGGCACCGTTTTGGTAAGTGTGAAAAACCTTAATTCAAGCTAAAACAGTGCCGTTTTGATCCTTATCTTAATAAGGTTTTTTTTTTCCTCCAAGAGGGCATTTTAGTAACTTATCATTGTCAAAACGACGTAGTTTTGATTTTTTTTAATCCATTTTGACGGTAATACTAACGGAGGGAGCCAAAATGCAACTGGTTGATAGTTTGGGGGGCTACTTTATCACTTTTGAAACTTCAGGAGGCTAAATCGTAAATGGCTGGTAGTTTGGGGGGCTTTTTTATATTTTTCCCTTGATTTATATATCTCTCATAAAATGCTAATAATCAACTCATCTAAGGCCTCAATAAAGCATCCAAAACTATTCGACAATAATTAAGAAATCTACCTAGCCATAACATCGTTCTCTTCGTAAGCCATTTAATTTATCAACTTACTCCCAATATCATAAGCTTAGAAACATTTATAACAGTTATAACTAATCCCTCTAAATAGCAATTCAAATATTCATACCACAGAAGCCCCAATTTAATTCTATAAATTTATCTTCATACTAAAAATACCATAAAAAAAATTACCTTAGAATTCTCATATTTTTCTTTCCTGACTCCCCTTCCTTTCTCTTTTTTCCTCTTTCTTTTTCTTCTCTCTTTCCTTTCTTTTCTTCCTCTCTTCTCTTCTCTCTTCTTTTCTCCTCTCTTCCTTTCTTTTCTTCCTCTCTTTTTTCTTCTCTTCTCTCCTTCTCACGCTCACTTGAGCAGTTGAAAAGTGAGGGAAAACATCTCCTTATATACTTGCTACGGGTTGCCACATGAGAGACAAGTGTCCCACCACTTGTCTCTTTTCTTTTCTTTTTTCTTCTTCCATGGCAGCAAGCTGCCCTTCAGTCAACATGCCTCTTGACAAGTACCTAGCCCATGTGTCCATGCGAGAATGAGAGCATCATGCAATGCAACACTTATACAGCAATGTGCCCATGAGAGAAATGAGAGAATCATGTAGTTCAACACCTGTACTCACTTGAGTTTCATAACTTAACAGCACAACACATGTACTGTCAAGATGAGTTTGCATTTACCTAAATCAGGGGCGGATCTGGGGAGGTCAAGGGTGGGCATATGCCCACCCTCAACTCCTAAAAATCCCCTTTATCATGGTTAAAAAAAAATTTGCCCTTATTATGCCCTCTCTCAACCATGATTATGTCATTTACCCTTATGCTTAAGCCATATTATGCCCCTTAATAAGTAGAAATTTGAAAAAAAAAAATTTGAAAACCTCAATTTTTTAGTTTCAGCTTCAGTTGCAAAACACCTAAGAAAGAAGACGATGATGAATAGTTTTCCATCTAAACGGTGAGTTTTGTTGAGTGATACTAGTGGGTTGTGGGGGTGGGTCCATGGGAATAAAAACATCAAGAAAAAAAGAAAAAAAAAAGAAAAAAAAGGAAGAGAGAAGGCATTGCGTTGGTGGTCAACTAAAAAAAAAAAAAAGCTGCCGCCAGCTTTTCAAATTAAAAAAAAAAAAAAAAACTAAAAAGACCAAAAAGCTGGTGGTCAACTAAAAAAGCGAAACCAAAATAGGCTTTTGAACTTTTGGTTTCAGCTGCCAGTAGTAGTAAAACAAAGAAAGGATTTCTCCTTTCTACCTCATCTTTCCTACATAAACTGTAAACCCTAAGAAAAAAAGAAAAAAAGCTTTAGGCTTTAGCCGCCCAACTTGCACTTAAAATAAAAGCGGTTAAATTTTTATTTGTTTAGGCTTCTAAATTTCTTATTTTTCAATTTCAACGAAACTAAGCCTCAATTTTCTTTCGGTTTTCAACTTCAAAGAAAAATTAAGGTATGTAAATATGTAATTGAATTTTTAGATTTAAATTTAAATTGTTCTTTTAATTTAATTGTTTTAATATTATATTGCTAATTTGTTATTTAGGAATCAGGATTCAGTCTATTCAGCTATTCTTAATAATAACTTCAACGAAAAATTGAGGTATGTAAAATTGTAAATATATAATTAAATTTATATTGCTATTAATTCAGCCTATTCTTAATAATTGTTTTTATATTTAATTATTTATGAATTTATATAGTTTTATTTCATATTTTAATTGTATAAATATATAATTTGTAGTTGTGTGAGATTATGAAGAAAAACAACGATTCTATTGAGTTAGAATCTAATTCTAAACAACCTCGTGTTGAAATAGATTTAACAAATCTACCCGGAGATCCCAACTTAAGAAAAAAAATGTGTGATTATCATCCTAGTGATAGAGACCAAATACGAAGAGCATTTCTACAAAAAGGACCTTGTCAACCCTTTAACCATGATTTTCTAAGAAAAGAATTTGGAAAAATAATGCGTCGTTTTAATCTAGCATGGTTCAAAAAATATAAATGGTTGGAGTATAGCATTTTAAAAGATGCTGCATATTGCATATATTGTTATCTCTTCAAACCAGACATTGGAAAACAAGCAGGGGGAGATTCGATTGTTACTGAAGGTTTTAGTAACTGGAAAAAGAAAGAGAAGATTGAAGGTCATGTTGGGGCTCACAATAGTGCACATAATCAAGCTCGATGAAAATGTGAAGCTTTGTTAAATCATAAATAAGGCATCATAACATTTTTTGACAAGCAATCAGATCAGCAAAAAATCGTATACAAGACTCGTTTGAATGCATCAGTTGATTGTGTTCGCTTTTTACAACAACAAGGATTAGCATTTTGTGGCCATGATGAATCTAAAGGTTCAAGTAATCAAGGAAATTTTCTTGAATTGTTGCGGTTTCTTACTAAACATAATGAAGAAATTGACAAGGTGGTCTTAGAAAGTGCTCTTAAAAATCATCAAATGATTGCAGGGGCCATTCAAAAAGATATAGCAAATGCTGCAGCAAGTAAAACGTTAGATGCTATTCTTAAAGATCTTGGTGAGTCGTCATTTGCTATCCTAGTTGATAAATCCCGTGATATATCTGTTAAAGAACAATTGGCAATTGTTTTGCATTATGTAGATAAGCGGGGCCATGTGATTAAACATTTTTTAGGCATTGCACATGTTAGTAACACCACAGTTGCAGAATTGAAGAAGACAATTGATTCAGTGCTTAGCAAACATAATTTAAGTATTAACAGATTACGAGGACAAGGACACGATGGAGCTAGCAATATGCGAGGTAAGTTGAATGGACTTAAAACACTTATTTTGAATGAAAATTCGTCTACCTATTATGTTCATTGCTTTGCACATCAGCTTCAACTCACTTTAGTTGCTGTTGCCAAAAATCACATTCAAATTGCAACCTTTTTTAGTTTGGTTAATAGTATTTTTAATGTTGTTGGAGCATCATGCAAACGCCGTGACATATTTCGTGAAAAACAAACTGCTGAAGTAGTAGAAACACTACAAAATAATGAAATGTCAACTGGTCGTGGCTTAAATCAATAAATGAACATAAAGAGACCTGGTGATACCCGTTGGAGTTCTCATTATGGTGCAATTACTAGTTTTATTACCATGTTTTCTTCTGTCATTGATACGGTTGAAGACATTGTTGAAGATGGTTTAAATTCAAAACAGAGAGCAGAAGCAAATATACTAATTCAATCACTCCAGACTTTTGATTTTGCTTTCAATTTACATTTGATGAAAAATGTTTTGGGGATTACAAATGAGTTATCTCAAGCATTACAACGAAAAGATCAAGATATTCTGAATGCAATGAAGTTAGTTGAAATTTCAAAGTTGCGCTTATAGGCTATGAGAGAAGATGGGTGGAATTCCTTATTTGAAGAAGTTTCAAAGTTTTGTGCCAAAAATAATATTGTTGTCCCCAATATGGATGAGTTTTACCAACCTCGATCACGACGAAAAGCTCAAGGCATGAAAAATTCACATCATTACCGTGTGGAGCTTTATTATATTGTTATAGACATGCAACTCCAAGAACTTAACAGTCGCTTTAATGAGGCAAATTTTGAATTATTACTCTGTGTTGCGTGCTTGAGTCCAGATGACATGTTTGCATCTTTTAACAAGGAGAAACTAATTCGTCTTGCTCAATTCTATCCGAATGACTTTTCGGCAGTTCAACTTATCACTTTAGACAACCAACTTGAAACATATATCTTTGATATGCGTTCTAATGATGAATTTGCAACACTCAAAGGGATTGGACAACTTGTTGAGAAATTGGTGGAGATGAAAAAAGATGTCGTATATCCCTTGGTTTATTCATTGGTAATGATGTACAAATTTAATTGTACTCGCCAATTGCACGAGTCGATTGTAGTAATGTGGGTATTGCAAGTGCGAAATCGAACCTCTGAGAGAATCGTGCTAAAACCAACTTTAAAATGCCTAAACTAATAAAATCTTAACCTAGTCCCAATATCGAACAGGTAACATGCAGAAAATAAACTAAACTAAAAATGCATTAAAATAAAGAAATAAAATAACTAAAGTCCCTAATCCACCTCACAATTAATTAATTCACATATAAACATGCTTAGCTCATATTTATTAAACAGTTATGCTACAAGGCATACTCTGGGCGTTAACACATTGTTCATATTTCCGTCTATCGATAAAGTACATATGTATATCCTATTGTTGCTACACAATCTTGTCAAACTACTAGAGGCAAACAACATTACAAGAGGTCACAACGGATAATGGTCCCGAGCGAATATCCGATGTATCTCGATTGCAAAAATGTTGATGTTTAGCGATTGTAAACAACAATCAATACACTTTGTCACTAAAATGCATTGAAACGAATAAACATAAATCTTAAAAGACAGAATAATACGAATTAAACATAAATGTATATAAATAAATTAAAGTGAAGGGAATAAGAGACTAAATTAAAGTAAAATAAAACATAGATTAAATAAATGACAATTTAGGAGGATTTATAGTGGAAAGCAGAGGGCTTGAGGCCCTAGGCGCCTCCCAAACGTGTCACAAATGAATGCACGAGGTCTATTATATAGGCGGGACAACGCGTGCGTTGAGCGCACTACTGCGTTCGAACGCACGTTATTCGCGTCGACCGCACCCGCGCGATCATGAATAACAGTGGCGGCTAGGGCTGACATGGTTGTGCGTTCGAACGCAGGACACTTGCGTTCGAACGCACATAACTGCTAGGGGCGCTGCGTGCGGCCGTGGTCTGCCGCGTCGTCTTTCATGCGCGACCTTGGTGCCTGCGCGTCAGGTGTCGTTCGAGCACCAAGTGCGGTCGAACGCACTTGGCGTTCTTCAAAATCCACTTTCTTGCCCTCACTAGCCATGGTTTAATGCAATGTCCTGCACAACACAAAATACTAAAAACACTAAAAATGATTAAATATTAACAATGCTAAAGGCCTAACGAATATAAATTAAGGGGTCCAAATAAGCACTTTTTGGCACCGATCAAATACCCCCAAACTTACATTTTGCTAGTCCCTTAGCAAAACAAAACGGAAAACACAATAAAACATAAGTCCACTTTCGTGGGAGAACGATTGCATTGAGCGTATGCAACAAGCCTTTTAAACCTCTAGGAGTTCCCTAGAGACGAGTGAAATCTCGTGAGGGTTTTTAGAATGACACCCACAAACAATTATTTGGCACTATGTTTTTAATGGACAAAGCCCTTCACACAAACACATGGTTCATACATCATTAGTAGATTTAACATGTTAAACATATGAACCACATCATCAAGGCATCCAAACATCTATTTCATTCAAGGTTGAAAAATTGAGACAACACGTGCTCCATAATGTGCAAAGTGAACTAACAATAAGATCATGAGGTTTCAATTACTCTCCAAAGACGTGTATCCCAAAATTCAAAGGAAAAACAATGTGATAAATACAACCAAGGCTTAAATTGAAAGATGCAATTTTTTTTGTGTAGGCTGTGCAATGTTGACTTCCTTAAACTTCTAAATGACCTATGTAACGAGCGTTGGGCCAGTGACTCCCAAACCAGGCGGTTTTAGGGCACTAGATGTAGAGACATCCCTAAGGGCTTAATTACTCAAGTCAAAAAGAGTTACGAAGCCTAACTAGCCATACAATTTTTAACAGCAATTTCTCATCTTTTGACGCGAACACTCATTGCTTGGCCAGGCAAGAGGTCCGGTTACTCAATGAAAAATTCACTTTATTATGATTTTGATTGATTTTTTTTTTTTTTTATTAAAGCCAAGGTTTTCATCATCACATCGCAAAAACCTAAAAATTTCAAGACGCACACTTCAAAGTCAAATCTCAAACCTCACAGACCCTACTGCTAGTGTGCATGTGAAATATCAATTAAACAAGCGAAGTCTCTCTAATCCAACACATGAATCAAAAACTGTGATTTCTAATGATAGGCAATGTTCAAACAAGTTAAACAAACCAATGACATGCAATCCACAGTTACGATGTAAGTCATGACCAATCAACAACATAGTAACAAACAAAAAGAAAAAATTTTATATACATGGCAAAATCAAATATATACATGCAAAAACAAAACAAACAAATAAAATAAAACAAACAAAAAGACAGACAGAATGTTTGTCCACACCCCCAAACTTAAATGACACATTGTCCCAAATGTGGCAAGAAATACATTACAGTGGGATGAGGAACCACGATGTGCAAAGTCCAAGGCGTCCCCCAAACTTAAACATCAAACACCTGTCAAAACTACTGACAATCTTTTCTTCTCAAAGATCAAACATCAAAGGTTAATTGCTTTGTTAGGAAACTGAAACAAATAAAATATATACAGAAAATAAAATAGCAAAAGAAAATAAAAATGCGGTAAATAAAAATAAGAATGGTTGCTCCAATTAGGTTATAAATATTTGAATTTGATTCAAACCAGGACTGAGAAACCGGTGTTCAAGCTCATTTGAAAAATTAGGAAATTGTCCCAGTGTGGACAATCACCTAAACTATGGTAATGATGGAGCGGTATGAACATGGTTCATGTGCAAAGTGATAGAAACATCATAAATATTAAGCGGAAGACTCATGCTTCACCCAAAGCAGTTCAAAATATCCCACATGAAACAATATCAATTAACAAAATAAAAATACTACAACTAATAAAAATAAACTAAACAAATTAATAAATAAACTAACAAAACATTAAACTAATTAATAATAAACTAATTTAAACTAACAACATATTAAACTAATCAAACAAATAAAAATAAATTTAATCTAACAAAAACTAAAAACAATAAATAAAAAGCAGGATAATAAATAATTAAAAAAATGAAAAGCAGATCACATACTGCCTCGGGTATCTTCTGCGGCAGTGAGGTGCGCTGCGCAAGTCGGTCACGTTCGTTCGCCAGATGCACAAAATGTGGCGGTGCTTTGCGTGCGTTGAGCGCATAGCAGTAGCGTTGAGCGTATCAACACTGCTGCGTGCCAGAGCAGGCGCCGCCGCGAGGCGTGTGGAAGCGCGAGTCTTGTCTTTGGAATAAACGAAATGCGTTCGACCGCAATACACGCATTCGACCGCACTTCCGGCGCCTGATTTTCCAGCAACTCAACAGAAAATAAAACAAAAACTAAAAGCTAATAAAATTTAATCGAACACAATTAAAACTAAACGTTCGTGCGGCAGCAAGATGTGGCGATTTTGCGGTGCGTTGACGCGAGCACGCACCGCCTGCGTCTGTCAGGGCGTGCTCGCTTGCGGAGGCGTAATGAGCGTTGCGGTATGAGCGTCACGGAATAAGCGGCGATGCGTTAGCGAATTCACCGCCTATCGGCGCTTGATTTTCTAGAAAGCAGAAACTAAAAAGTAAACAAAAACACTTAATTTTTTGTTTTAAATTTTATAATTTTTTTGGATTTTATCTATACAAAAGCAAAATAAATAAAATAAATGCACAATTAAAATAACTAGTAGAAAGATAAAATTAATCTAAGCAAGAAAAATCAATTTCAACAAAACACCGATTCCCAGCAACGGCGCCAAAATTTGATGTACAATTTAATTGTACTCGCCAATTGCACTGAGTCGATTGTAGTAATGTGGGCATGCAAGTCGAGGTCGAACCCACGAGAATCGCGTTGCTAAAAACCAACTTTAAAATGCCTAAACTAATAAAATCTTAACCTAGTCCCAATATCGACATGTAATGCAGAAAATAAACTAAACTAAAAATGCATTAAAATAAAGAAATAAAATAACTAAAGTCCCTAATCCACCTCACAATTAATTAATTCACATATAAACATGCTTAGCTCATATTTATTAAACATTTATGCTACAAGGCATACTACGCGTTAACACATTGTTCATATTTCCGTCTATCGATAAAGTACATATGTATATCCTATTGTTGCTACACAATCTTGTCGAACTACTGAGGCAAACAACATTACAAGAGGTCTGCGGATAATGGTCCAAGGCGAATATCCGATGTATCTCCGGTTTGCAACAATGTTGACGTTAGCGATTGTAAACAACAATCAATACACTTTATCACTAAAATGCATTGAAGCGAATAAACATAAATCTTAAATGACAGAATAATACGAACTAAACATAAATGTATATAAATAAATTAAAGTGAAGGAATAAGAGACTAAATTAAAGTAAAATAAAACATAGATTAAATAAATGACAATTTAGGAGGGATTCTGATGAAAACAGAGGCTTGAGGCCCTAGGCGCCTCCCAAAGCGTGCTTCACAAATGAATGCACGAGCTCTATTTATAGGTTTGGCGGACAACAGTGCGTTCGAGCACTACTGCGTTGAGCACGATTATTCGCGTTCGACCCGCGCGCAGCGTTCGCTCGCGAATAACACATGTGACTAGGGCTGAAAATGGGTGTGCGTTCGAGCGTAGGACACGTTCGAATGCACATAGCTACTTCGCGCTGCTGCGCGTGCGGTGTGTCTTCAGCGCATCCGTGTCTTGGTGTGTGCGTCTTCTTTGCTGCGTCGACCTTGGTCAGCGTTTCGAGCGCACCAAGTGCCACTTGGCGAGTTCTTCACGAAATCCACTTTCTTGCCCTCGCTAGCCATGGTTTAATGCAATGTCTTGCACAACACAAAATACTAAAAACACTAAAATGATTAAATATTAACAATGCTAAAGGCCTAACGAATATAAATTAAGGGGTCCAAATAAGCATTTTTTGGCACCGATCAGGTAACATTGTCATTGATTTTGCCAGTTGCGACAACAACTGTTGAGAGAGCATTCTCAGCAATGAATATTGTTAAAAGTCATTTACGTAATCAAATGGGAGATCAATAGATGAATGATTGTCTGATTACTTACATTGAGAAAGACATATTCAAGACTATCAGTAATGAAGAAATCATGCAACGATTCCAAGGTATGAAGACTTGTCGAGGACAATTGAATTAGCGCTAGTCATGACAAAACAAATTGTAAGTTATATTTATATGTTTTAGAATATAATTACATTTTTGTTGAATTTATTCACTTACTTCATTAGTTATATTTTTGTTCAACTTTATTTTTTATATTCATTAAAAAAAATATGCCCCCTATAGATGAAATTCCTAGATCCGCCACTGACCTAAATGTCCATGAAATTCACAATAATTCCCTTATGAACCTAAATATGTCTATTATAATATACGCAAAATTCGTGGCCTAATGAAATCATTAACCCATCCAATTAATTTCTCAAATCTCAAGTACTTTAACTACTTGACAGGTTAACCTATTAAACTTAAAAAGTTCATAACTCTTTCAATTTAACTCCAAATAATACGAAGTTTGGTTTAAAAGTTTCCTCATTCAAAGGGTGACAACATATCCAAAAATCATAGCAATCCATAACTTTTTGATATCTCAAAAGTCCCTCAAAATTCAGTGCCTCCGCTTGACCAAAATTCCTGTTTTGACACTTGCAACTTCTAAAAAATCATATCTCCTTCTATAAGTGTCCAAAAATCATGAAACTACTTTTAAAATCTTCATTTCTTATCATTATACAAGGTATTAAAACAATTTTATTTAAGGTCACTCATTGAATTTTTGGTGTCCAAAATAATGTGACTTTTCTTTCAATAACCCATTAAAATTCAATTTCTACCATCTTTCACATTAAATTTATATTTACCTATAAAATTGCAAATCCTCCTTATTGTTGATATTAAGATCACCTTTATTCTAGGGTATAAATTTCGGGGTATTACACTAGGGCCTTCTAAGCCAAAATAAAACCTTCATACAACGTAACAATGCTAAGCTAACAAAACGCCAGCCTAAATGAGATTTAAAGCGTAACTAAGCTAACAACTATGACTAATAGCACAAGACAGAAATCAAGCAGCATAACGATGTATTTGAAAGCTAGGTAACTGAGTGTTACTTCATTGAAGCGAAACTTCAAGAGTTCCTCCTCTAGCAGCACTGAAACATACAAAATACTCACAAACACTCACAAAATGATCAACAAACAGCCTAGGGGCGAAGAGGGGTGTGAGAAAACATAGGGGGTAGAGGTAATTTATAGCTGAGGGGTTCTACCAACTCCTTAGAAAAGTAGCAGACGTCCGCCAACCCTAGTGTAAGTTCGGCACTTTTGCACAGCGGTCCAAAGGGTGTTTCGTATATTCAGGTATTAACCAGGAGGTATTTCAAAAAGTAGCATATATTCAGAGCATATGTATGGTGGCCCCCCACGTACGTTCGCACTACAAATAGCAGCGTACATTCATTGCTCCCCATATGTTTGCCAAACAAGACAGGAGCGTACATGTAATGCCTTGAGAATTAATTAACTGATAATTAATTCAACGGTTCGTCTTCCATCCTTGTTCCACTCCAAACAAGACCTCCAGGACCTTTATTCCTCAAAAACAGAGGATACTAAGCAGCGGAAGTAATAAAGACTGTAAACATAAATCAGTATAACCAGAGCATCTAGCCAAAGATCATCAAAGCAGCGAAAATCATACTATAAACATCAGTACATGGGATCTATGTTAATCCTTAATATGCAAGCAAGCATGCATCAAGCCCTAATGTCTACAACATAACTCAAAGCACTAGTTACCATGAGTATCCGTATAAACTCGCAATAAGTCTTCAAGCATCTCATGGATCGAGTCCTCCACAAGAATCAGATGCTTCATGGTATTCACTATCTAGAACAGCATAATCATATATATGGAGAAAAAAGGGAAATAATACAAGGATAAGTCCGACGACTTAGTGAGTAGAAATCCACATGACGTACCCGTCATTATTTTGTGGATTCTTTTACTATAAAACACATGCAGCATTATGAGATGACAGTTATCATGCAGGTGATATATATATAGATAATATATGTTTATAATCATAAGTAACAGTAATAGTTTAATGTTATGAAATGACAGTTATCATGCAGGTGATACAGATATATAGATAATATATGCTTATAATCATGAGTAACAGTA
The DNA here is from genome assembly GCA_013348765.1 of Carpinus viminea. Taxonomy (NCBI): domain Eukaryota; kingdom Viridiplantae; phylum Streptophyta; class Magnoliopsida; order Fagales; family Betulaceae; genus Carpinus; species Carpinus viminea. The sequence goes on from CP054674.1 coordinate 18,662,510, forward strand.
ATAGTTCAACGTTATGGTCTACCCGAGATATTACCCATTCTCGGCGGGGTTGGCGTGTCCGATGGACACATAATACAATGTCGATTGACAATTGCACAAAACATACCGTACGTAATACTAGCGGCATGTAATATCCCAAAAATTATTTTAAAGAAAATAAATTTTGGATATTTCAACGTTTGTCGTAATTGATTTATTTGGTGATTTTATGAGACCCGGATTTGTTGATGAGGAGATAATTATAGGCTTTGATTTCCTATAGTACTATTAGGGGGTTTAATTGGTGATTAAACCACAAAAGGAGAAGAGACAAAATTGATAAGTGGCACTTTTGTAATTTGAGGAACTAGGAAGGCAATTTCGTAAGACCAAGTAGTAGCTAGGAGGCATTTTAGGAAAGGAAATTCTAAGAGTGCTGTAGCCTTTCACGTGATGTGTATGGTGGTGGAGAAAAACACAAAAAGAAAGAGATATGCAAAAGACAAAGGAAACAAAGAAGAAAGGCACTTTTGTAATAAATAGGATTAGGTGAGGAGCTTTAGGAGGAAAGGACATTGCCTCATGTGGAGCCTAGGTGTCACGGGGCTAATTTTTCACCACTAAATCAGCCACGTGATGGCCTTAAGCAACGCCCTCAAACAGCGCCTTAGGCAGCCAATACACCTCACTAGCCGAGGTTAGCAGAACTCAACACAGTAGCAGCACAACAACACTTGTTTTTACGGGAGCAACACCTCCCAGCCTTTACAATTCACTCAACGAATCTGTACAAGGACGGACTAGGGTCCACAGCACCTCGGAGCCCTTAGTCTCAATACAACGCAGCCAACCGGCTTACAAGAGATACATGAGCAACTCAGCCACCAACGCCTCACAAGAGACAACAATGAACACTCACACAGCCCACTGTTTTCTCACTACAAAGTCACTCAAGCACTCACCCAAGTGTGTGGCCCTCTTCCACAACACTTGTTTGTTACAAGTAACTAGGAACTCACTTCTAGTAGCAAGCAACCATGGCATCAAGCAGCATCTCTGGCAGTCTCTAGCACTCTCAAGCCTTCTCTCAGCTCACTTGGGAACTCAAGCTGCAGCCAAGCTTTCTCTCTTAGCTTTTCTGCACTCTCCAACTCCTTCTTCAAATGAACCTCCAAGCCTTGCTTATATAGGCTCCAATATGGTTCTCATCTCAAGGCAGTGGGCTGCCACTTGGCTTCAGCCCACTGCACACTTGGTGTAGCTGTCATTAAGCATGCTGCCCCCTGCAGCATGCACTGCACCAGCCAGCCACGCCCATGCTTGGCTTGCTGCTCCAAGGCAGCCTTGCAAATCCTTCTGCAGCACTCCACCATTCTAGCAAGCAACCAGTCCTCTTGGCCATGCTTGCTGACACCATTGAAATAGCCCACATTTGTTAGGTATGGCACATCCCCACAAGCATGGTTGGTGCAGCAAGCTAACACCTTTAATTTGAAATACTGTCACCTGACAGCACTTTGCAGGTCCTCATGCAAGCTAGCAGCAACCTACACCTTGCAGTAGCTCAATCAATGCTTAGCCAACTCACATGTCCAGTTTTGCAAGCATAGCACAACACCATGGCAGCAAGCAACATCCTGGAAGGTGGCTGTGGCAGCACCTTTGACAGGTTTGTTGCAACACTCCAAAGCCCCCTAGCACCTCCAGCCCATGTGCAGGAACAAGCTCCCTGATTTTCTCCACTGCAGCACGCCATCTCTGTGCAGCTCACTTGGCAGCACCTATGGCAGGGTTTCTGCCACACTTCAGCAAGTTTGCTGCATTCCCAGCCACTGCAGCAACCTTCAAGTACACTCAAGCATCCATGCTGTCCATCTGCACGCCCCATACCATGCAGCAGCATCTAGGTCACTCAAGTACCATTTTTCAGCACCATTACTTGGGCAGGGCAGTGCCCCCACGTGGGCCACTGCCTGCAGCACACAGCAGCATCACTCAAAGGCATCTTGGGCTCCATGTTGCCCTTCCCAGCAGCACACAGCATCATGGTTTAGTAGATAAGCAACCAAGGGCTTGGGCCATGCCCAGCCCACTCACACAAGCCATCACTGTAATCCATGCACACCACAGTAGCTCTTAGGCCAACATCATCTTGGCCATGCCCACATGCATGGGCCAACACCCTTCTTGATCCTTTGCAGCAATCCTTAGCCAACCAAGCAACGTTTCCTTCAACCTAGGCATGCACCCTCATACCTTGGATCTGTGGCCAGCAAGGGTGCAAAGCACACCGTCCTTGCTGCCACGCCACAGCCGCATCAAGGCCGTGACACTAGGCCTGCTGAGTGAAGGGTGGCAGCAGCTGGGCAGAAGCGTGGGAGTGAGAAAGAGAGAGCTGTGCGTGTGTGTGAGAGTGCAGCGTGTGTGAGAGAGTGAAGGAATGGGTCATGTGCTGCTATGTGCAGCAGCACAACAGCAAACCCGTGAAGTGAAGAAGGAGAGTGAGGCATGCAAGGCGTGGGAAAGAGAGAGAAGCCTGCAAGAAGAAACAAGAGAAGGAGAAAAACAAAGGAGCAGGTGGAAGACCAAACAACTAGCAAACGTGGGAGAGAGAAGAGGGCTGTTTTGGCGTAAGAGAGGGAGCTACTGCCAAGCAGCTGTTTTGACATGAAACGAGGGACTGTTTTGGAGTTTAGGCTGTTCACACATGGGTCTAAGCATGAGAGAGAGAGAACCAGAGCAGTAGGCATGCAGGCCTTGCTGGCCACACGTGAAGAAGGGGACCATTCCCCTCCTTATATAAGAAGCTCCTTGTCTTCAGTGCGAAACAGAGGGAGAGATTGAGAGGGAGAAGGGAGCTGGAGAGGGGGAACCGAGAGAGAGAGGGAGTTGCTCCCTGCTGTGCGTGAGAACGAGAGAGGGAGAAAATAGAAGAGTGAAGAAAGAGGGCTGTTTTCCCCTTGCCCAACCAGGAGGTGAGCTGTGTTTTCTTTGCCCAAACCATACCAGAAATAAGAAAGAATGAGAAGGAGAGAGGGCTGTTCTGCCCAGCCAACCGTGAGAAAGTGAGTGAGAGAGAAACGGAGCTAGAGAGAGAGGCGATGGCGTTTTTCGGTGACGTATGGCGTTTCGGCGTAATCTCTAGGTAATCTCCTCACTTTGTTAGATTATCATTTTGGGGATTTTATAATGGATAGGACATGCTTAGGGTTGGTTTTAATCACTTGTTTAAGATAGTTGCCTATTAGCATTTGGGTTGTTGATTCTTGGTGATTTTTGAGGAATAAGAGGCTGCCTTGTGAGGATTAATTATTGTGGCCAAACATTGAGGGTTTAGCATATGTTGGATTATTTATTTGGTGCTTATAGGTTGTTGATCAATTTTAGTGCTCTTTGATGAATTATTTGGTAACACTTCGGGTTGTTAGCAAATAGTGTTTCAATGCCTTGATTTAAAGGTAGCCGGTTAGGTATTAATTATAGGGTATCGATTATTGTGACAACCGAGTATGGATAGGTGTTTTTGTGGTTTAACGATTATAGGGATTTATTCGATGAGGTGTTATTAGCCTTGATTGGGATTAATGTCGTTAGTGTTGATTTTACTTAGGTTCTTGATTGGATAGGTTGGGTTCCATTACGGTCTTACAAGAGGGTCACATAGCAAGGATAAGGAGTTTTGGGGGTTTAGACTCTAAGGATGACTTGTAGTTAGAATTATTCTAACTAGGTTATTACGTGACCCTAATGTAGGGATTTTATATAAAGACTCCAAGAGGGTTTTCAACGGATTGACCGCATTATAGGACGCTACACATTGGTGTGTGTGTTGAAGGAGAATTTGTGGATCAAGGTAAGTGGGCTATCTTGTGTTAGTATTTTCATGAATAATGACCTGACGCATTTTATACTTAATGCTTTCAAAGGCAAACCCGGGTTATCTCTTGAACTTTATAAAATACCATTTTATGCATGAAAAGTATGATATGAGCTATTTTATAGAAAATATACATGAACTGTTTATTGGGCTACTTGATAATGTTATATGTGATGCGATGCTATGATGTGATAAATGTGATGACACCGGTATTGAGTGTGTGCATTATATGAATATGTTCGGAGGCAGTGCAACACACCATTTATTGGGTGTGGCCTCAAAAGCTGGTAACCCTAAGTAAAGGAGGTTAGGCTAATAGGGTTCCGTTGAAAGGGGATGAGCGGACAAGTCCTTGCCGACAGGGGATGTACAGGACAAGCACAACCTTACTCTGGGGTTAAACAGAGCGGATTGTGTAATGGATTATGGTTTGGTTAATATTATTTATAATATTGTGAAGGCATCCCAATGAATACTTTGTAAATGATGATATCCATGTTTAACCCGTTTTCTTTGGATATAAATTGTTCCTTTATCACACTAGCACGAGGTACACCTTACTAAGTCGTCGGACTTACCCCTTACTTTTCCACACCCAAGGGACTTGATGGCGGTTTATAAAGGGATTAGCTAATGTTGAGTAGACCAGACCTGGAGGTAGATGTGACTGTTCGATGTTAAGGTATTGATCGGATTATGACTTGAAGACCCATTGTAGAATTATGAAGGTTATTTGTGGTATCATGTATACTTGATGACCCAACTTGAACTAAGGTTTTTAGTAATGCTTTGCTTGTAATGATAGATGCTTACAGATGGAAATAAATTTATAGACCTTCCTTGCTTGATTACTCTGATTAAGGAATTAAATCCCTGTGGACTTACCAGCTTTGTGGTTAAGTCTGAGAGACGAACCGTTGAATTAATTATCATATAATTAATTCTCGGCGATCTATACGCAATCGAGTTCAACCACAGTGGTGCACACCGCTAATGCATCCTATCATTGGGAATGACTGCATCATTGGTCACGAGTCATTGGATCCAAAGCCCCTACACACGCACACATTGACCATAAAGCTAACCCGTATAGTAAGCCTATGGCCATTACTACCGCACGTACCGGTGTACCATGTTATACGATGCAATTAGTCTTATCAATCTTTTACATGCACAGTTTTATAAGCCTCATTATTATCTTGTTAACAGACACACGTTTTCACAAAAGAGAGTTCCCCGTAGTTCCAAAATATATTTCATGAGAGTTGCAAAACATGCATGCTTGACATCTATACAAAATACGTGCAATGTAAGAAAAGTAACAACAAAGCATCCATGTGAGTTTGTACTCACCCAGGCCGTAAAGCTCCTCCATGTAATTTCCTTGAGGCTCCATAACCGACCTATCATCAGTTCTATTTCTACTAAAGCACAACTCTATAACAAGGAAACAAGAGCTATGAGATGGTTGGTGAAAATAGGGTTTCCACACTCTGGCAAATACGTCGACTCGAGGCTATCGTTATTGAGTCAATGGTGTGAAATGGATGAGGGGTGAGGGCTTATTTATAGGTCCGTAAAGCAGCGTACGTCCGGCCAAAGTGGCATATGTTCGGTGCCTTTCCACAGCAGTCCAAAGGCTATCTCGTATGTCTAGGTATTACCTGGAGGGTATTTTGAAAAGTAGCATACATCCGGTACTTTTTGGCGTACGTCCACTATACTATTCACAGAGTACGGTTGTACTTTCTGTCAGTGGACGTCCGGTGGGGGCCCACCGTACGTCCGCACTACAAGACAGGGGCGTACATCCGCTAATCCTAGCTTATGTCCGGTCCATAAGTCCAATTTTCCAAAATGCCCTTCTGGCTGATCCTAGTGACCCAAAGTCCAAATTAACCCTTTAACTAAGCCACTTATGCTTAGTTAAATATTTAGGTCACTACAGTACATCCACTAGGCCTAGTGTACGTCCGTCCCGAAAGGCCAAATTACCCTTCAAGTATTCTTAGTAACCCAAAACCCAAATTAACCCCCTTAACTAAGCTACTTACGCCTAATTAATTATTTGGGTCACTATATTCTCTCCTCCTTTAAAAAATTTCACCCTCGAAATTTCTAAACAAATACCAAAAGAAAAATACTTAAAGAGGAGTAGAATGTTACCTTCTGTTTGTAGAGTCATCGGTATCGTACTCAGTAGGTTCTTGGGGCACCATCCATTAACTGGCACTATGTTGTCTTCAAACAACTGCGGAAAATCACTTTGTAAGTTATCAAGCGCATCATACTCGATATTGTGATCATACCAAATTTAGTACTCGCAATTGAACAAACTGAAGTTCGTATAGTGTTGCGTAAGTACGTGTTCGTATCCATAGAGAACCGTGATTGTTTTCAAATCAATTTTAAATCTAAACTAATATTATTTTAACCTAGCTCCAAGTGGGTGTTTGGGTAACAAGGGAAACATAAACTAATTTACTTGCAGTTAAATGAACAAAAGAACCACTAAGGTTAAGGATTCCACCTCACCAAATCAGAAATGCTAATTAAAAACACTAAGCTACTTATTCCGTCTATCGATTGGAACAAAACTTAATCTATTGCCTATCGAAGGATTCAAAGAATCCATCCTTTGACAAAAGACAAACCATAAATGATTTAGGCCAAAGGATCCAAAGTGAATGTGACTTAACACAAACTACAATGGATAAATGACGTAAATTGAAGGATGGAATGTATCCATCGGATGAAAACTAAGAATAAACGACTATGGCACAATCATACTTGATTTTGTCACTAAACCAAATAGAAACGATAAAGCTATATTAAAGAGAAATTGAATAAGCAATGTAAATAAAAGCATGAAAATCAATGGTGAGGCTTCATCCTCAACCTTAGTTGAGGATTTAGCCTCCATGTAAAAGGAGACAAGAACAAATTAAAACAAGACATTAAATTAAAACAAGTAAATGAAGTTGACAATTAAAATGGGCAGAGAGTACCAAACAGAGGCAAAAACTCTTAGAAAACGCCCAAGAAAACGTAACTCTCGAAAATTTACACAAGTGTCTTATTTATAGAAAACTAGTATGCTGCCAGGTTAGAGGGATGCGCTCGATCGCAGGCCGTGCACATGAGCACAGGGATGAATGCGATCAATCGTTGAAGTTGCAATCGAACACTCGTAATTGCTCCAGAATCCCCACGGCGCAAGGCTGGAAACGATGGAGGCTAGGGCCGGCTAGGGTAACCACGCGAGACATGGGTCTACGTGGAGTGTGATCGATCTTGCCCCTTGCGTTCGACCGTAGTGCGATTGATCGCACTGTCGTGCGATCGAGCGCACTGGCAGGAACTCCAAACTTCTCTTCAAGTCAATTTTTGCCCTTTGTAGTTGTGCATTGAATGCAATGACCTGTAGCACCATAAAACACTAAAACAACACAAAACATTAGTTAATAACAAAACTAAGAGTCTAACAGATATAAGTTAAGAGGGTCAAATATCAATATTTGGCACTGATCAAATACCCCCAAACTTACATTTTGCTAGTCCCTTAATAAAACAAAATGAAAAACAAAAATAAAACAAATAACATAGATCCGCTTTTGTGGGAGAAATGATTGCATTTAGCATATGTAACAAGCCTTTTAAACCCCTTGGGATTCCTTACAGGTAGAGTAAAGTCTCGTGAGGGTTTTCCAAGAATGATACCCACAAACATTGTACAATCATTTTATTCTCAACAATGTAAATGATAAAAAATCTTGGTTTTTATTCATGAGCAAACTTAACTGAACAAACACCATATTCACAATTTTCAGGGAATTATCAATCAAGCTACTAACATAGCATTATGAGACATCACTAGAATCAATTCTAGTGAAAGTGAAATTAGCACATAATTATGAGACTTCAAAACTAATCTTAAGGGAAAATTACATTTTACCCCCCTGAAGTATCCACCCATTTTCACTTTTGCCTCCAAAGTTTTAAATGTGACACTTTACCCTCTCAAACTTTCAAATTGTGGCAATTTAACCCATTTAGCCTATTTATTCCCAAAATGCCCCCATCATATATATTTTTTTTAAAAAAGAAATCCAAAAAAAAAAAGAAAAAATAAAAAATATATGCTGGGGTGGCTGAACCACCCCATAGGTGGTGGCCGGCCACCCTGTTTGGCCTGGGGTGGTTCAGCCACACCCAGGTCGGCCGTCTGGGGGTGGCCGAACCACTCTCAGTGGCCCATGAGGTGGTTCAGTTGCCCTTTGGGCCAAATGGAAATTTGAGTGTTTGGCCCAAGGGGTAGCCAAACCACCCACTGGGCCACTGGGGGAGGTTCGGCCCCCCTTGGGCCAATCGCTCAAAATTTTGTTGTTGGGCGTTTGGCCCAAGGCCGAACCACCTTGGGCCCTGAGGGTGGTTGCCACCTAGACCGGCCAACCTAGGGGTGGCTGAACCACCCTAAGCCAAACGGGGTGGCCGGCCACCACCTATGGGGTGGCTCGGCCACCTCAACATATTTTTTGGATTTTTTCTTTTTTTTTTTTTGGATTTTTTTTAAAAAAAAATGTGATGGGGACATTTTGAATAAATACTAAATGAACAATGTCACTATTTGAAAGTTTGAAATAAAGTGTCACATTTTAAACTTTTGAGGTAAAAGTGAAAATGAGTGGATACTTCAGGGGTAAAATGTAATTTCCCTTAATCTTAATCATGCATGCTTTGACACTCAAAATTCATTAGACCACCCATCAGACACAATAACCAAGGTTTATTTTTTATTTTTTATTTTTTTATTGCTTAGCTTCCTTAAGCTTTTTAATTGACCCATGTATCAAGCGTTATGTCAATGACTCCTAAACCAAAAGGTTTTAGAGTATTAAGTGTAAAAACACCCCTAAGGACCTACTAACTCGAGTAAAAAAGGCTACGAGGCTTCGCTAACCAAGTCTAACTTCTCACTTGTTTACGCGAACGTTCAATGCTTAATGAGGCAAGAGATCCGGTTACTCGGTGGAAAGTTCAAAATGATCATCATAGTATTATTATTATTATTATTATTATTTAATATATATAAACCAAGGTTATCTTCCCAATGGGTTACCCAACTGCATCCAAGCTTACAAAACCAGCATGACTAAACTCAGAATTTATACCCTACAAATTACATGCCAATGTGCTCATGAAAATCAAATTGAAAATGTAATATCTCATGCTGCCAATGAAAATAACACAATTTAAATTCCCTTAACAAAGTGATCATATGTTCATCAAGTTAAGCTTACAAAAGAAAATAAAACTAAAATTTTTACAATAGCTACATAATTGAAAACAAAATGTGCACAAATACCCCCAAACTAAAAATTCACAATGTCAACATTGTGTGGATATAGAGAATACCAAAGTAATGCAAGGGGGTTAGAAATCCATAGTGTATACTAGAAAAAAATCATTGAGGCGATGCTGAAGAGGCTCCTGGAGCTGGAGGAGATGTCCCTGATGCAGGTGGCAATCTAGATAAAATGTCTTGCAACGTGGCTTGCAACTCAAGCCTATCCTGGCATGCATCTCTCTGTATATCCGAAATCTAAAATCGGATGTCCTCCAAGGTATCCTGTAAAGCATAAAAATCTGCAGCTCTGAGGGTGATCATCTCTTCATATTCTTCTTCATCTGCCTCTTCTTCTTGTCCTCTTGCCATCTTGGGTTTAACTGCTATCTCCTACTCAGTTGCCATCTCATGTATGTCCATAGGCTTTGGCTCTGACTTTGGCTTTAGCTCTGGCTCTGGTACAACTTTGGGCATGTGGGAATAGCTCTGGTTCCACTGGATTCGGCCGAAGTGTGGATGCTCAATGATTGGCCCATTAGCCGTATTGCCTTTAATGCCCTTCTTTCTGAGTATGTGAGTGATGAGAAATGGGAATGGCAATCCCCATGTTCTTTTAGGCTCAGCCACTCGGTGGTGCACTCCTTTCTAGAATTTATATATCTGTCTCCAAATGATCTTGGGAATGGAGCACCAAAAGCCTCTGTGGAATGAATATAAGGCACTGAGAAATATGTCTCGCCTCTGTGTCTTGTGTCCCAAGGGACACATGTTCCTATGTAGCACGACATCCATAAACCAAAGCTTGGGAGGAATCTTCGCCTTGATGGCTGCATTTTGGTGCCAATTTGCATATTGCCCCTCACACATGTCGGAGACGATATCCTCGATGGTGAGCATGGAGGGGCAGTCAATCCATGGTTCATCCACTTCAGGCGACTCATGGTGGCATTTCAAAATAGCCGCTATGTCGGCTATGGTCACCTCGACGTCTCTATCATCGATGGAAAAGACACGGACGTCTGGACGATTGTAGTTGTACTTTAAATTCTCATAAAAGGACTGGACCAAACGTTCATATGCGGTGGAGGTGATCAGTTTGAATAGCCGCTTTAAACCTCGGCATAAGCTCTTGAACTGCCCACTTTGTTGCATCATCCTTGGAGAAATCTTCTTTGACGGCAAATGTGGTCTCCAAGATGAGCTTCCGACTCTCAAAAGGGGGCCTGGCCATCATGGCCTGGGTCCCAGAGGACCGAGAAGTCAAACCTTGCCCTCTAGGCATGCTGGAACTTCGTTGGGGAATTTTGTCGAGCATGTGGTGGGCACCCCTAAAAACAAGGGTTTGAAAACCCCTTTATAATCTAGCCCAACCCCCTGCAAAAAATGAAAATACCAACACAATAGCAAGGGGGCACAATCCGTGGGTGGATTTGTGCTCGTGGATGCTCAAAAAGGGGACAAAATGGTGGAATTTGGGGAAAGTTGGTTTATGAGAAAATGGGGAAGAAATGGAGAAATAGGGGTGATGGGAATGAAAAGAGGGCCAGCGGAGGTGATGGACGGCGGCGTGGTGATGTCTGGTGGATGGCCGGAGGTGTTGTGATGGTGAAATGGTGGGTTGGTGAGGTTGGGTATGTGGGAAAAGAAAAGAAAATGGGGAGGGGCTGTACGGCGTAGGGGAGAAAGTGAGGGAGAAAGGGAAGAAAGTGACCTAAAAAGGGTCACGTGAGGGTTCTGAATCGAGTGTGCTCGATCGCACCAAGGTGCGTTCGATTGCACTCGAGCAGGTGTGTGTGTGTGAAGTGGGCCTCTGTGCTCGAACAAACGCAAGTGAGTTCAAATGCCGGCCCATGTCTACGATCGAACGTATAGTGGTACGGTCGATCACACAGTGCAAAGTAAGTTTTTTTTTTTTTTGGAAAAACATTTACACAAAAATATTCACACACACAACCCAAAATATTTACACACACAAATCTACCCCACCCCCAAACTTAAAATGTCACATTGCCCACAATGTGACCGGATTTACAAAACCTAGGGAATGGGTCAATTCAAGCGTAGCATAAAAGAATGCTCCCCCAAATTTGATTGGTAGACACAAACGCTAAAAAAAAAAAAAACATAATGAAGGGTGCCTCCCACAAGCGCTAAGTTTAACGTCTTCATCCAGACTCGTGATACGAACCAAACTACCTATGACACTAGGTAGACACATCAACTACAGTACCGAGAATGGTATACACTAACTTGCCAGAGTCAAACGGATAATGGTCGTAGCTGGGATAATCAATAATCGAAAAGAAATATCCAGCTAACCCTATCATCAGATGATCACATAATGGGGGAGGAAAATGGTCATTCCTTCCCAAGGCCAATCTTGGACACCTTGGCCGCCTATAAATGGGTGCAACCTATTTGCTCTCAAAAATAAAATCGGGTGGCTCAAATGTGGATGAACAAGTTGTGGGGAAAGATAACTCCATGTTTTCCCCACACTCCGGCTGTAACTTAGACATGGGATTGAAAATGGATGTAAGTAGCTTAACTACTTCATCAAAGTACTGTTCATCTCCCAATTGAGCAAAACTCTCAAGCTCAATGTCCTCCAAACTTGGCCCAACTACAACTATAGTTGGCTCAAGTATCCTACAAAAATCTATGTTTCCTCCATACTGAGCGAAACATTCCAACTCCAGGTCCTCCAAACTGAGCTCATACTTTGGCTCAGACAACGGCTCATCATGCTGAAATGGCTCACTAAAATCAAAATAACCTCTAGATGGTGCAAAGCACTCCATGTCAGGGTCCTCTAGGCTAGGCTCATACAAATCATTTTCTTGCCCAATTAGCATGTCAAAATCCAGGTCATCGTGATCTTGAGTAAAGCACTCAATCTCAGGGTCCTCACAATCAAAGTCATCAGTGATTTCTTTAATTAAGCATACAGGATGGATATCATCATGATCTAGTGGCTGGGTATTGATGTTAAAAATGTTAAGCTCCACTGTCATATTCCCAAATGAGATTTTCATCAATCCCGTCCTACAGTTGATTAGGGTGTTAGCCATAGCTAAGAAAGGTCATCCTAAAATCACTGGAATTTGATTCACCACATCATGCACCGGCTCCGTGTCTATCACTATGAAGTCCATAGGGAAATAAAACTTATCAACCTTGATTAATACATCCTCAATTATTTCTCGTGGTCTCTTCATTGACCTGTTAGCCAATTGGAGCGTTACTGTGGTAGGCTTCAATTCTCCCAATCCCAACTGTAGACACACTAAATAGGGAAGGAGGTTCACGCTTGCTCCCAGATCCAACAATGCCCTATTGATCTTACACACTCCAATCATGCAAGCAATGGTTGGACACCCAGGGTCCTTATACTTGATTGGCAACTTACATTGGAGGATAGAGCTCACTTGCTCGATCAGATAAGCTTTCTTCAGGACATTGGTTTTTCTCTTGATTGTGACCAAATCCTTCAAGAATTTCGCATATGATGGCACTTGCTGAATTGCATCCAAGAACGAGATGCTTATCTGAACTTGCTTAAACACCTCTAAAATTTCAGCAAATTGCGCATTCTTCTTTGGAGCTTTCAATCTCTCAGGATAGGGAGCTTTTGGGATAAATGACCTCAGAAGGTCCTTGTCAATAGGAGTGACTGTAGATGGCTCAGAATCTCTCTTCTCCTTGTTGTCACTCTCTTTCTCTTCTTGCATGGCAAGGTCTGTTGTTGGCTCTGCTTCATGATCTGCTACTTGCTTAGCCACATGATTGTCCACTCGTCTCCCAGACCTCAGTGTGACAATCATATGTGCATGCTCTTGAGTTGAAGAATTTTCGATAGTGCATGCCTTAGGGTTGTTCAATGGTTGGCTGGGGAGCTTTCCCTTGTCTCTCTCACCAAGGTGATTTGCCAACTATCCCACTTGTATCTCCAATCTGGAGATTGCTTGGGTGTTCACCATGGTGGAATTTCTCACGTCACTGATGGATTGACGAGTCAATTTCATGAATTCCCTCATTTTCTCCTCTAATGATTGTGCCTTGATTTTGATATGTAGGAGTTGATCGGTGTCAAATATTGTATATTTAACCCCCTTTAACTTATGTTTGTTAAGCTCTTAGCTTTGTTAATTTCTAATGTTTTGGTTATTTTTTGTGTTTTAGTGTTTTTCAGGTTGTTAAGTTGCATTTGGGGCTAATGCCATCAACTCTGGGGCTTAAAATAGTTTGAGGAGCTTTGACGGCAAAATTGAGTCGAGCTATGATTTGCACCCGATGACTCCCACCAAAACGGCCATATCTAGAGTTGTAGAACTCCAATTGGGGTGATCTTAGTGTCTTTGGAAAGCTAACTCAAAGATCTACAACTTTGTATTTCACATGTGAGGACTAATTCTGAAGGAAGTGTGCTCGAACGCACGTTTTTGCGTTCAAACGCACTTGTGCCTATCAAAGGCCGAAATTCATGCACAAATGCGTTCGAACGCACTTAACTGACCTGGTAGCATTGAAACCCTAAAAATTAGCCTATAAATACCCCAATTTCTTTTGTAAACGATTAGGGCCGCTTGGAAGTGCCTTTGGGAGTTGGGACTCCCCTATTTGGGCATTTTGAGCTCCTCTAAACGTCACTCTTTGTATAGTTTAATTAATATTTAATGCTTTTAGTTGTTTTAATTTAGTCTCTTATTTCCTTCACTATGAATTTGTTTATATATATTTATGTTTAATTTACATTTTCTCATTTTAATTTAACGTTTGTTCGATTCAATCACAATCTCGTGACAAGATTGTGATTGGTTGTTGTTTATGGATCGTTTATCGTCCAATATGCGTTGTGATTTATCCGGGTTACATCGGATAGTCTAAGCGAGTCCAATATCCGTTGTCGTCAACGACACATTGGATGATTCGATCTTGGCTCAACATCCGTTGTGACCATTTATGGGTTAATACATCGCATGATTAGACTAGATTTTGTAAAGACAAAAGAACATGCGTCGAGTTAGGCCGTATGACGGGTGTGTGGACTATCGTGAGAATGGGACATACATTTTAGCCTAATTGTTTGATGGATATGTGGATTAGTATGCTTATATGTTGATTAAATCGTAGTGAGGTAGATTAGGGACCTTAGCGTTTTTATTTATTTATTTTATTGCATTTTAATCTAGTTTATTTTTATGCACACCAACTGTTTGATTTTGAGACTAGGTTAAGATAGGATTAGTTTAAGCACTTTAAAATTAGTTTTTAACAAAACACGATTCTCTGTGGATTCGACCTCGCACTTGCACAACTGCTCTATTACAAACGACTCGTGCAATTGGTGAGTACAATTAAATTTGTGCAACAAATTTTCGCGCTGTTGCCGGGGAATCAGTGTTTTGTTGGAATTGATTTTTTTTGTTTAGATTAATTTTATCTTTCTACTAGTTATTTTAAATTCAGCATTTATTTTATTTATTTTGTGCTTTTGTATAGAAAAGAATCCAAAAAAAAAATTAGATTAGTGTTTATTTAAGCATTTTCGTAGTCTGTTTTAGATTCTGGAAATTCAGCCTGTGGTAGTGTGATCGATCGCAACCTGTGCAATCAAATGCACTTGAGTCTATTCCAACTCAGATCATACCGGCGCTTAGTATGCGACGTGCGGCCTGCCTCGACAGAACCGCATTACGCTAGTGTGATCGATCGCACACCCTTGCGATCGAACGCATGTGCACAGATTGCTACATTTTTTCATGCGTGTCATGATCGATCGCAGAGACTGCCGAGCTCACCTCACCTAACATTGCTGAGGCGTAAGTGTAGCTTTTATTTTTATTTTTTGTTTGTTTAATTATTAGTTTTATTTAATTATTTATTTATTTTGCCTATGTTTTATTTACTTGTTATTTTTAGTTTTTGTTAGTTATTTTTATTTTTAGTTGTTTAATTAGTTTATTGTTTTGTTAGTTTATTTGTTTATTAGTTTTTGTGTTTAGTCTTTTTTTATTAGTTATTTGTTTAGTTTATTTTGTTAGTTTTTGTTTATTTTATTTTTATTGTTAATTTTAATTGTTTCATATGGGATATATTATTTGGGTGAAGCATGGGTCTTCCGTTCAATTATTTCAATGTTTCCCTAGTTGTAGGGCGTTAAATCCTACCAATTTTTACCCATGAACCATGTTCACCTTTGCTCCGACCCTTACCATAGTTTAGGTGATTGTCCACATTGGGGACAATTTTCTAATTTTCACATGAGCGATGAACACTAGTTTCTCTAGTCGAATCAAATTCAAATTTTATAACCAACTGAATAACCATCTGATTTTTAGTGGCAAGCTCATACTACGAAAATTATGCTCCCCAAGTTGACGAACTGCACCATCCACGATTATCCATGATTCGACAACCAATTTCTTCCCATCCATCATATGACTATCCTCCTAAGCAATTTTCTTTGGAAGAAATGCTTAAGAATTCATGGAACTAGTCGGCCAACCCACCATTCTTCCTTTGAACTATCTTTGGAAGAAACACTGAGGAGTTTAGGAAAACAAGTCAACCAACCTTGTCAGGAAATCATAGATGCTACTGTAACAAACACTGAAGCAGTTGCAAGGTTGGAAGGACAGTTTGGTCATCTAGTTGTTGAATTCAATAGAATTGAGGAAGAAGAACTTCAAAGTCGAGATGGCGATAGGGCAAGTACATGATTGATGAGGATTGCCCGTGATCCTCATCATGAGCATGTCCAAGCCACCACCACACTTGTTAGTGAGGAAAGAGCTGATAATCATAAGGAGGAAGAGAAAGAGGAGCAAGTTGAGCAATTTGAGCCCAAGCAAAATTCAAACCCGTCTAATGACAAGGAAGTAGTATTGAAGCTCACTCCTTTGTCACAATCCCTCTCGAGACATATCATTCATCACAAGTTTCATCTTTTCAATGTCTCAAGAACCGTCTTATGTAGCAATCTTTGAGGATTCACACACGATCACAAATCTAGAAATCGTGGTCCTAAGAGAAATTTTAGAAGCAAGTTTTAGGCTGCATAAGATGGCGGAACATCCTTCGAGGGGTATCATATTTTAAAGAAAAAGGATGGAAGGATTGGTTGGACACCCATATGAGCGGGTAGGCGCGATTTTGTTACCTTTATTTTCCGCACTTTATTTTTTTTTAGTCATTTTCTTTTTGTTTATTTCTTGTCTTTTTTGTTTTATTTTGTTTCTAACAGCAATTAACCTTTAATGTCGATTTTGAGAAAAGATTTGTTAGTCTTTGTGGTGTTTTGATATTCAAGTTCGGGGAAGCCTTGGCCTTGGCATGTTTGGTTTCTCATCCCTAATGTATTTCTTGCCACATTAGGGACAATGTGTCATTTAAATTGGGGTGTGGACAAACATTACTGTTTGTTTTTTTTGTTTTTGTCATATATACTTGTTTTGCCTGTATATAAATTTTTTCTTTTTTTTTGTTACTATGTTTTTGATTGGGCACAACTTACATCATCTGTGGAATGCATGTCATTGGTGTTTAACGTTTTGAACATTGCCTATCATTAGAAATCCAGTTTTTGATTCATGTGTTGGATTAGAGACCCACTTGTTTGATCAATATTTCACATGCACACTAGCATAGGGTCATGGGGTATGAAATTAGATTTGAGGAGTGTTTTTCTTGAGATTTGTTGGTTGATGTGATGTGTGATGATAAACCTTGGCTGTAAATAAAAAAATCAAAAAATCATAAGTTGAGTTTCTCTTTGAGTAACGGACCTCTTGCACGGCCAAGCAATGAGTGTTAGCGTCAAAGATGAGTTCAACTAAAATATTGTATGGCTAGTTAGGCTTAGCTCTTTTTGACTTGAGTAATTAAGCCCCTAGGGATGTCTTTACATCTAGTGCACTAAAACACTTTGGTTTGGGAGTCACTGGCCCAACGCTCGTTACATAAGTCATTTAGAAGCTTAAGGGAGTCAGCATTGCACAGCCTACACAAAAAATTACATTTTTCAATTCAAGCCTCGGTTATTTTAATCACATTGCATTTCCTATGATTTTTGGGGATACACATTTTGAGAATAATTGAAACCCCATGATCTTGTTGTTAGTACACTTTGCACTTTATGGAGCATGTGTTGTCTCAATTTTCCAACCTTGAGTGAAATGATGTTTGGATGCCTGGATGATGTGGTTTGTATGTTCAACATGTTAAATTTGCTAATGATGTGTGAACCATGTATTTGTGTGAAAGGCTTTGTCCATTAATAACATAGTACCAAATAATTGTTTGTGGGTGTCATTCCTGGAAAACTCTCACGAGACTTCACTCGTCCACTAGGGAATTCCTAGGGGTTTAAAAGGCTTGTGGCATACGCTAAATGCAATCGTTTCTCCTACAAAAGTGGATTTATGTTTATTGTTTTCTTTGTGTTTTCATTTTTGTTTTGCTAAGGGACTAGCAAAATGTAAGTTTAAATTATTTGATGGGTGTCAAATATTGTATATTTAACCCCTTTACCTTATGTTTGTTAAGCTCTTAGCTTTGTTAATTTCTAATGTTTTGGTTAGTTTTGGTGTTTTAGTGTTTTGCAGGTTGTTAAGTTGCATTTGGGGCTAATGCCATCAACTCTGGGGCTTAAAACAGATAGAGGAGCTTTGGCGGCAAAATTGAATCAAGCTATGATTCGCACTCGATGACTCCCACCAAAATGGCCATATCTAGAGTTGTAGAACTCTGATTGGGGTGATCTTGGTGTCTTTGGACAGCTAACTCAAAGATCTACAACTTTGTATTTCACATATGATGGCTAATTTTGAAGGAAGTGCGCTCGAATGCACATTTTTGCGTTCGAATGCACTTGTGCCTATCAAAGGCCGAAATTCATGCACGAGTGCGTTTGAATGCACTTAACTGACCTGACAGCACTGAAACCCTAAAAATTAGCCTATATATACCCCCAATTTCTTTTGTAAACGATTAGGGACGCTTGGAGGCCGCTTGGAAGCACCTTTGGGAGTTGGGACTCCCTTGTTTGGGCATTTTGAGCTCCTCTAAACGTCACTCTTTTTATAGTTTAATTAATATTTAATGCTTTTAGTTGTTTTAATTTAGTCTCTTATTTCCCTTACTATGAATTTGTTTATATATATTCATGTTTAGTTTACATTTTATGTCATTTAATTTAACGTTTGTGACCATTTATGGGTTAATACATCGCATGATTTGACTAGATTTTGTAAAGACAAAAGAACATGCGTCGAGTTAGGCCGTACGACGGGTGTGTAGACTATCGTGAGAATGGGACATACATTTTAGCCTAATTGTTTGATGGATATGTGGATTAGTATGCTTATATGTTGATTAAATCGTAGCGAGATAGATTAGGGACCTTAGCGTTTTTATTTATTTATTTTATTGCATTTTAATCTAGTTTATTTTTATGCATACCAACTGTTTGATTTTGGGACTAGGTTAAGATAGGATTAGTTTAGGCACTTTAAAATTAGTTTTTAACAAAACACGATTCCCTGTGGGTTCGACCTTGCACTTGCACAACCGCTCTATTACAAACGACTCGTGCAATTGGCGAGTACAATTAGGTGCGTTCGAACGTAGAAGTGCACTGCATCTCTGTCAGGGGTCCATGCTCGCACGTAGATGCGTGATGGGTGTTCGTAGCTGCACCGTGCGCCACATCTGATGCGTGATGGGCGTCATGCGAATGTCTGGGATAGGCGGCGGCGCTTTCGCATCAACATACCGGAGGCGTATGTTACATTTTAAATTTCTTTTGTTTCAATTAATTGTTAGGCTTATTTTAGTTGTTTAAACTGCCTATTTTGAGTATCTTGAGTGCTTTGTGATTAGTTGTGATTAGTTTATTTTTTTTAGTTCTTTGCTTGTGTTTTTGTTTTAGTTAATTAGTTTTAATTGCTAGGTGGTTAGAATATCTTGCTTTTATTACTGTTTTTGTAATCTTAGCTAGTTTCGTTCTCTGTTTTTAATACTGGTTCTGTTTTTACAGCATCTGTTTATATTTGTTTCAATTGGTTTTGTTTTTGTTCACATGTTTGTGTTAGGTTAGTGTTCAATATTTCTTTTAGTTCTTTACAAGTGCTGCATATCTTGCTGTTTTTAATTTTGATTTCCTGTTTAGTTGTGCATATTTTTTTGTTTTTACTGTTTTGTTCCTCTGGTTTTTGTTGTGTTTTTGTTGCATCTTTTTGGCTTATCTAGCTTGCTGTTTTTCCTTAGTTTCTAGTTAAATTTTTGTTAGTTTATGCATGGTCGGCGATCTTTGAACTTAGAATTAACACCATTAGATCCCGACTTAGAAAGAAACATTAGGAGAGCGCGTCGAGCTCAAGCCGAGATGGGAGACAATCAAAGAAACCCAAGGGTGGAGGAGCACGACGAGAATCGAAGAGAGGAGCAAGAGGATAATGAGGAGTTCCAAGATCACGAGGTGGGAGCAGGGAGCATAGGCAGATGTATGAGTTCGATTTTATGACAGCATTACACAAATTGTTTCGCACCTCTGCGGTCGATGCCATTATTGCATAGTATTACCACCAACTAATGCCACTCACTATGATCTAAAGCCACATGTGATTCAAATGTTACCATCTTTCTATGGCTTAGATCATGAAAACCCTTATTCCCATGTTAAGAAGTTTAGGAGTATAAGCGCCACAACCAAATTTCAAAACTTCTCGAGGAATCATCAATCTTGACTTTTCCTTTCTCCCTTCATGAGAGCCCTTTGGTGGCTGGATTCCTTAGTTCTGGTTCTATTACGTCACTGGAAAGAAGCTGTTGAAGCAGTTCTACCACAGATTCTTTCCAATGTCCAGAGTAAATGATGCAAGGATATGCTGATGAAGTGTCCACCACAGGAAATTAGTTCCTTTACTCAGGATGAGGACGAGAAATTCACGGAATGTTGGACAAGATTTAAGGATATGTTGATGAAGTGTCCACCCCATGGATATGAGAAATGGCATCTAGTACAATTCTTCTACCAAGGGCTGTCTCAGCCCAACCGTAGTATGATTGAACTAATGAATGGAGGGGCATTCCTAAATTTGATGGGAGATTTGGCCTACAAAGCTTTGGAGAAAATTCTGCCAACACACGTAATCGGATTTCTCCGTTGTCGTGATAAATCTGCCGGAAGGACAAGAAAGAGGCATCCTGGAGCTAGAAGGTGAGCAAGAGTTGACTCAAAGGATGGATCGATTGTGAAAAGATTGGAGCCAGTGAGTGTAGGAAAGCACTGTAAAAGCCATAAACACATTCCTGTTGAGAGTTGTTACATGCTGATAGCCCTATGCACCAAGCTGAAATTGTCCATCAATGACAGTTTTGAGATGGAATAGGTGAATGCTTTCAATGACTTTCAAAAGCCGTCATGGGCCATATTACGAGACATATAATCACAGGTGGAGAATCACCCTAATTTCTCTTGAAATAGAATCAACCCACCACCAATCAAGGGGGAGCACCACATTATCCCCCAGGATTTTCTTCCTACCAAAATCAAGGACACTCGGCTCCACCAGCGTCATCATCTTATCAAGCCCCCAACCAAGCCCCAGCCTCATCAAACCAGTCACTAGAAGATACCATGAGAGATTTTATGAAAATGACTGGTCAATCAATCGGTGACATAAGGCAGTCTACCATGGTGAACACCCAGGCGATCTCGAAGTTGGAGATGCAGATGGGACAATTAGTGAATCACCTGGGCGAGAGGGACAAGGGAAAGCTCCCTAGCCAAGCAGTGAACAACCTTAAAGCATGTGGAAATTCGTCAAATCAGGAGCATGTGCAGGCGATTGTTACTCTAAGGTCAGGGAAGAGAGTGGACAATAAGGTGGTGAACCCAGAAGAAGATGATGCTGAGAAAGAAGAGCAGAGAGAGGAAGAAGAGCAGAAAGAGAAAGAGGGTGACAATCAAAAGGAAGGAGATCTGAGCCATCTCATCACCCGATTGTAAAGGAACCTCTAGTGCGCTTGTGCCAAAAGCACCATACACGAAGATTACAAGCACCTAGGAATGGAGGAAAATTAGAGGACATTCTGAGGTGTTCAAACAAGTCCGAATAAATATTCCATTCTCGGACGCCATCCACAAATCCTTCCTATGCAAGTTCTTGAAGGACTTGGTCACGATGAAGAGAAAAACAAATGTCCCTAAAAGGCATTCATGACGAAGCGGTCAATGTTATCCTACAATGCAAGTTACCCCTCAAGTATAAGGACCGGATGTCCTACAATCACTTGCATGATAGGAGTTAGCGATTGAGAGGCACCTTTGTTGGATTTAGGAGCAAGTGTAAATTTGTTGCCCTACTCGGTCTATTTGCGATTAGGGCTAGGAGAGCTGAAACAACCATGACACGACTTCTTGCAACTTGGCGACGTGTGAAGGTTCCACGGGGAATAGTTGAGGACGTTCTGATTAAGGTGGACAAATTTTATTTCCCCGTGGATTTCATTATTTTGGACACAGAGCCAGTTCAAGTGATAGGAACTAAGATCCTTGTGATTCTAGGGCGACCATTTTTAGCTACGGCTAATGCCCTGATAAATTGTAGGTCGGGGGTCATGAAGATTTCTTTTGGTAATATGACGATGGAGTTGAATATTTTTCACATCAGAAAACAGCCACTCGATTATGACCAGATGAATCAAGTGTGCTTGATTGAAGAGATTCTGGATGAAGTAGTAGAAGAATCAAGTATAGAAGACCCCCTAGAAGCATGCCTCGCTCAATTTGGTGAAGACTTGGATTTAGACAAACTGATGGAGCAGGCAGAGGCACTTTTGGAGACTGCTCCTTTGGAGAGCAAAGAGAAGAAGGAGACACCAGTACCTGATCCCCTGAAGAAGGAACTTAAGCCTTTACTTGATAGTCTTAAGTATAAGGTCCTAGGTCCAGCCGAGTCTTTGCTAGTGATTATAGCTTCAGACTTGATAGATGCTCAAGAGGAGAAACTGTTGGGAGTTTTGAGAGAGCATAAGGAAGCTATAGGCTGGACGATTGAGGACATCAAGGGAATCAGCCTCTCGTTGGTTATGCATAAAATACACTTAGAGGATAATTCCAAACCATCGAGGGAACCACAGAGAAGGCTCAACCCAGCAATGCAGGAGGTTGTGAGAGCAGAAGTGATCAAGCTATTGGATGCTGGGATCATCTATCCCATTTCTGATAGCAAGTGGGTGAGCCCGATACATGTTGTTCCCAAGCGGGTTGGATTGACGGTAGTGAAGAACTAGGATAACGAGTTGGTTCCAACTCGTGTTCAGTCAGGATGGAGAGTATGCATTGACTACCAGAAGTTTAACGCTGCCACTAGGAAATATCACTTTCCTCTTCCATTCATCGATTAGATGGTGGAGCGTTTAGCTGGGCACAAGTACTACTGCTTCTTGGATGGTTATTCAGGATATAACCAGGTCCCAGTGGACCCCGAAGACCAGGAGAAGACTACCTTCACATGTCCCTTTGGGACATTCGCCTACCGTCGTATGCCATTTGGGTTGTGCAATGCACTTGCTACTTTTCAGTGGTGCATGATCAGCATTTTTTTCGACATGGTAGAGCGATTTATGGAGATCTTCATGGATGACTTCTCTGTCTTCAGTTCATCTTTTCAGGAGTATCTAGACCGTCTCACGTTGGTGTTAGTGAGATGTAAAGAGAAAAACCTTGTGCTTAACTGGGAAAAGTGCCATTTTATGGTTAAGCAGGGGATTGTACTGGGGCATGTCATATCTCAGAGGGGCATTGAGGTTGACAAGGTGAAGGTAGATTTGATCTCCAACCTTCCACCCCCACGTACTATGAAGGAAATCCGTTCCTTCCTAGGCCATGCAGGGTTCTACCGGCGATTCATCAAGGATTTCAGCAAGATCGCCAGGCCCCTGTGTAGGTTGTTGGCCAAAGAGACTCCGTTTGAATTTGATGATGAATGTGTGAAGGCATTTGGGGCTCTGAAGGAGATTCTGACGTCCACACCAGTAATTAGACCACCCAGTTGGGGTGAACCATTTGAGATCATGTGTGACGCATCAGACTATGCTGTGGGAGCTGTTTTGGGGCAGCGTATTGAGAAACTTCCCCATGTGATTTACTATGCGAGCAGGACTCTAAACGACGCAAAACTCAATTACTCCACCACAGAAAAGGAGTTGTTGGTGGTCGTTTTTGCACTAGACAAGTTTAGATCCTATCTGTTAGGATCTAAAATCATTATCTTTTCTGATCAAGCGGTGTTGAAGTATCTTTTCTCCAAGAAAGATGCTAAATCCTGTTTGATCAGATGGATTTTGCTGCTGCAAGAGTTCGACATAGAAATCCGGGATAAGAAAGGGACAGAGAATGTGGTGGCTGATCACTTGTCTATGTTGACCATGGATTTCACCGAAGATGCCACACCCATCTCTGAGACCTTTCCTGATGAGCAGTTGATGCACATTGCTCACAATCCCACACCTTGGTTTGCTGACATAGTGAACTATCTTGTTACCGACCAATTGCCTTTGCATTGGGGGCGACAAGATAAGCTCAAATTTTTGTCCAAGGTGAAAACCTTTCTTTGGGATGATCCTTACCTATTCAAGTATTGTCGATCGGATCATTAGGAGATGCATACGAGTTTGACCAAACTAATGTCATCTCTTTTGTCATGATCATGCATGTAGGGCCATTTCGGTGCAAACAAGACGCTGCAAAGATTTTGCGGTGTGGATTTTATTGGTCCGATGTTTTGCGACGCTCGTGCTTATTGCACTTTATGTGAGTGTTATCGAGCTTCGGGAGCATTTCAAGAGAAATATGATGCCTCTCAATCCAATATTGATAGTTGAGATTTTTGATGTATGGGGCATCGATTTCATGGGACCTTTCCCAAACTCCTTTGGGTTTCAGACATTTTGGTTGTTGTGGACTATGTGTCCAAGTGGGTGGAGGCAGTTGCGTGCAAAACCAATGACCACAGAGTTGTGGTCAAGTTTTTGAAGGACACGATTTTTGCTCGGTTTGGTACACTTAGAGCGATTATCAGTGATGGTGGTACACACTTCTGCAACCGGATTTTTGAACAACTGATGAAGAAGTATTTCATCACACATAAAGTTGCCACCCCTTACCACCCACAGACGAATGGGCAGGTTGAAGTGTCAAATCGTGAGATCAAACACATTTTGGAGAAAACAGTGAACCCCAGCAGGAAAGATTGGTCTTCACGACTGAATGACGCCTTATGGGCATACAGGACGGCATATAAGACATCGATTGGGATGTCACCATATCGGTTGGTGTATGGGAAAGCTTGTCATCTTCCCGTCGAGTTGGAGCATCGGGCATACTGGGCCATCAAGCAGCTGAACTTCAATTTTTTGAAGGCCGGCTATCAAAGGAAGCTCAACTCAATGAACTAGAGGTTGAGAATGATGCATATAATGACTCGAGGAAGTACAAAGACACATGAAGAAGGTTCATGACTAGGGCATTTTGAGGAGATCTTTTGAGCCAGGTCAGAAAGTTCTTCTTTACAACTCTCAGTTGCATCTTTTTCCTGGCAAATTGAAATCTCGGTGGACGGGCCCATTCATCATTAGGACCATATTTTCTCATGGGGCCATCGAGATAGAGGATCCCAAGAATGGTAACATTTTTAAGGTGAACGGACAAAGGGTTAAACCATTCTTGGAGTTGAGGAGTTCAGAGATTAAGGCTACTCTATTGGAGGATCCGATTTACACTGAGTAATGTAGTCTCATATCACGAGTTAGCGCTTGTGGGAGGCAACCCTCATTATGTTTATTGCTTTGTGTTTTATTAGTCAAATTTGGGAAAGCATTCTTTTATGCTATACCTAAATTGACTTATTCCCTAGGTTAATTCAGTCACATTGTGGACAATGTGACGTTTTAAGTTGGGGGGTGTTTGTGTAAATATTTTATCTTGTGTTTTTGTAAAATATTTGTGTAAATGTTCTTTTTTGTTTGTGTTGTGTTTGTAAAAATCTTGTGATTGTGTGTTTTGTGTTTTTGTGTAAATTTTGTAAAATTTTATTTTTTGGTTTGCTCTCTGCGTTCGAACATATGCCTATACGTTCGAACGATGTCTTAACTATGCGTTCGACCTTGCCTTGGTGAGTTCGACCGCAGCACCGCATCACACACTCTCACTCATGCACGCTTGCGGTCGAACTTACCCTGTAAGTTCGAATGCTGAGCCATTTGGCACCACCTACACTAGGCACGAGTGCGGTCGAACGCACTTATATGCGTTCAGCGAACGCACCTATTTTTAGGTCAATTTTCCCATTCCTCCCATTTCACCTTTGTAAGCGGCCGCGTTTTCCTTTCTTCTCCATCTTTTCCTCCCAATCACTCCCATATGGTGAGTAGTGTCCTTGATTTTTGATATGTAGGAGGAAATCCTGATGGATAATGATTTTGAGCATGTGGAGCTCCTCCTTGATTTGTGGGCTGGTTCTGCTTGCAGGAGAAATTAGGGTGGTTCCTCCAGCCTGGATTGTAAGACTCAGAATATGGGCCACTTGATTGCTTTTGAAAATTGTTGAAAGCGTTCACTTGTTCCATCTCAGAAAATACTATCATCGATGGACAATTCTGTGCTTGGTGCATGGGACTAGCATAGACATAACAACTCTCAACTGGAAATGTGTTTGCTGCGTTGATGGGTTTTCCTAAACTCAGAGCATTGAGCCTCTTTACAATCGCATCCATCCTTAAATTCAACTCTGCTTCACCTTTTAATTCATGGATGCCTCCTTTCTTGGGGTTTCTGGTTGATTTGTCACGACAACTCGTAAAATCCCACAGTTGTGATTTGCCAGCCAATTTATCCAAAGCTTTATAAGCTAAATCACTCGTTAGATTTAAAAATGCTCCTCCATTCATCGACTCTATCATGCTACGGTTGGGTTGAGATAGCCTTTGATAGAAGAATTGCACGAGTTGCCACTTTTCATAACCATGAGGAGGGTATTTGATGAGTAAATCCTTGAATCGCCCCCAACACTCAGAGAATTTCTCGTCCTCGTCCTGACTAAAGGAATTGATCTCCTTTCTTGCCACATTTACTCTAGACATTGGGAAAAACTTGTTGTAGAATTGCTTCAACCATTCTTCCCAGGATGTAATAGACCCAGGAGCGTTGGAATCCAACCACTCCATAGCTCTATCATGAAGAGAGAACAGAAAAAGTCTAAGGTGGATAGCTTCCTCAGAGAAATTTTGGAATTTGGTGGTGGCACAGATATTTTTAAATTTCTTGACATGGGAATATGGGTTTTCATGGTCTAAGCCGTAAAAAGATGGTAATATCTGGATGACATGTGGCTTAAGATCATAGTGGGTTGCATTAGTCGGCGGTAGCACTATGCACAAATGGGATCTAGTCGGAACTGGTGTGAACAGTTCCTGGAGTGACGTAGTGAAATCCACGTCATAAGCTCTTCTTTGCTCCCTGTTCCCAGCTCTTGCATCTTGGTATTCCTCGTGCTGCTCCACATTTGCATTCCTTTGATTATCCCCCACTTCAACGTGAGCTCTACGCATTCTCCTAATGTTTCTCTCTAAGTTGGGATCTAAGGGTGTTAACTCTAAGTTTAATAATCGCCGACCAAACATGCACTAACTAAGAAATTAAACTTAAACTAGGAAAGCAATAAACTAAGTAAGCAAGTATGAATAAAAATAGAAAAATAGGGACTATGAAAACAATAAAAATAGAATCAGATATGCACAAACTAATAGGAAATAAAACACTAAATTAACAATAAACTACTAAACAATAAACTATAAACAATATGTGAATAAAAACTAAACAACCTTAAGCAAATATTAACATATGCAGATATCACGAAACAATAATTGAAAAATAAAACAAACTAACTTAGACAATTAAACAAAAACAAAATATAACAATTTAAACACTAACTATTTAACTAACCAAACAACTAATTAAACACATGCAAACTATATAAACAATTAAAAGCAAAAATAAACTAAAAACAACTAACTACAACAGAGACATACTCAAAACAGGCAGATTAAACAATTAAAACTAATCTAACAATTAATCAAAGCAGAAAGAAATTAAAACTGAACATATTGACTCGGGTATGTTGGTGTAGTAAGCAGAGATGCGCTCGAGCACAAGGTAGTAAGATTGATCACATACAGGCAACTATGTAGCAGGCTCTGCAAGTGCGTTTGATCGCAACTGAGGTGTGATCGAAAGTAACACTGCACTACTTTTTGTTCAGAACCGCACTCTCGCACGTAGCTACGTAGCAAGCGATCGCAGGTACGTGAATGTTAAGGAATAGGCTCAAGTGCGTTCGATCGCAAAAGGTATGATCGATCGCACTATCAGTGCCTGATTTTCCAGAAATAGAAATTAAACTAAAAACTAGCCAAACACTATTCTAAAAATTGACAAAAATTAACAAAAACAAGAAAATAAACTATGAACAGTATTGAAATTGCTGAAAATAAAAACTAATAGAAAAATAACACTACTCTAAAAGTAAAATTAATTTCAACAACTCAAATGGTTCCCCAGCAACCGCGCCAAAATATGATCGTACCAAATTTAGTACTCGCAATAGAATGAACCAAAGTTCGTATAGTGTTACGCAAGTACGTGTTCGTATCTACAGAGAACCGTGATTGTTTACAAATCAATTTTAAATCTAAACTAGTATTATTTTACCTAGCTCCAAGTGGGTGTTTGTGTAACAAGGGAAACATAAACTAATTTACTTGCAATTAAATGAACAAAAGAACCACTAAGGTTAAGGATTCCATCTCACCAAATCAGAAATGCTAATTAAAAACACTAAGCTACTTATTTCGTCTATCGATTGGAACAAAACTTAATCTATTGCGCCTATCGAAGGATTCAAAGAATCCGTCCCTTTGACAAAAGACAAACCATAAATGATTTAGGCCAAAGGATCCAAAGTGAATGTGACTTAACACAAACTACAATGGATAAATGACCGTAAATCGAAGGATGGAATGTATCCATCGGATGAAAAACTAAGAATAAACGACTATGGCACAATCATACTTGATTTTGTCACTAAACCAAATAGAAACGATAAAGCTATATTAAAGACAAAATTGAATAAGCTTAATGTAAATAAAAGCATGAAAATCAATGGTGAGGCTTCATCCTCAACCTTAGTTGAGGATTTAGCCTCCCATGTAAAAGGGAGACAAGAACAAATTAAAACAAGACATTAAATTAAAACAAGTAAATGAAGGTGACAATTAAAATGGGTAGAGAGTGCCAAATAGCGGCAAAAACTCTCAGAAAATGCCCAAGAAAACATAACTCTCGAAAATTTACACTAGTGTCTTATTTATAGAGCGCGCGAGCGCAGGGATGAATGCGATCGATCGTTGAAGTCACGATTGAACGCTCATAACTACTCCAGAATCCCCATGGCGCAAGACTGGAAATGATGGAGGCTAGGGCCGGCTAGGGCAATCGCGCGAGACTTGGGTCTACGTGGAGTGCAATTAATCTTGCCCCTTGCATTCGACCGCAGTGTGCTCAATCGCACTGTCCTGCGATTGTTCGCACTGGTAGGAACTCCAAACTTCTCTTCAAGTCAATTTTCGCCCTTTGTAGTCGTGCATTGAATGCAATGACCTGCAGCAACATAAAACACTAAAACAACACAAAACATTAGTTAATGACAAAACTAAGAGCTTAACAAACATAAGTTAAGGGGGTCAAATATCAATATTTGGCACTGATCATATTGCCAACACTATACCAATCTTGATCAATCTCTACTCCTAAGTCCATCAACTCACAAAAGGAGTAGTTCCATACACAGTTTGGGTCGATTGGTATAGGCACCATAATCCTGAAGAGAAAACAATTATTTCTTAGTCAACTATTCCCTTACACAAAATGGAAATAGGTATACTATCCAAGTATAATCTTGAAGCTAAAAGTCATACACAGTGATTCAAACAAATGTGGATAACGACTCCACATGTCCTGCTCTACTTCCTATGAAGCTTTCTCGACCCCATGGTTACGCCATAGTACCTTCACGATATGGATTGTTTTGGTATGTGGCACTTGCTCCTTTTTATCCATGATCTTCACTGGTTCTTCGACATAGGTTAATCCCTCTTGGATTCTCAATGGCTCGTATTCCACAATTACATCGGGATTAACGATGTATTTCCTCAGTATTGACATGTGGAACACATCATGCATTCCAACCAAATTTGGGGGTAAGGCAATCTTATACGCCAACTTCCCCACTCTTTGAGTGATCTCAAATGGTCCGATAAATTAGGGGTTGAGCTTCCCCTTCTTTCCAAACCGCATCACTCCCCTTATGGGTGATATCTTGAGGAACACACGATCCCCTATTTCGAACTCCAACAATCTCCTTCGATTATCAGTATAACTCTTCTATCGACTTTGAGCTACACTCAATCTTTCCTTGATGATGGGCACCTTATCACGAGTGTCCTGAATCAGTTTTGGCCATAACATCTACCTCTCACTGACATTGTCCCAATACAAGGGCAACTGACACTAACGTCAGTAAAGTGCCTCATATGGAGGCATCCCAATAATCGCCTGATAACTGTTGTTGTAGGCAAACTCGATCAAAGGTAGGTATTGAACCCAACTACCCTTGAAATCCAACACACAAGCCCATAACATATCATCTAAAATCTAAATAGTTCGCTCAAACTGATCCGTCTAGGGATGAAAAACGATACTGAACTTCAATTTCATC
Source organism: Carpinus viminea (assembly GCA_013348765.1). Taxonomy (NCBI): domain Eukaryota; kingdom Viridiplantae; phylum Streptophyta; class Magnoliopsida; order Fagales; family Betulaceae; genus Carpinus; species Carpinus viminea. The sequence goes on from CP054674.1 coordinate 18,692,553, forward strand.
CCCATTTCCTTTTGGAGACTTTGCTAGAACCTCAAAGTAAAACAAGAATCTCTATCCGAAATGATTGCCATTGGCACTCCATGTAAATAGACTATATTATAAGCACTTTTCGTGAGACAGTCAACGACCACCCAAATGGAATCTTCTCCGGTGGGTGCCTTGGGTAACCTCAAAAATAAATAAAGTTCATAACAATATCATCCCACTTCCACTTTGGTATTAACTATGGCTTCAGCGTCCCTACTGGCCTCTGGCTTTGGTGCTCTGCCTTCACTTGTTGGCAGTTTGAACACTGCTCCACAAACCTCGCAATATCCTGCTTCATATTGTTCCACCATTATGACCCTTTCACGTCCCGGTACATCTTAGTACCACTAGGATGTATAGTGTATGGGGAATGATGAGCCTCGCTCATTATCTTCTTCCTTAATCCTCTGCTCTTCGGAACACACACTTGCTTAAAATGGGTGAGCAACCCATCATCTAAGACAAAACTCATTTGCCTTCCCATTGCAAGCAACTATTTGATCTTAGCACCTTAGGGTCCTCCAACTAAGTGGCGTTGATCCTAGCAAGCAATTTTGGCTAAACCATCAGGTTAACCAGGTGTGTAGGCGTACCTTCGCCTACTACCCCCAATCCCATCCCATCCTATCAAATTCCTTTATCAACTGGGGTTGAGATATTTCAAGAGTGGCAAGCTCCACCGTTGATTTCCTATTTGACACATTTGCTACTACATTACCCTTGCTAGTATGATGATTGTTCCACCTGCTCTGCCTCATGTTAAGCTCCTTCTGAGTGAAAAAGTACTTTAAACTCTTGTGGTCCATGTAGATCTCGCACTTCTCACCATACAAATAGTGCCTCCAAATCTTCAAAGCAAATACAATCGTTACCAACTCCAAGTTGTGTGTAAGATAGTTATGCTCATAAGGCTTTAGCTAGTGTGAAGCCTAGGCAATGACATTGATATTCTACATAAGCACACACCTTAAACCCTTCTTAGAGGCGTCGTTATAAACTACAAAATTGCAAGATTCCGTAGGCAATGCCAACACCGAAGTAGTTACCAAGCGCCTCTTCAGCTCTTGGAAACTATGCTCACACTCGTCTATCCAAACGTAGTGAGCATTCTTCTTAGTCAAGATAGTGAGTGGTGCCGACAACTTCAAGAAACCTTCGATGAAGCATCGACAATAACGAACGAGTCCTAAGAAACTCTAGACTTTGAACATGTCGATTGGTCTGGTCCATTCCACTACCACCTTCACCTTCTCCAGGTCAACCACTACGCCTTCTCCATAAATCACGTGCCTGAGGAAAGACACACTATCCAGCCGAAACTCATACTTCTTGAGTTTTGCATACAGCTGCTCTCTTCAAAGCCTCTCAAATGCCTTCTATAAATGCTCCTCATGCTTCTCCAGCGTCTTCGAGTAGATTAAGATGTTAACAAAGACAATGATGAACTGATCCAAGTAGTCATGAAAGACTCTGTTCATCGTGTCCATGAAGACAGCTGGCGCATTAGTTAGTCCAATGGACATAACCAAGAACTTGTAATGTCCATAACGAGTCCTGAAGGCTGTTTTAGGAATGTCCTCTTCCTTCACCCTCACTTGGTGATAGCCTGAGCACAAATTGGTCTTGGAAAACAAGCGTGCTCCTTGCAGCTAATCCAATAGATCGTCAATCATTGGCAAATGATACTTATTCTTGATCGTTACCTTGTTTAGTTCGTGATAGTTAATGCACATCCACATGAACCCATCCTTCTTCTTTATGAACAACACCGGCGCTCCCCAAGGTGATAAACTAGGGCAGAAAAATCCTTTATCCAGGAGCTCTTGGAGCCGTTCCTTTAGCTCTTTCAATTTTGATGACGCCATCCTATATGGTGGCTTGGAAATAGGATTAGTGCTTGACACGCACTCAATCCCAAACTCCAACTCCCTCTATGGTGGTAACCCAGAATAGTCTATTGAAAAGACATCTATATACTCTTGCACCACAGGAATATCTTGATGGTCCTTCTTCTCCCCTTTCGCCGGAGCAATGACGAATGCCAAAAATGCTTACCCTTCTTCGATGATAAGCTTCCTGGCCCAAACGGCAGAAATCGTCAAAGGTAAAGACCTCACTTGTGATTCAACGTACATCACTTCTCCTTCTCGCCATGGCTTAAGCGTAACTTGCTTCCAAGCGCAGTCGATAATCTCCAAGTGCCTCGCCAACCAATCCATTCTGAGAATAACATCGTAACTAAACATAGGGAGAACAACTAAGTTTGTGGGAAATACACTTACACAAATGCTAACAAGGCATTTGCAAACTACACACTTACAGACCACAGTTTTTCCTATGGGAGTAGTTACAGCTAGACCAGGTTCCAAAGTTTGAATTATGAGTCTAGACAACCTTACAAACATAATAGATACGAAAGAGTGGGTAGCCCTCGAATCAAACAAAACTAAAGCTTCAAATCCAAGTATAGGGACAGTACTTGTCACCACTTCCAATCCTCTTTCTGGTTCTCCTGGAACAAGCTTGTAAACTTGAGTTGGCACCAAAAGTTTCTGAGCAACTCCCTTGCTCACACAATCCTTACTGAAGTGGCCAAACTGGTAGCAAGTCCCAGTTGCCATCCTATAGGGTCTCTAGTGAACTCGGTTACACTTCCTATATAACTCCGATATCTGACTCTTGGGTGGCAAAGCTAGAGGGTTACCAAAGGTACGTCCTTGTGACCTTTGAGGTGAAAAACTTCCCACTACCATCCTCTTAGCTGGCCCGGCCCCTTCGATCGAACACCAGATTCTTGTGCCTTCCTCTTTTGATTTGCGTACTCAGTCGTATTCTCCTTCAAACTTTCCTCGTAGATCGAAGCTCAATCCACCAACTGGGAGAAATCTTAAATATTGAAACAACTCATCATGATCCGAATATGAGAATTTAGACCCTTTCCAAACTTTTTCACCTTTTTTTTTCTCATTCAGGATGAGGTACATGCTGAAACGTGACAGTTGCAAAAACTCCACGGCATACTCAATCACTATCATCCCTCCTTCAACCGATTCCAAAAACTCTCGTGCTTTCACCTTCTGCACAACTCAGGGAAAGAAGTGCCAGTTGAACTCGTGCTTGAAGATATCTCAAGAAATGCCAGTCTCCGAACCCAAGTCAGTGACAAGCACCACCTTCTTGTCTTGCCACCAATGCTTGCCCTCTCTTGTTAGCTTATAAGCAGTATAAGCCACCTTCTGCTCATTTGTACACCCAATAGTAGCTAACAATTCCTCCATGTCATTCAACCAATTCTTAGTGCTAATGTGATCACCTCTTCCATCAAAACTTACTGAGTGATGACTACATAAATCCTTCAAAGAACACCTAGTCCGTTCGACTGGCGATCTTGCAAGCCTATCGCGATCTAAGGCTGACACCAACTAGACAATCACATCCATCACATGACTTCTCGGGGATGCTGTTTCATACATAGGGATGTCCACTGGCTCAAGGTAAACATTGCCCTTAGGGCTTTCAATCTCCAGCACGTTAGGTCCGGTTGCAAGTTTCCTTTGGGGCGGCATGCTTAGCAACGAAGAGCAGAGTTAGAATTGACTCTTATAGAACCAAGCGACCAAATCTAAAGGCTAAATCCTAACTATTTATCTAGCCTAATCTCTAGTGTGATCATGGCCTAAGCTCTCTTTCTCTTTATCCTATAGTCTCTCAGAGCACAAAGCTCTGATACCAACTGTGACAACCTCGATGGGCAAATCAATTAACTAGTAATTGATCACATGACTTGTCTCCTTGCCCTATTCCTCATGGGACAAGGCTTAGGGATTTCAACCTTTCTCGTCGTAACGAGAAAGTTACAATAGAAGACTTTACTAAGACTATAAAAATAAGAGATAATAATTTGACATTCACACAACATGCACTAGAGAAAATATGACAACATCATCATCATCACTACATAAATATTCATTAAAATGTACTGGTCATCAGATAGTCATCAAGTATGGGGTACAAATCATAATAACATAATGAACATTGTTCTAAAAAGGATCAACAGATCAAAGTATCAGAGCCTAGATCTAAGCTTAAGTAGGGCTAATGAGATCAAAATCTCGGTCATATCCATGCAAGTAGTCCCTCCATCATCCCATATGGTTTTCGGCCAAATGGGATCCATATCCTAAAAAATCACACGGATCAAGTCCTGAGTGATCACCTAATTTGGCTCCTGTGGCATCCTCGCCTAATGAAGGGGGAAAACTTAAATAAAAGGGTAAGTCTAAGACTAAGTAATTCTTAACACAAATAATGCCCATGCCATTTTAGTAATGAACTATGATGTTTTCATAAAACAGATGGCAGTTCCATCATGACAGTTTATGTTGTGTGACATAGATATATATAATATATGCATAAGATGCAAAGTAACAGTCATAGTTCAACAATATGGTCTACTTGAGATATTACCCATTCTTAGCAGGGTTGGCGTTGTCTCGTGGGACTTATAGTACAATGCCGGTGCCCCAGCTATTACACGTTACTGTACATAACACTAGTGGCACAACCGAGTTTGACCTTGGGTGGCTCACAACGCTAATGATGTCCATCCTATAGTGACCGTCCTTTAAGACTGCACTGGCCATGAACAACCATTGGATCCAATACCCATATAATTTACACATTTAACCATAAAGCTAACATGTATAGTAAGCCCTTAACCATTATACTGTATGTACCAATATACCATGTCATACGATGCAAATAATCTTGTCTGTATTTTATACGCATGTCCTTTTTACAAGTCTCACTTTACCAACATATTCAGTACAACATTTTCTTAAAATGCTAGAGTTCATGTGCAACAAGTATCAATTGTGAGAGTTGCAAATATGCATGTTTTTTCTTGGTACACAAAATAATTCTATAGTGCATGGAAAAATAACGAGCATTATGTGAGTTAAAACTCACCTAGGTCAAATAATGTCTTCGAGAATTTCAAACGTTTTAGGTTCTCCAAATCTGTAGGAAACCTTTTATTAGTTATATTTCTACTAAAATAACTCTAGAACATGGAAAACATGAGCTACGGGATAGCTTGAAGAAAATAAAGTCCCCTGTCACACTCCGGACCGTACATCCGGGCTCAGGGCTATACAATTGCTATGACACTTTGAGTCGTATGTCTAGTCTTCAGACTGTACGTTCGCTCCTCAGGGAGAACCTCATTTTCTCCACTCGTCCTCCTAAACTCCTAACCCACTCCTAAACCTACCAAAGGGTTTCCTAAGGCCTTCTAAGCCAAAATAAAACCTCTATGCAACGTAACAATGCTAAGTTAACAAAATGCTAGCCTAAATGAGATTTAAAGCATAACTAAGCTAACAACTATGACTAATAGTACAAGATAGAAATCGAGCAGCGTAACGACGTATTTAAAAGCTAGGTAATTGAGTGTTACCTCCTTGAAGTGAAACTGTAAGAGTTCCTCCTCCGGCAGTACCGAAATACACAAAATACTCACAAACAATCACAAAATGATCAACAAACAGCCTTGGGGCAAAGAGGGAGGTTAGAAATCACAGGGGGTAGGGCTGTTTATAGTTGAGGGGTTCTACCAACTCCTCAGAAAAGTAGCGGACTTCCAGCAACCCTAGCGTACGTTCGACACTTTTGCATAGCGGTCCAAAGGGTGTCTCATACGTTCAGCTATTAATCAAAGGGTATTTTAAAAAGTAGCGTATGTTTGTGTGGTCTTGCGTACGTTCGTGTACTATTTGCAAATCATATGTATGGTGATCCCCCCATATATGTCCGCACTAGAAATAGCAACATACGTCCATCGTTTTCTTGTACGTTTGCCAGAAAAGACAGGAGCGTACATTCACTAGACCTAGCGTATGTCTGTCCCAAAAGACCAAATTACCCTTCAAGTGTCTTTAGTGACCCAAAACCCAAATTAACCCCCTTAACTAAGTTACTTACGCCTAGTTAATTATTTGGGTCACTACAAAAAGTCTATTTGAAGAAAAAAGTACTCGTTTGGTGAAAAAAATAAAAAGCGCTTTTAAGGGTAAAAAAAGTCTAAAAATTGTTAAAACGTACTTTTGACAAAAGCTTAAAATGAAGCTTTTGCCAAAAAAAAAAAAAAGTTTTTTTGACTTAAAAGCTCTATTTGCCAAATACAATTCAAACATGCTCTAAGCCTAAGCCTACAATGTTCAAACCCAAAAGGGCATAACAATGAACGATGTAGGCTATACAACGCATGTATTTAAATGATGATAAATACTATATAATACAATTTTATTTTTCTTTTATTTCATTGGTCTAGTGTGATAATGTCATCAACCCTTTTTGTCCACCAAATGGTGTAGATTTGCTTCTATACAACTGTATTTTAATCTCCCAATCAAAGTTAAGTTAAAATGTGTTTCTTTTGGTTATCATAACACCCCACATAATTAAGTGACAAATTATTTTAAAAATAAATATTGGTTTATAAGTTACAAATATTTTTAAATATTTTCTTAAGGCTAAGTGCAAAAATTTCCCTAAAATTTATATTCTTTTATGTCGATGTGAAAATGGTCAAGAAAATATGTTGAAAGGAGTTTTAAAATTTAGAAATCTGTACTTGTTGAATGATTGATGTTACCGTCGATCAATCGATACACGTGGCTCACCAAACGATTGATCTAAGGACCTAATATTCATGCTCATATGCTAGGTTTTTTTAAAAGACATAGCTTGGATAAACCCTAAATCATATTTTCGTCATTTCAAACACGAACACCCTAGAGTGGCTTGGAGAAGCCCTACCATTGTGTTAATGAGTTAAACCCAACCTTTACCTTTGATTTTTAAGGATTATTTCATAATATATTTTCGGGAAAACTATACTTACCTTCCCAAAGTTTGGGGCGATTTTCAATTCGACCTCTAAAGTTTCAATTTTTGCAATACACCCTCCATAACTTCCAAATATTTACAATTTGACCATTCTGACTTTTTTTTTTTTTTTTCTCAAAATGCTCCCATCCAAGTTAAGAAAAAAAAAGGTGGTTGGCCACCCCAATTGGGAAAAAAAGCCACCTCAAATCACCCATCCCTTAATTTTTGTTTTTTGTTTTTTTTAACTTGGAATATGAGCATTTTGGGGGAAAAAAAAATGTCAGAATGGTCAAATTGAAGTTTGGGGAGGGGGGGGGGAGGGGTGCATTTCAAACATTGAAACTTTAGAAGTCGAATTGAAAATCACCCCAAACTTTAGGGGGGGTAAAGTGTAATTTTTCCTATATTTTCTTATCCAATTATGCTTAATTTTTTTAAATCACATGAGTTAAAGTGACTGTTTGTATTCTAAAAAAGCTTACATCTTGAAAATTTGATTTTGTTTTTGTAACAAATAACACTAGAATACACACTAATCCGTGTTTTAATGCCTTTTATCTTGCATTGTTAGCAAATGGGTTTTCTATCATGTTAATAATAACTTAACAACTTTCATTAAGTAATGTATGAAGATAGGATTGATGGTAATGATTTTGCATGATAGATGACATGTATTAGGGCTTCAATAACACTAGGAACTTAGTTATTGCAAGATATTAGGATTTTGTAGTTAATTATAGGTTTTAATTGTTGTTATAGGGGATCGAACAATCGATGCTAAACGTCCAATGCAAGTGGAAAGTGGATAATTAGGGTTTTATTGTATGGTTAGGATTTTATGTGTAAGATTAAGATCCTTTGTGTGCTATATGTCTAATATTAAGATATAATTTGCAGTGACGTAAGCATAATATGTATGAGATTGAGGATAAGTGATTAAGGTAAGTAAATGCTAACAAAATAATTAAACTCTTTTAATATATAAAAGCGATAATTCTCTTTACAAATTATGATATGTTTTATGCATGTGGGTTACTTAATGAATTATGTTATGAGCCCAATTTTTCCATCAAATGATTATTGCAGATGCTATATGATTTATAATAATTGAATATATAGTGTGGATTGTCGTATACAGATGGTATGCACAAAGTGTATAAGGACTTGACCCTATAGGCAACATATTTATGTTTATCATTTGGTCTTCGATTCAATAATTGTATAATATGATCAGCGCGCAACCATATATGATCGGTGATCACTATAAACAAACATCATTAACACTTTACTAAAAAATAGGTTTATATTAGCACATCATTTTTTGATGCATACTTAAGAACCATCTTTCTCATTTTTACCGATTTCATTAAACTTAATAGCTCAGGGACCTTAGAAGTGTGTGTGTGTGTGTGTGTTTTTTTTTTTTTTTGTTGGTTAAATTCTTAAATAATACAATGGTACTTTTACACTAATTTGTGGACACTATGCAAATGACAATTACTAACTTGAAAGGTGCCTTTTGTATATATTTTTTACATCACTAATGAAGACGTTGAAGTATATCACTACAAAAAAACTTAAATCTAGTAATGGTTTTTATAGTGTCGATTTATGGAATCGACACTAATACATGCCCAATAGTGTCGATTTTAGCAAAACTGACACTATTTACAAAACCGACACTCCTTAAAAAGGAAGAAGTGTTGGTTACTATTGAACCGACACCTCTTTGAAAAAAATTAAAAACCCCACCTCTCTCATCTAGCTCCCCACATCTCTGTTCTTAATTTCTTCTCGTTTCTTCTCTGTTCTTTTCGTCTCTCTCTCAAGAATTTGTGGCTCTATAAGGAAGTAGTAGAAGGAAGTCCCTATCTCATACGTAGCATCCCCATCGGTGAAGCCTAGATTGCACTTATGTGGACAATAAATGACTTCCTTGCATACGTTGATTTGTCTGCTTGTAGTACCAGGAGCAAACAGATGTGTCCTTACTGTATGTAGGATACAAGGTCAATCTGGTTAACACATGGGGGAAATATTGTTATATGGGGCATATGCGATGGTTACCACCTAATCATCTGTGGAGAATGAACAAGTCTGTATTCGATGGTACGTGTGAACTGGATGGTCCACCTGTTATGCCAAATGGTGATGACATAGTAAGGCAATTAGAGAGTCAAAATCCAAATGATGATGGTTTTCCGCATAAGAAAAGTGCTTTCTTCGGGTTGCCATATTGGAAGGATAATTTGATATAACACAACCTTGATGTTATGCACATAGAGAAAAATGTTATGGACAACATAATTGGCACACTTCTTAACATGAAAGGTAAAACAAAAGACAACCTCAAAGCCCATAAGGATCTCCGCAAAATGGGTTTGAGACTGGAACTCCATCCTATTACCAAGGCTAATGGCATGACATATATGCCAGTAGCTTGTCACACAATGTCCAATGTGGATAAATCAAATTTCTTGAAAGTGCTTAAAAATGTAAGAGTCCCTGACAGATATGCTTCCAATGTCTCCCAATGTGTCAAACTTAAGGAATGTACAATTGTCAGTTTGAATAGTCATGACAACCACATACTAATGCAATAGCCACTACCAATTGTGTTGCTCGGATCCCTACCAAATAGGGTTGTTAAGCCACTAATAGAGTTATCAGCATTCTTCAGAGGCATATGCTCAAAGACATTGACATTGGAAGATTTAAACAAACTTGAGAATAACATCCCTATAATTTTGTGCAAGCTAGAACAAATATGTCCACCCATTTTTTTTACAAGTATGGTGCACCTTGTCATACATCTAGCATCTAGTTCATGAATGCTGACTTGGTGGTCTGGTTCAGTATCGGTATATGTATCCGTGGGAGAGGTATCCTCAATATGATGTTAAACAATTCAATTTTTTTCCTAATATTGTAGGACATACGTGATCAATTGTGTTATTTGTTGTATGTAGGACACTTAAATATTTCAAATCATTGGTTTGCAATAAGGCGGCACTTGAAGGGTCCATTGTGAAAGATTACCTAGCGAACAAATTGGTCACATTTTGTTCGATGTATTTAGAAAATACACCAACAGTCCACAATAGGCCTCAATGAAACCTCGATGAGGCTAAAGGGTTCGGAACACGAGTAAACCTTGATGAGATCACATTGTTGCAAGTTCATCAATATATTCTATTTAACTCAGATGATTTCCTTCCATTGCGAGAGTGAGTTCTAATATATGCAAAAGTCTTTTGATGTTATCTTAAATATAACACCCCTTGTGATGCAAGGTTAGAATGTAAATAATCAAGAAAACAATAAATAAAAGGATAAATATTCCTAAGATTGTGAGACTATCACAAAATTAAAGAAATCTTCTGTAAGCAGTAGATGCTATCTAAAGCCTGAAGGAAAAAGAACCAAGAAACTCAACTCGAGTATTCTTATTAAACAAAACCAATAATAATAATGAACTACCCCATTCTTAGGGCTCTAAGCATTTATTTATAGCCCCAAGACTCCTAGTCCTAAGATAACAATGACATAAAGTCAGTTTAAAAGTCTACGAAAGAAAACTAAACCAACTAAAAGACTAACAAAGAAACCTAATTCAAATAAAAGACTTTAAAGATAAGATAGAATAAAAGACTAACAAATAAACCTAATTCAAATAAAATACTAAAAGATAAGATGTTGTCCTGATCTACATCATCCTCCCCAGGTTGGAGAGAATTTGTCCTCGAATTCGGCTGGTTCTTTCCACGGTCTTTCGGATGCCCAGTCAACTCATTCCACTCACCCTTCCTCAAGATTATAACAAGGCCACATCCCATAATAAACATGACGCTCTTCATCATTGACATACCTTGATGTTTGTCATGAAAGCCCCACACACCACTTTGCCATGTAAACTTGGCGTGCTTCTCTTGTGCTTCGCCCTTCGTATAAGCCATGAGAATTCCCAAGGAACTCACAAAGACCCCTTCACTCTTTGATAAAAGAGTTGTTTCCGCTCCATAGATCTCATCACAACTTTGATTGAAAGTTTTTGACAAGATAGCATTTACTCTAAGGAAATCAACTTGATGTATAAAATTCACCTCTTTGTCGGGATAGGTGTCATAGATTGGTGGAGAGGCCCAATCTACCAAGCAATCTTCCTCAATAAATCTATCTTCCTTCTCCACAACCGATTGACTCCTAATCTCCCTCGCCTATCTAGGCACCTTCTTTTTGTTGATTTTTTCTATTTTTTCTATCACAAGGAACTCTTTGGGTTGAAAGCAACCTTGGAATTCCGGTATATCGAGTTTGAAACCGAATTCCTACCGATTGGCCTGAGCTTGTACAAGGGGTTGATGCTTGTGCACTCCGCACTCCGCAAAAGGGTTTTCATCTTCATCCTCCACACGTGCGTTGTCCTCTTCCGATTCGTGCGGTGAGGGTATATGCCGACGTCTGTCTCAACCACTCCCGATGGACAATAGTTTTTTGAGGGCTGCAATTTGTTCCTCAAGCTCGCAAATTGTGCCTCCGAGTGTGCTTGATAGGTTGCCGGTGGTTCTTCTCTAATTGGTTCTTCGCAATCATTTATGTTCTCCAAGTGTGCAAAGCGGTTACTCCTTCCCCTTGTGACTGGCGCCATGGAAAGAGACTGGGCTCTGATACCAACTGATGCAGGGTTAGAACGTAAATAATCAAGAAAAAAGATAAGAAGGATAAATATTCCTAAGATTGTGAGAATATCACAAAATCAAAGAAATCTTCTCTAAGCAGTAGATGCTATCTAAAGCCTGAAGGAAAAAGAACCAAGAAACTCAACTCTGAGTATTCTTATTAAATATAACCAATAATAATAATGAACTACCCCATTTTTAGGGCTCTAAACATTTATTTATAGCCCCAAAACTCCTAGTCCAAAGATAACAATGACATAAAGTCAGTTTAAAAGTCTACGAAAGAAAACTAAACCAACTAAAATACTAACAAAGAAACCTAATTCAAATAAAAGACTTTAAAGATAAGATAGAATAAAAGACTAACAAATAAACCTAATTCAAATAAAATAATAAAAGATAAGATATTGTCCTGATCTACATCACCTTGTAAGTTGAACAAATTAAATTCTTTTATGTAGGATGCACCTGCATATCGTTAAGCAAGCAAGCAATAGCCGCCTTACGGACGATGAATTAGATAGACTACATAAGGAGCAATTTCCTGTTTGGTACCGTGACTACATAAGAATCATGTCATGTTGGTTCCTATTTAATTCAACATTAAATTGTCATACCTATTAACTATGACTTTATAACAAATCTCAAATCGACCGAATGGACGAGAGAAGGAGAAATGAACTTGGCAAAAAGCTCGTATGGCATTCAAAAGGGCCCGTCCAAACCATCCTTGAATATAATTGCTACATAGTTAATGGTAATTTGTTTCAAATTTTGTCACATGATGAAGGAAAAATAACTCAAAACAGTGGTGTGTGTGTGTCGACTGTAGACAATGAAACCTATTACAAGAAGCTAAATCGAATATTTGAGGTAGAGTACTATGACATGACTAGGTATGTGCCATTCAAGTGCAATTAGGTAGACATCACAGGGGATAGGGGGTACAAGGTTGATGAATATGGAATAACTTTAGTGAATTTCACAAATTTGGTGCACACTAGAGAGTGAATTACTGATGATCCGTACGTGCTATCTTCACAAGTATCGCAATGCTTTTATGTTGAAGATGAAAGGCATCCAAATTGGTGTTCTGTGTTAAGGATTAAACCAAGAAATATGTACGACATAGGTGAGGGTGAAGGGCATGATGATGTATGTCAACTACCATGAAAGTGAGCCGCTCAACTTGAAAGTAAATGCGGATGTAGATGATGTTATTAAAATTATCCGAAACGTCATACCTCCAATCGAAGTGGATGTTGGCTAGTAAAAGTAGCATGTATGACTATATAATTTTTATTGAATGTATGTTAAATATTGAGAAATTATTTAAAAATTGCTTGATATTTATGATTTAAATGTGATCTAATACTTTGATTGTGAAATTTACAAGTCAATATTATGGTTCCAACAAAACGACCATCGACGCGGCTTCCCATGCGCATGATTCTGGATAGAGCACAAACTGCACAACCATCCGAATCTTATACCGACAATGAGACATAGGAGCCATCACCCTATTGTCTAACATTTATCGGCAACAATGAACCACAAATGTAGCCTTTAAATAATGCGGTGGCTAATGGGAGTAAGTGGCAAAATTTACTAGGGTAACCAATCGATGCTAGAAATCCCAGGATTTGTCTATGATCACAATGTTCCACATGACATACCCAGGGATTTTAGTGCTGAGGAGCATTATCATGATGGTAACAATGATGACTCGGAGACAGAATCGCCAGAAGTGCTAATTGATAGTGGGACTCAAAACACAGAGGAGCTCTTTCATCGGGTGATTAACAGTAGTAAGGTCCAAACGATTGGTATGTATGTTGATTAATTAGTTAACATACTGAATTTGTTTGCATTGAACAAAACCACTAACACCATATTCATTTTATGTGTTAAAACAATAATATAAATCAAAGGTGTATTTCATGAGAGGGATGCGAGGGGTGTGAATGATATATGGAGAATCTCTGCTAGAGAAAATGTTGTTTTTGAGTTGAATTCATTTGAAATGCCCGTAGGCACAAGTGGTAGAAAATTTCGAAGACTTGGTGTGAAGTATGTGCTATCCAAAAAATTTGTTGATTTATCTCCTTTGCATTAGAGGAGGATAGAGAAGGATAAAAATGAGCAAATTTGGACGGCCTTGATGGTATGAATCTAATACAATTTGTTACCTTGTCAATTTTAATTGTCTGTTAATATATATTTATGTGTGTGTGTGTGTGTGTATCAAAATGTTATATATTAATTCATTGTGTGTAGATGAAATATCATATCCTGCCGGATCACCTGATCAATCTTGTCAAACATCAAGCATTCCAAGATTTTGGTAAAAAGAGAAAAGATTTCAAGTATCGGATGAAAAAATCCCTTATGCTTCAGGATGATGATACTTTACAAAGTATTTTGGCATCGACGCCAAACATCGATATGTTCGATGGATAGGACTTCGAAATCACCATCGAGGGATGGCTGACCCATGAGGATAAGGTATGTCCCCTTTAAGACACGCTATAGATTATGTGCCACAAAATAACAAGTTTACATAGTTACATATTAATGTAACTTTTATAGGAGAGGGCAAGGAAGAATGCGGAAAGACAAAAGTTGCATTTGCATCCACACATCTGTGGGTCAAAGAGTTACTCTACAATTGCCTACGAGACGGAATGTCCTAAACATACATTATAAGTTCATGAATATAAAATTTGTAATATTCGTTCATTTTTTTTTGTTACATGTCTTTGTTGTAGAAGATAGCCAATCATGAAAAATCATTGCGCACCAAGATGTTCGAAGTAACCCATACTAGAAAGGATGGCACCCCGTCAATGAAATTACCAAAGAGAAAATTGTATATGCATTAACTAAACATTTATTTAATATTAGTAAATATTGTGCTAGTTGTTGATCTGTATAGAAATATGTTAAGTATTCAATAAGTTTGGTAGTATACATGTGCTTAACCTAAATGTATATTGTGTAGGACAAGATGAAGGAATTGATGCCAAATGACAATGTATTAACATCTAGTTCCACAGAGGGATCAATACAATGGTTAGAGGACGAAGCATATGCGACTGTTATGGGGAAGTCAGAACATCCCGCCCATGTACGAGGGGTACCTGGGGCACTTCCACACAAATCTAGCAGTCATTAAACTATGCCATCACCGGAGTCATAGGTTACTAGTCTACTAGATAAGATTAGTGAGTTGAAGGAATTATTGGTAGCACAGTAGCAATGGTTATAGGCACATGCAGCATAGTATGAGTCACAACAGCAACTCATCCAGACATAGGCAGAACAATATGAGGCACAACAGCAACTCATCCAAATACAGGCAGAACAATACGAGGCACAACAGCAAGTCATCCGCAAACAACAACATGATATGTTGTAGATGTAGAAGATGCTTAAAATTGTTATGGCTAGAACAGGTACTAGCAGCCAATTTTCAATGCCAGACACAAAGTACCCGCCCGTCCAAGTCAATGAAAGATCATCAGTGACCAGTCGTACAGGTAACAATCTTATGTTCACCATTATGAGATAGATGAATAGTAGTACAAGGTAACATACACCCTACTTAATTAATGGTGCCGATAGATGATAGGTAGTATTTAGCCAATGTATGGTTTGATTGTTTCTAAAGGGTTTGTTGTAATTTGACTGAACGTGAATCATGTGGAATATGATAATGCTTGAATTTGCTTGTATGCTTTTGTTGTTTAGCCAGATGGTGTTTTAGCTATTTGTTTGCATAATTCATAGAGCTTGTAAGTTCCAAAGCCATAAGATTCACTTAACTATTTGTTTATCGTTAACTAGTATGTCCCCCTTTTTTCTTAATTTATTTTCATATTTTTGTTCCTTTGTGGCCTTATCTAGCCCTCCTATTATCTTTGATGGGAAACCTGTTTGGGCTTAGTACTAGGAATATTTTTTATTCTAGTGTCTAGAATTTTATATCTGACTAATCTTAAGATGGGGATAGAGAAAATAGACATGAAGAATTCTACTCAAAGTAAATTGTACATGCACCCTATGCTCTTTGACATATAAAGCATTTCCCATCCTACTAATCTTAATCTCCATCCATCATGGCGATCTTATCACCTAATTCCCAACCCATTTCTCCACTTTCTAAGATGAAGCCTACAATATGATCAATTAAGATGTATGAATAGAACCCTCAACCTAAGACAAAAATAATGGGTTTTATAATAACTCTTGAAAAGCATGGGATAAAGATGCATGTGTTTGTACATTCTCATGGGTTAAATAAAAAATTATAGATTCTTGAACGGCTATTATAACTTCTACTGCAAGCTAACGGCCAGTGTCTATTTTTTATGTTTGTCGGTTCCTCGTTATATAAAATGTGCCACATTTGTTAATTAAGCTAAGCTTAGGTCCTGTTTGGCAATTAAATCTGTTTCACTTTTTTTTTCTAACAACAAATTTCAAAACTTATTTTTATGGGCTTATCATCATCAGTACTATTCCAACAACAAATTCAATTCACGACTCAAATATATGAGTTCTATTTTACTTTCTCTATTTGATGTAACGTAGACATGCAAATCTATTTCCAAGGCATGTGCATGTCGTAGATTCTCAACATACAAATGCTCCCAATTTTCTCTATTCTCTACATCTCTATCTCCGTTTTTTACCATCTCTTAATGTATGTTCTCTCTTTTACCATCTCTTTGTTACTTTATTTGGGTTATATATATATTAGAGATTAGATATACTCACAACGTTTGTCTACCATGAGAAACTACAACTAATTTTGCTGGAAACATTCTCATTGCATAATATGTTCGCTTTTAAGAATCCCGTATGAACTTATAGTTGGATTAATTTTCTTTTGAAAGTGCATGTATGTATAATCTATTTTTACATAACGAATTAAACTATTTTTAGTGTGAACATTATATGACTCACTAAGAAATGTTCATAATGAATTAATGGTTGAGCTCATTCATTAGTTGCACCATAAATCATACCTAATGAGTGTCAAGTATTGTATATTTGATACCCCTTAACTTATGTTTGTTAAGCTCTTAGTTTTGTTATTTTATAATGTCTTTGCTAGTTTTATTGTTTTATTGTGTTATAGGTCCTGGGCATGAAAATGTGGTTTAAAGGTGAAATTGTGCAAGGAAGAGAACTGGCCCTTGTTAGTGCGATCGAGCGCACGGTGCTAGTGAACGAGCGCATCTTCGCTCAAGCCTAAGGAGCCAGTGATCAAGCGCACCCGCAATCAAGCACATAACTCACGATCGAGCACACTCCACATCTACCCAACATCCCCACGTTGCCCTAGTTCATTGCTTCATTGCTGCGCCATGGGAATTCTGAGCAGTTGAGAGCTCTCGAGCGCACTACATGCGATCGAGCGCACCCACTGACTTGGTAGCACATTATTTTTGGTTATAAATAGGACCTCTTCTCATTTTTTGTAAACCTACATTTAGAAGTGCCTTTGAGGCCAGAAACCTCTTTGTTTTCATTGTGTAGCCTTTCAACCACCATTTATTTAATTATGCTTTCATTTGTTCTTCGATTGTCTCTTATTTTCATGAAAGGCTAAATCTTCAACTAAAGTTGAAGATGAAACCTCACCATGGATTAGTTTACATGTTTTCATAATTAGTTTATATTTTATCCGTCATTTAGTGTAATGGATGTTCATTTCAATTCAATCTCATGACAAGATTGTGATTGATTGTGCGTAGTTGGATATTCATTGTGTTTTGTCCGATGGATACATTTCATCTTTTGATTTATTTTGGATATCTTTTGTGTTTAGCATGGATACATTTGATCTGTTGAACTAAATTGGATCTGTTTTGTCTTTTGTCAAGTGGATGGATTCTTTAAATCTTTCAATAGGCACAATAGAACATTCATAGGATTTTTTTTAATCGATAGACAGATGTATGAACTAAGCATGTTAACATGTATTTTTGATTTGGTGAGGCTGTGTTGTGCCAAATACTACTTAAATTAATAGATAATATTTAGTATGTTTTACTCGCAAGTGCACAAGATCAAAACGATAGTATAGTAGGCAAATACGAGATCATTCTCACGAGGATTGTTAATTTTGCTTAGAATTAAAGAACTAAATTAAAAATATCAAGTTGTCACAAAATTAATATTAAGAAAAGAAATAAAAATAAAGATAAATAAAAGTGTAGGACTTTGATATCCACCACTAATCATATTTAAATAATATAACAATATGCCAATGCTCCAACCATATTATGAATATCTAATGTTTGTCAACCTAAAGGCATGGGTGTCTACTCTAATTCTTTTCTTCCTTAAAGGATTTAGCATAGGTGTCTACTAAGTTGTTCTTTAAGAAAGCATAAAAACTATGAAAACCGACACACACATGAGGCCTAGGGTAGGGGTGTCTACTCCCGGTTCCCCATGTTGATTAACCCAAGAACCCGATGTGGATTTCTTCTATTACTCTTATTAAACCCAGGACTTGATCATCCAAATTAATTTAATTAACTAATCCATACCACATGCAAATAATGGCCAATCACATACATACGAGGAATTCAATAAAACAGGGCATTAATCAAGTTAAGCAACACAATATGATTATCACAAAGGCGCCAATATTGAAATATTAAATAAACATAATTAGGGTTTCAACCCAGCCCTACTAAAATATTTAGTTACACATAGTTAAAAATAAAACTAAAAAGAAAGGGAAAAGAAAGAACCAAAAACCGCTCCTAGAAGTAGCCTCCATATTCTCCTCTCTGAAATTCTCCCTCTAATTGTGAGGCTTAGAGGTCTATTTATAGGCTTATGAGAGTCCTAGAAACCCTAGTAAACCTAGGAAATTTGGAATTCCATCTCCTAGACAAATTAGGAGACAATCCTAGTCCAAATCGGAATAGGATTCGTCCAGAATTGTGTTCCTATCTTTCAGGGTGATTTTAGTACTGCAGAGGTCCGAATTAGGAAACTGCTATTTCACAATTATTTGTATAATTTTGAGTTATCTTTCCAATTCGTTGGAATCACCTCAATCCAATATTTGAGCTGAAAGTTATGGCCAAAATACCGAGACATGTGCAGAATCCAAATGCAATCCGATTTTGACTCCAATTTGATAAATTCCAATTTAATCATTTCCACATCTTCTAGGTCTTCCCAATTTGCCCTTTAAGCTTGGAACATTTCCAGAAACGCTTCCTTTTCTTCCATGACCTACGAAAACACAAAAAACACAAAAAGGGAATAAAATGGAACAAAATAACAAAAACTAAGAAATTAACAAATGTAAAGTAAGGGCTAAAATATGAATATTTTGGCACTTATCAGGCTGATTCTCAAACCTTAGTTATTTTCTTTGTTTGATTTCAAGCATTTTAACTAGTTTATGTTTTCATTCGTTCAAAATGCTCAAACCTTGGAACTAGGTTAAAATAGAATTAGTCTAGACTTAGGATTGATTTTTAACAAACGCAATTCCCTGTGGATCAATCTCATACTTGTGCAGCACCACATTGACAACGATTCATACACTTGCGAGTACACTATTATTTGTACATCAAATTTTTGGCGCCATTGCTGGGGAACCGTTGTTTTTGTTGAAATTGATTTTATTTTTAGATTGATTTTATTTTTCTACTAGTATTTAATTTATGCAATTTCAATTCAGTTCTTTATTTGTTTTTGTGTTTTTGTTAAAATTTAAATTTTTAGAATAGTGTTTGGTTGTTTTTTTGTGTTTGTTTAAGTTTTTGGAATTTGGTCTTTGATAGTGCGATCGAGCACATGTCACTTATGCTCGAGTGCACTTGAGCTTATTCCTACACTGTTTGCGCACCTGCGCTCGATAGCTTGCAATTGCGCTCAAGCACACCTTTACTAATAGACCACAGTGCAGTGTTACGCTTGATTGCACCTCTATTGTGATCGAGCGCACTTGCAGACTGCTACACTCATGCTTGCTTACGATTGATTCGCACTAATCCTGCACTCGAGCACATATCTGCTTTCAGTACCAACAGACTAGAGGCAACTAAGTTGATAAACTTTAAATTTTTGCTTTATTATTAGTTTTCTTTAATTGTTTATATGCCTATCTTTTATTCGCTGTTATTAATATTGTTTAGTTATTTGTTAGTTTATTCATTTATTGTTTAGTTAGTTTATTAAGTATTAAGTGTGTAATTTCTTTAGTTGTTCTGTCTTTATTTTTTTATTTATTATTTTTATTGTTTAAAGTAACTGTATTCCATCTTTTATTTGTTGTTGTTAAATTTTTGTCCATCATTTATAATTGTTTAGTTAGTTCATTGTTGGTATATGCTTGGTCGGAGATCCCAAAATTTAGCTTTAATACCTATAGATCCTGACCTAGAGAGAAACCTTAGGAAATCGCAAAGAGCACACGTTGATATGGCGAACAACATGAGAAATGCACATCAAGAGGAGAATATGGAGTATCATGATGCGAGACCAAGGAATGAGAAGCAAATTAGAGCTTGGGATGTGGATTCACTACATCACAACGGGAGTTGTTCACACCAGTTGTGACTAGTTCCCATTCGTGTATAATGTTGCCACCAACCAGTGCCACCCATTTTGATTTAAAACCTCATGTCATCCAACTCTTACCTTCATTTTGTGGTCTGGATCATGAAAACCCCTATGGCCATGTGAAGAAGTTTAGAGATATATGTGCCACTACCAAGTTCCATAACTTCTTTGAGGAGTCGGTCCATCTTAGACTTTTCCCTTTTTCTCTTCATGAGAGAGCCAGGGCATGGTTGGATTCCAACACGTTCGGGTCTATTACATCTTGGGAAAGCTTGTTGAGTAAATTCTACAATAAGTTTTTCCCGATGTCCAAAGTGAATGAGGCCCAAAATGAAATTAGTTCATTCACTCAGAAAAAGGATGAGAAATTCTTTGAGAGTTGGGAGCGTTTCAAGGATCTACTAATCAAATGCCCTCCACATGGATATGAAAAGTGGAGACTCGTACAATTCTTCTACCAAGGACTAACTCAGCCAAACCGTAGAATGATAGAGTCGATGAATGGAGAAGCATTTTTAAGTCTGACTAGAGATTTAGCATATAAGGCGTTAGACAAACTGGCCAACAGCTCACAAGTGTGGGATTTTTGAGTTGTCGTGATAAATCTGCACAAATCCCCAAGAAAGGAGGCATCTAAGAGTTGAAAGGAATGATCGGTGTCAAATATTGTATATTGGACCCTCATTTACTTATGTTTGTTAGGCTCTTAGTGTTGTTAATATCTAACTATTTTTAGTGTTTTTAGTATTTTGTGTTGTGTAGGACATTGCATTAAATCATGACTAGCAAAAGGCAAAATGCACCAAGTGAAGAAGTTCATTCCTACCAAGTGCGTTCGAACGCACCCACAGTCGCACGCAGGAGAAGGGGTCGAACACACGCCTCATTTAGCCGCCACAAAGGTTATTTGCGGTCGAACGTGTGGCTCGTTCAACCATTAAATAACTAGTGCGTCAACGCACTCGGTGTCCCGACCTATAAATAGGACCTCGTGTATTTTCTTATTTCCTACGTTTGGGAGGTGCCTCTAGGGCCCAAAACCCTCTGTTTTCCACTGTAAAGCCCTCCTAAATTGTCGTTTGTTTAATTTATGTTTTATTTTACTTTTATTTAGTCTCTTATTCCCTTCACTTTAATTTGTTTATATATATTTATGTTTAGTTCGTATTATTCTGTCATTTAATTTATGTCTATTCGTTTCAATGCATTTTAGTGACAAAAGTGTATTGATTGTTGTTTGCCAATCGTTGAACGTCGACTATCGTTGCAATCGGAGATACATCGGATATTCGTCTTCGGACCATTATCCGTTGTGACCTCTTGATGTTGTTTGCCTCGTAGATCGACAAGATTGTGTAGCAACAATAGGATATACATATGTGCTTATCGATAGACGGAAAATATGAACAATGTGTTAACGCTCAGAGTATGCCTTGTAGCATAAATGTTTAATACATATGAGCTAAACATGTTTATATGTGAATTAATTTATTGTGAGGTGGAGTAGGGACTTTAGTTATTTTTATGTCTTTATTTTATTGCATTTTAGCTTAGTTTATTTTATGCACGTTACCTGTTTGATGTTGGAACTAGGTTGAGATATTTTTAGTTTAAGCACTTTAAAATTAGTTTTTAGCAAAGCCGATTCTCTGTGGGTTCGACACTCGCACTTGCACATCCACTCTATTATGATCGACTCGTGCAATTGGCGAGTATTATTTTTGGTATGATCAAATTTTGGCGCCGTTGCCGGGGAATCGATGTTTTGTTGAAATTGATTTTTCTTGCTTAGATTAATTTTATCTTTCTACTAGTTATTTTAATTTCTGTAATTATTTTATTTATTTCGTGCTTTTGTATAGATAAAATTCAAAAAAAATTTAGATTAGCATTTTTGTTCCCTGTTTTTGGTTTCTGTTGAGTTTCTGGAAAATCAGCGCTACAAAGGCTTGATCGAACGCAGTTCTTGCAATGAACGCATTACCTATTCGAGCACGCAGACTGCGCTCACCTAACACGCTTCTACGTGCGAGCGCATGCCCCTGTTCCAAACAAGCAGCGCAGTGCTACGTTCGAACGCAAGGGATGTGTGTTCGAACGCACTTGCAAAGTCTAGTACATATTTACGTGGCTGCGATTGATCATCGTTCTTGTGCTCGAGCGCACCTCAGCTACTGCAGCAGCAGACCCGAGGCAGTGTATGTGTTCTATTTTCTGTTTCTTTTTGTTTTATTTAATTTTTAGTTTTTATTTATTTATTCTGCCTATGTTTATTTATTTTCTTGCTGTTTTTAGTTTTTGTTAGTTAGTTTAATTTTAGTTGTTTAACTAGTTTAATATTTTGTTAGTTATTTGTTTAGTTTATTTTTATTAGTTTTTGTTTATTTTATTTTTGTTGTTATTGTTTTATGTGGGATATATTAAACTGTTTGGGTGAAGCATGAGTCTTCCTGCTCGATTATTTTAATGTTTCTACCACTTTGCACCCACATGAACCATGTTCACATCGCCCAAATTTCACCGTTGTTTAGGTGATTGTTCACATTGGGAACAATTTTTTTTTTTTTCAAATGAGCAATTGAACACTTTCTCCAGTCTCGGGTTTGAATCAAATTCAAATTTTTATAACCTGATGAGCAACTATTCTATTTTTATTTACGGCATTTTTATTTTCTTTTTGTTATTTTATTTTCCTGTATATATTTTGTTATTTTTTTTGTTTCTAACAGCAATTAACATTTTGATGTTTGACCTTTGAGAAAAGATTGATGTTAGTTTTTGACAGGTGTTTTGATGTTTAAGTTTGGGGGACGCCTTGGACTTTGCTCATCTCGGTTCCTCATCTCACTGTAATGTATTTCTTGCCACATTGAGGATAATGTGTCATTTAAGTTTGGGGGTGTGGACAAACATTTTGTCTGTCTTTTTATTTGTTTTATTTACTTGTTTTGTTTTGTTTTTGCATGTATATATTTGTTTTTGCCATGTATATAAATTTTTTTAAATTATTGTGTGCACATTTTGTTTTTTAAATTACGTATTTTATGTTAGTTATGGTTTATTTTCATTAGTGTACTTAATTTGACGAACATATGATCACATTGATTAAGGGATTTTCAGTTATGTTACTTTCTTGGCATCATGAGATATTATAGTTCAATTTGAGTTTCACGAGCATGATTGATACGTAATTTGTGGGATAAAAATTTGATTTTGGTCTTGTTAGTTTTGTAAGCTTGAATGCAGTTGGAAAACCGTTTGGAAAGATAACCGTGGTTCATTGTTTAAAAAAAAAAAATGATCATTTTAAGCTTTCCATCGAGTAACCGGATCTCTTGCCTCATTAAGCAATGAGTATTCGCGTAAAAAGTGAGAAGTTAGATGTGGTTAGCAAAACTTCGTAGCCTTTTTTACTCGAGTTAGTAGGTCCTCAGGGGTGTTTTTACACCTAATGCCCTAAAACCATTTGGTTTGGGAGTCATTGACTTAACGCTTGATACATGGGTCAATTAGAAAGCTTAATGAAGTTATGCAATAATAAAAATTAAAAAAAAATTTTGATGTACCTTGGTTATTGTTTTTGATGTGTTGTACAATGAATTTTGAGTGTCGAAGCATACAAGACTAAAGATTAGTTTTGAAATCCCATATTTTTGTGCTAATCTCACTTTCACTAGAATTGATTTTTGTATCTCATTATGCCATGTTTGTATCTTGACTATTAATTCCCTGAAATTTGTGAAGATAGTGTTTGTTCATAAGCTTGCTTTTGAATTTAAACCATGATTGATATATTTTTGCATGATTGAGAATAAAATGTGTGCACAGATGTTTGTGGGTATCATTCCTGAAAAACCCTCACGAGACTTCACTCGTCCTCTAGGGAACTCCTAGAGGTTTAAAAGGCTTGTTCCATGCGCTCAATGCAATCGTTCTCCCACGAAAGCGGACTTATGTTTTTATTGTGTTTTCCGTTTTGTTTTGCTAAAGGACTAACAAAATGTAAGTTTGGGGGTATTTGATCGGTGTCAAATATTGTATATTGGACCCCCCTTTACTTATGTTTGTTAGGCTCTTAGTGTTGTTAATATCTAACTATTTTTAGTGTTTTTAGCATTTTGTGTTGTATAGGACATTGCATTAAATCATGGCTAGCAAAAGGCAAATGCACCAAGTGAAGAAGTTCATTCTCGCACTTGGTGCGCTTTGAACGCACCCACGGCCGCACGCAGGAGCAGTGGGTCAACGACGCCCCAAATTTCTAGCCGCCATAAAGCTTATTTTCGGTCGACGCGGTGACCTGCTCAATTACAAATAATTGGTGCTCGTTGAACGCATGTAGTGCGCTCAACGCACTCTGTCCCGCCACCCTATAAAGAGGACCTCGTATATTTCTTATTTCCTACGCTTGGGAGGTGCCTCTAGGGCCCATAACCTCTGCTTTTCCTCCAGAAAACCCTCCTAAATTGTCGCTTATTTAATTTATGTTTTATTTTACTTTTATTTAGTCTCTTATTCCCTTCATTTTAATTTGTTTATATATATTTATGTTTAGTTCGTATTATTCTGTCATTTAATTTATGTCTATTCGTTTCAATGCATTTTAGTGACAAAAGTGTATTAATTGTTGTTTGCCAATCGTTGAACGTCGACTATCGTTGCAACCGGAGATACATCGGATATTCTTCTTGGACCATTATCCACAGACCTCTTATAACGTTGTTTGCCTCGGGTAGATCGACAAGATTGTGTAGCAACAATAGGATATACATATGTGCTTATCGATAGACGGAAAATATGAACAATGTGTTAACGCTCGAGTATGCCTTGTAGCATAAATGTTTAATACATATGAGCTAAACATGTTTATATGTAAATTATTTTATTGTGAGGTGGAGTAGGGACTTTAGTTATTTTTATGTCTTTATTTTATTGCATTTTAGCTTAGTTTATTTTATGCACGTTACCTGTTTGATGTTGGAACTAGGTTGAGATATTTTTAGTTTAAGCACTTTAAAATTAGTTTTTAGCAAAGCCGATTCTCTGTGGGTTTGACACTCGCACTTGCACATCCGTTCTATTACGATCGACTCGTGCAATTGGCGAGTACTATTTTTGGTACGATCAAGGAAGTAGAGTTGAATTCAAAGATAGATGCACTCACCAAAAGGCTTGACACTCTCAACGTAGGACAGTCCATAAATGATATTGCAAACACTGTCACTACTGATAGTTGTTCCATCTGTGCTAGTCCTATGCACTCTGCACAGAATCATCTGTCTTTCATGGAACAAGTTAATGCTTTCAATGATTATCAAAAGCAGTCAAATGGACCCTATTCAGAGACCTAAAATCCTGGGTGGCGTAACTACCCTAATTTTTCATGAAAGCAAAACCAATTAGGAGACCAGGGAAGAGCTTCGCATCATGCTTACCAAGCCCCCAAACAAGCCCCAGCGTCGATAACACTGTCATTAGAAGAGACCCTCAGAGATTTTATGAAAATGATTGGTCAATCCATCAATGATGTGAGGAGTTCCACCATGGTGAACACCTAGGCGATTGCCAAGTTGGAGATGTAGATGGGTCAATTAGCCAATCACCTAGGTGAGAGAGATAAGGGAAAGTTCTAAGCCAGCTCGTGGCAAATCCTAAGGCATTTACAACTGGAAATTATTCAAGTTAGATGCACGGGCAAGAGCATGCACATGTGATTGTCACACTAAGGTATGGGAGACAAGTGAAAAATCAGGTGGTAGAGCCAGAAGATGACCTGGTTGTGCTGCAAGGGAAACAGAATGAGAGAGATAAAAGGGGAAAAGCTGAGCCTTTTAAAGCCATACCCACAGTTGAGGATCCCCCTAGGTTGTTTGTCCCAAAAGCTCCATATCTTGAGAGATTGAAAGCTCTAAAGAAGAATGCATAATTTGCTGAAATTTTGGAGGTGTTTAAGCAAGTTTGGATAAACATCCCATTTTTGGATGCGATTCAGCAAGTGCCATCATATGCTAAATTCTTGAAGGATTTGGTCACGGTCAAGAGGAAAAAAAATGTCCCAAAGAAAGCATATCTAACCGAGCAAGTGAGCTCCATCCTCTAGTGCAGGTTGCCAATCAAGTATAAGGACCTTGGGTGTCCAACCATTTCTTGCATGATAGGAGCCAATCAAATTGAAAGGTTATTATTAGATCTAGTAGCAAGTGTGAATCTCCTACCCTATTCAGTTTATCTATAGTTAGGGTTGGGAGAATTGAAACCTACTTCTATGATGCTCTAATTGGTTGACAGGTCAATGAAGAGACCAAGGGGAATAATTGAGGACGTATTGATCAAGGTTGACAAGTTTTATTTCCCTGTGGACTTCATTGTGATAGACACGGAGCCAATGCATAATATTGAGAGTCAAATTCCAATGATTTTAAAGCGACCCTTCTTAGCTACGTCTAATGCCCTAATCAACTGGAGGACAGGGGTGATGAAAATCTCATTTGGGAATATGATAGTGAAGCTCAACATATTTAACATCAATAACTAGCCACTCGATTATGATGAGGTCCACCCTGTGTGCTTAATTGAAGAGATCACTGATGAGCCAGTATGTGAGTTTAGTTTAGAAGATCTTGTGGTGGAGTACTTTGTTCAAGATGAAGATGACCTATACCTTGACAAGCTAATTGAGCAAGATGATGTTTTACATGAGTTTAGCTTGGAGGACCCTGAGATGGAGTGTTTTACACCATTTGGAGGTGATCTTGATTTTAGTACGATACTTCAGCAGGCTAACACTATGCATGAGCCATGTATTAAGGATCCTGAGATAGAGTGTTTTCCTCAATCTGGAGGAGACATAGACTTTGATAAGATACTTGAGCCAGCTAGGAGTGTAGGTGAGCCAAGTTTGGAGGACCCTGTGTTAGAAAGCTTTGCTCAATTAGGTTATGATGTGGAGTTTGATAAATTTGTCGAGCAAGCTAAGGCCATTCTAGATCCCATTTCTGTGATGCAGCTAGAGTGTTGGGAAACTACTAAGTTATCATTTCCCACACCTTATTCATCTGCAGTTGAGTCTCCCGACTTTATTTTTTAGAGCAAATGGGTTGGACTCGTTCATGTGTGGCCTAGGCGGCCAAGTTTGACCATGGGGAGTAAAAAGAATAACGAGTGGTTCTCCGCTTGAGTTTAGACAGGATATCCCCCATTCTTTGATTAGTTTATGAAATGGTTAGCTGGATGTCATTCCTTATGTGTGCTTGATAATTATTCCAACAATGACCATTACTGTAACACCCCACCCCAATCACACACAATATTGTCTGCTTTTGGCTCCCTTGAACCAAACTTCCCAGGGGGTCACCCATCCTGATACTACTCTCGCAGAAAGCACGCTTAACTGCGGAGTTCTGATGGGATCATGACCATCACGGCTTTAAAATGCGTGGTTGTCATTAAAGGTGTAAGTATACATATATAAGCAGATTCCCATCTCCATACCCAAGCGATGTGGGACATCACAATCACCCTCTCTTAGGACCCAGCGTCCCTACTGGCGGCCTCATGGGATTAGCCCACTCTTGGCATTTGTCCCAACAAGCGTCCGCTAGCGACCTTCATGGGCTTGTGCAAGCTCCCCCCATCTTAGGCTGGGCAATGGCTCTGATACCATTTGTAACACCTCACCCCAATGACACACAATATTGTCCGCTTTTAGCTCCCCTGAACCAGACTTCCCAAAGGGTCACCCATCCTGGTACTACTCTCGCAGAAGCACGCTTAACTGCAGAGTTTTAATGGGATCATGACCATCATGGCTTTAAAACGCGTTGTTGTCATTAAGGGTGTAAGTATACATATAAGCACATCCACATCTCCATACCCAGGCGATGTGGGACATCACAATTACCCTTTTGACCACGGCAAGCCAGAGCATACCATTCCCACTGTTACTTTTGATGTGTTTGCATTATCACTATCATAGGTCGTTTGGATCATGCAACACACTTGTTATAGATAGTCTAGTTGAAGACTATAAACTTAGTGCTTGTGTGAGGCAACCCATTGTTCCTTTTAATTTTTATTGTCATTTTATTTTTCTAACAACAATTAACCTTTTGATGTTTGTTACTATGAAAAAAGATTGTTGTTAGTTTTTGACAGGTATTTTGATGTTCAAGTTTGGGGGACTCCCTGGCCTTTGCACACTCAGGCTTTCTCATCCCACTGTATTGTATTTCTTGCTACATTGGGGATAATGTGTCATTTAAGTTTAGGGGTATGGAAAAATTCACTGTCTTTTTGTTTGTTTGTTTTATATGTTTTTGTTAAAAAGCAAATTGCTATGTTGTTGATTGGGCATGACTTACATTGTAACTATGGTTTGCATATCATTGGTGTTCTTAACTTGTTTGAACATTGCATATCATTAGAAATCCCAGTGTTCGACTCATGTGTTAGATTAGTGAGACTTTACTTGTTTTATTTTTTTCACATGCACACTAACATAGTGTCTGGAGGTATGAGAATTGACTTAAGGAATGTGTTTCTTGAGATTTTTAGGTTTATGTGATGTGATGATGAAAATCTTGGCTGTTCTTTTTAAAAAAAAAAAAATCATAAGTTGAGCTTTTCACCTCTTGCCTCACCAAGCAATGAGTGTTCGTGTAAAAAGATGAGAAATTCCAGCTAAGTGATTGTATGGTTAGTTAAGCTTCGTAGCTCTTTTTTAACTTGAGTAATTAAGCCCTTAGGGATGTCTCTACATCTAGTGCCCTAAAACTGCCTAATTTGGGAGTCACTGGCCCAACACTCGTTACATAAGTCGATTAGAAGTTTAAGGGAGTCAAGCATTGCTCAGCCTACACAAAAAAAAAAATTGCACTTTCCAATTCTAGCCTTGGTTGTTTTAATCATATTACATTCCTATGAATTTTGGGGTACACATGTTTTGAGAATTAATTGAAACCCCATGAGCCTATGTTAGTCAATTTTCCAACCGTGAGTTAAACGATGTTGTGGGTACGCCGATCGCTGGCTCCTTGGGCTCAAGCGCAGATGCGCTCGATCATTGGCACTGTGCGCTTGATCGCATTAACAGGGGCCAGTTCTCTTCCTTGCACAATTACACCCTTTAAACCACATTTTCATGCCCAGGACCTACAACATAATAAAACTAGCAAAAACATTAGAAAATAACAAAACTAAGAGCTTAACAATGCCCATCAAAAGAACATCAAATATAAAATAGGTTGGTTGTTTTTTAAATACATGTTACTCAAGGGATTAAGTAATAGATACAGGTAATAGAGTTGCAAATGCAGAGGATAGAGTTGCTAATGCAGATGATGGAGTAGTAGGTGTTGTGCTAAATAGAGATACACACATTTTTTGTTGTTCCACATTAAGTACGTATATATCCTCATCTCAATGGCATATATCCCTCTTTTTCACATATATGAAATTAAATGCACTTTCTATAGTTCATGTAACACTCTTATTATGACTTTTAAGATTTTTTTTTTCTTTTCTTTTTCAATGTATTGCAGCTAATCATATTGTGCCACATCAATACCAATCATATTATGACATGTGTTACTTATAATATAATACATTATTTTTTTAAAACACTAAATATAAAATATACATGTAAAAGAAAGAAAAAGAAAAAAAGAAGAGAAAACAAAGGGGGTGGTCGAGAAGCCTTCTTTGCAGCCCTAGCAATGACAGGTTGCAACGGGATGGTGGGTAGGCCAGCTCTCTCTTGAACCATTGCTGTATCATACGAAGAACTATGGTTCCAATATAGGAAAAGTGAACAACAACTAGAAACAAAACCCAATTATGCTTAGAAAAAAAATGGAAAAATAGACTTTAAAAGCAAATGGTGGTGGGGGGGGGGGGAGGGGAGGGGAGGTTGTAGTGACCCAAATATTTAACTAGGCATAAGTAGTTTGGTTAAAAGGGTTAACTTGGACTTTGGGTCACTAAGATCTGTCAGAAGGGCATTTGGGAGAATTAGACTTCTGGACCGGACGTACACTACTTTTTGGAGGATGTACGCTCTTGTCTTTTAGTGCAGACATATGCTAGGGTTGGTGGACGTATGCTCTTGTCTTTTAGTGTGGACGCACACTACTTTTTAGAAGACGTACGCATGAGGACCACCTGACATACGTTGGCAGATAGTACGTTATACTCTGTCGATAGTACATGAACGTACACTCAAAAGTACTGGACGTACGCTACTTTTGGAATACCCTCTGGGTAATACCTAGATGTACAAGACAGCCTTTGGATCGTTGTATAATAGTATTGGACATACACCACTTTGGTCGAACGTCTGCTGCCCTCACCACCTCGCCCATTTCACACTAAACCCGCCTCTTAACCCCTTTCTTCTCCCTCAGGCTGCTTGTTGGCCATTTGTGAGTGTTTTGGTGCTGCCAGAGGAGGAAACTCTTGCAGTTTTGCTTCAAGGAGGTAACGCTTGGTTTCCTTATCTTTTTAATACGTCGTTATGTTGCTCGATTATAGTTTTATGTTGCTAGTTGTAGTTGTTAGCTTAGTTGTGCTTTGAATCTTGCATAGGCTAGCGTTACGTTAGCTTAGCGTTGTTGCTTTGAATAGAGGTTTCAATTTGAGTTAGGAGGCCTTAAGGAGTCTGTAAAGGCCTTAGAAGTCGGAGAATAGGCGGACAGTGGAGAGAAAATGTGGTTCTCACTGATGAACGTCAGAGCGGACATACAGTCTCGTGATAAGACGTACGGCCCATCGTGACGTGGTGGACGTACGGCCAGAGTGTTACAGGGAAAATCCTATTTTCACCAACCATCCCATAGCTCCTATTTCCTTATGATAAAGTTGTGCAATAGTAGAAATAGAACTGATGATAGGTCTTTTCTCAGTATTCGAGGTTATGGAGTCTCAAGGGAATTACATGGAGGAGTTTTATGGCCCGGGTGAGTACAAACTAACATGGATGCTTTGTTGTTACTTTTCCTGCATTGCACGTCTATTTTATATATATCAAACATACATATTTTGCAACTCTCATGAAATACATTTTAGAACTACTGGAAACTCTCTTTTGTGAAAACGTGTGTCGATTAATAAGATTATAATGGGACTTGTAAAATTGTGCATGTAAAATACTAATAGGACTAATTGCATCGTATGACATGGTACACCGGTATGTGCGGTAGTAATGGCCATAGGCTTACTATACGGGTTAGCTTTATGGTCAATGTGTGTGTGGGGAGGGGTTTGGATCCAATGGTTTCGTGACCAATGATGCAGTCATTCCCAATGGATGGTCACTATAGGACAGACATCGTCAACGGTGTGGGCCACCCGAGGTCAAACTTGGCCGTGCTGCTAGTGTTACATATGGTACGATGTGTAATGGCTGGGGCATCGGCATTGTACTACAGGTCTCTCGGGACATCGTCAACCTTGTTGAGAAGGGGTAATATCTCAGGTAGATTATTACTGTTGAATTATAAGCATTATTACTGTTACTCATGATTATAAGCATATATTATATTATATATATATCACCTGCATGATAATTATCATCTCATAATGTTGCATGTGTTTTATAAATAAAAGAATCCACAAATTAATGATGGGTACGTCATGTGGATTTCTACTCACTAAGTTGTCGGATTTACCCTTGTATTATTTCCCTTTTTTCTCTATATATGATTATGCTGTTATAGATAGTGGTGATCGCGAAGCATCCGGTTATGTTGGAGGATTCAATTTGAGAGATGCTTGAGGACTATTTGCAAGCTTAAGCGAATACTTGTGGTAACTAGTACTTTTGAGTTATGCTGTAGACTTAGGGTTTGATGCATGCTTGTATATTAAGGTTTAGCATAGATCCCTTATAATAATGTTATGTTATAACATGATTTCCACTGCTTTGATGATCTTTGGTTTAGATGCTCTAGCTATAATAATTCAATGATTATAGTACTTTATTACTTCTGCTGCTTAATGTCCTCTGTTTTTGAGGAATGGAGGTCCTAGAGGTCTTGTTCGAAGTGGAACAAGGCTGGAAGATGAACTGTGGAATTAATTACCAGTTAATTAATTCTTGGGGCATTACAGAGTTGGTTTGATGCAGAAGAAGAACAGAGTTGCAAATTTCAACATAAACATGGTTTGGTGGCAAGTGCACCAATTTTATGAATCCCAGCTTCTGCTGCTTGCACAACTTGAACTGATTCGCTGATCCCATCACCATCTCCCTTTTTTTTAATATATTTTATATATATTTTTTAATATTTAAGATTTTATTATAACTGACACTTGTCACAATATAACACATAATTGGTGTTAATGTGGCACATTAACATATTCTATCAACTTTTTTAACGGCAGACTTATTTATTTTTTTGCTTACCCACAATGTCACTTTTTAAATCTGAGGAAGCTATTTGTTTCTCCAAACCACAGGGACCAATTTAACATTTTTTTTCTTTTATTATCTAAGTCTTAGTTAAGCCCTTGTCTGCCCAATGATTGAAGGAATTTTTGGCTAATGCAGTAGGTGCCAGTACTTGATACTAGCGTGTCACACTTATTTCCAATATCCATGGTTCTCCTCATACGTCATTGTCTATAGATTTCCTTTCTATTTTCTTCTTTTTCTTTCCACAAAAAGTTGGACATCCGATGGTTTGAGTTGTTTTTGTGGAAATGATCATTTTGTATGCTGGAATATTTTGAGTGCCATGTTACTTCCATGTATTTGACTTATGATGGCTATATGGTTGCCTCTGTGAGTGCGCATACATAATACACACACATGCATATATATGGTTGTATATTAGTCCAGCCAATATAGTCATATATGTGTGTGTGTGTATACGTGTGTACACACACACATATAACGAGGCTTTATATTATCACAACTCTATGTTGGTTGTACAGTAGTTGCTTTTGTGCAATTTTATCATGTTTGTTCATCTAGTTTTTTTGATCTTGATCTTGTGCCTCTTTTTTTTTTTGTTGTTTCCCTAGTGGGGTGGGCCAGTTCAATTCTTTTTCATGGTTAGATAAGGGGACTTGCGTTGATAAATGACATACATGTACTTTTGTATTTCAGAAATTTGGTGGCATCATTGCTCTTCTAGATGAGGCTTGGTATGTTATAAGAGATAAAATAGTAATGTAATTACTGTTATTCTCTTCTATCTCATTTAGTTATGAAATAATTAATTTATTTGGTCCTTGCAATTACCTTTTTTTTAATATTTTATATTTGTTTTCTTTTTCAATGTATTGCAGCTAA
The DNA here is from genome assembly GCA_013348765.1 of Carpinus viminea. Classification (NCBI taxonomy): domain Eukaryota; kingdom Viridiplantae; phylum Streptophyta; class Magnoliopsida; order Fagales; family Betulaceae; genus Carpinus; species Carpinus viminea. Next base: position 18,726,042 of record CP054674.1, read on the forward strand.
TCATTAACAGCCGTTAGTCTAAGAGTGAGCTAGCAATTTGGAAGTGATCCCCATCTCAATGAAATATTTTGTGGGAAAAATACTATTTAGCCCCCTCAACTACCAGCGATTTACTATTTAGCCCCCTCAAGTATCAAAAGTTGTTAAATGGCCCCCCAACTACCAAACAGTTGTGTTTTAGCCCCCTCCATTAGTTGTTGCTGTGAAAGTGGATGAAAAAATCAAAACTACGTCGTTTTGAGATTGCAAGTTACTAAAATACCCTCAACTAATGGAGGGGCTAAACACAACTGCTTATAGTTCCATTTAACAACTTTGATACTTGAAGGGGCTAAATAGTAAATCGTTGGTAGTTGAGGGGGCTAAATAGTATTTTTCCCATATATATATATATATATATGAACTGGCAAACCCTTTATTTCCGCGAAGTCCTCTATTTCACCAAGGACTCTCTTATCATCGCCAACTCTCTTCCCCACCACTCCTTCCATATTCTAGCCCAAGTCCCTCACCAAGTCCTCCGTTATCAAACCAGCCTTGACCCATTCATTAAGATGGAAATATACTAGAAGGTGCGAGGAAGACACCTAGTGTGATTGGTTTGTTCCAAATTTCATGAAAGATATATGTACAATCGCATGGCGTTTATAAAGGAAATATAAGCATCATTTTCAATAAAGAAAAAGAGAAAGGCTATTATTTACATATAATTAACAGGAAAAAAAAAAAAAAAACCGTGTTAAGATGGAGAACACCAAGATTTTGTTCCATGCATCATTGTTTAAGCCTAATCTGATGAACAAATCCATGATTCCACCATACCTTCACTTCTTGAAGCCACATTCTCTGGCCCCTTATCCCCATGGTGCCACGGTTTGGTTTGAGTGTGAGTCGTTGTTGTTGGGCGGGAAAAGAAGAAGGGACGTAGTTGTGGGTGTAGCTGTAGGGACGTAGCTCAGAGTGGGTTAACAACGGGAAGATGAATTACTCGACGGCTTCTTCATCGGATTTTCATGGGGATAAGAGGCCGGAGAATGTGCCTTCAAGAAGTGAAGGTATGGTGGAATCATGGATTTGTTCATCAGATTAGGCTTAAACAATGATGCATGGAACAAAATCTTGGTGTTCTCCATCTTAACATGGTTTTTTTTTTCTTTTTTTTTTCCTGTTAATTATATGTAAATAATAGCCTCTTCTTTTCTCATTTCCATATATACCTTCATACAAACGCCTTTCGCTCTCTTTTTTTCATTTTTATTGAAAATGATGCTTATATTTCCTTTATACGTTGTACATATATCTAGGTTTCATGAAATTTGAACAAACCAATCACACACTTGTGTCTTCCTCATACCTTCTAGTCCGATATTTCCGCTTTAATGAATGGGTCAAGGCTGGTTTGATAGGGAGGACTTAGTGAAGGAGAGTTCTTGGCGAAATAGAGGACTTACTGCAATGGCAAGAAATGCTATATATATATGGGATGCAAGCAAGCATGCATCAAGCCCTAATGTCTACAACATAACTCAAAAGTACTAGTTACCATGAGTACCCATAAGCTTATCAATAAGTCCTCAAGCATCTCCGATCAATCCTCCACAAGAACTGGATGCTTCACAAGTATCCACTATCTAGAACAAAGATAATCGACATATGGAGAAAAAAGGAAATAATACAAGGTAAGTCCGACGACTTAGTGAGTAGAAATCCACATGACGTACCTGTCATTAATTTGTGGATTCTTTTATTTGTAAAACACATGCAGTATTATAAGATGACAGTTATCATGCAGGTGATATATATATAAATAATATATGCTTATAATCATAAGTAACAGTAATAGTTCAATGTTATGGTCTACCCAAGATATTACCCCTTCTTAGCAGGGTTAACGCTGTCCCGAGGGACCTTTAGTACAATGCCAGTGCCCCAGCAATTGCACGAAACATACCATACGTAACACTAGCATCACGATCGAGTTCAACCTCGAGTGGCCCACACTGCTAATGATGTCCGTCCTATAGTGACCATCCATTGGGAATGGCTGCATCATTGGTCACGAGTCATTGGATCCAAAGCCCCCACACACGCGCACATTGACCATAAAGCTAACCCGTATAGTAAGCCCATGGCCATTATTACAGACGATCGGTGTACCATGTCTTACGATCCAATTAGTCTTATCGCCTTTTTACATGCATTTACAAGTCTCATTATTATCTTGTTAATGACACATTTCACAAAAGAGAGTTCTCAGTAGTTCCAAAATGTATTTCTTGAGAGTTGCAAAGCATGCATGTTTGACATCTAATAAAATACGTGCAATGCAGGAAAAGTAACAACAAAGCATCCATGTGAGTTTGTACTCACCCGGGCCATAAAGCTCCTCCATGTAATTCCCTTGAGGCTCCATAACCTCGAATACTGAGAAAAGACCTATCACCAGTTCTATTTCTACTAAAGCACAACTCTATAACAAGTAAACATGAGCTATGGGACGGTTGGTGAAAATATGGTTTCCCTGTAACACTGTCAGACGTCCGGCTCGAGGCCGTATGTCCACTATGTCACGATGGGCCATACGTCCGGTCACAAGACCGTACGTCCGCTCCAACGTCTTTCGGGGAGAACCTCATTTCCCCTCCACTGTCCGCCTATTCTCCAACTCCTAAGGCCAACAAAAGCTTCATAAGACCTCCTAACTCAGATCGAAACCTCCATGCGAAGACAACAACGCTAAGCTTAACAACGCTAAGCTTAACAAACGCTAGCCTAAGCAAGATTAAAAGCATAACTAAGCTAGTAACTACAACTAGCAATATAGAACTATAATCGAGCAGCATAACGATGTATTAAAAAGCTAAGGAAACTAAGTGTTACCTCCTTGAAGCGAAACCTCGAGAGTTCCTTCCTCCGGCAGCACCGAAACCTCACAAACACTCACGAAACGGCCTACTGGCAGCCTAGGGACGAAGAGGGGGGTTTAGGGGTGAGAATGGTGTGCAATGGGCGAGGGAGTGAGGGGGTATTTATAGGTCCAGAAAGTAAGGAACGTCTGGCCAAAGTGGCGTACGTCCGGTACCTTTCCACAACGGTCCAAAGGTTGTTTCGTACGTCTAGGTATTACCCAGAGGGTGTTCCAAAAAGTAGTGTACGTCCAGTACTTTTTGGTGTACGTCCTTTGTACTATTCACAGAGTACGATTGTACTTTCTGTCAGTAGACGTCCGGTGGGGGACCACAGTACATCCGCACTAAAAGACAGGGGCGTACGTCCACCAACCCTAGCTTATGTCTGGTCCAGAAGTCCAATTTCCCAAAATACCCTTCTGGCTGATCCTAGTGACCCAAGGTCCAATTTAACCCTTTAACTAAGCCACTTATGCTTAGTTAAATATTTGGGTCACTATATTCTCCCCTCCTTATAGAAATTTCATCCTCGAAATTTAAGAGCTCTCATGACACAAGAAGAAACAATAGTATCATCTTGACATCCGTAGTTTTACAAGGTCTATGCTCATCCACGTCCTTGGAAAAATCTTATCTTGTCCAATCTAATAGCATGAACCTTCTTCGTCCAATATAAAGCAATCAACGTTGGCACCCTCATGAGTTGTCACAAATCCATCTACGAGTCACCAAGGGTGTTGTAGTTGATGTTACCCACACTATACAATCATCGCCAAACCAATGACTCCTAAATACACCGACACAGGTCAAGTCCATGGGTATCTTTGACATGATTTAATACTTCCTAGTCGGAAGCAACTTTTCCTTAATCGATTACTCTTAGAGAATCCAAATGTAATGGTTACCCAAAACCGTAACAAGTTGCCACACAGCCCAAAATAAATTCACCATACGAATAAAATCCTTGAACCTCAATGTGCCAACATCATGCTCAGTGTTTCCTACACTGTACCCGTCCTCAACAATCTCGATATCCAAGTCGAGTAATTTCATATACGGTTCGGGTCAATGGGTATCCAAGCCATAACCCTATAGAGGAAAACAAACTCTTTCTTACATGACAATCCCTTCAACCAAAACAGGGATAGGTATACTATCCAAGTATAATCTTAAAAGAAAGAGTCATACACAATCATTTAAACAAATGTGGGTAGCGACTCCGCATATCGTCTTCTGCTTCCCACGATGCTTCCTCAACTCCATGATTGCGTCACAGCACCTTGACGATAGGAATCATCTTGGTACGTAACACCTGCTCCTTTCTATCCATGATTTTCACTGGTTCCTCCACGTAGGTTAATTCCTCCTAGATTTCCAACGGCTCATACTCCATAACTACATCGGGGTTAACGATGTACTTCCTTAGCATAGACACATAGAAAATGTCATGCGTCCCAACCAAATCTAGGGTAAGGCAATCCTGTATGCCAACCTCCCCTTCCTCCTCAAGTCGCATCACTCCTATCATCAATGCTATCTTAAGGAATGGACGATTTCCTACATCATGTTCCGAAGGACATCCCTAGTTATCGGCATAACTCTCTTCTGCCAACTCTAGGATGCACTCATTATTCATCCAATGGTAAGCACTTGAATCATTTTAGGCCCCAACGTTGTCCCTCCCAATGTTGTGCCGATACAAGGGTGACTAACACTTATGTCCATAAAGTGCTTCATAAGGCAGTATCCAAAAGTCGCCTGTAACGAACTTGATGAAAGGTAGGTATTAAACTCTAATCCTAACCTCTCCTCATCCTTGTACTTCTTGATACTTCAAGGATATACAATATGTGGAGAATGATGAGTCTTGCTCAAGATCTCATTTCTTAGTCCTTCACCTTCCGACACACACTTATGGGTGATAAACCCAACATCCTTAAGACAAAACCCTTATGCCTTATCAATTGCTTGATCTTGGTGCACTCAGGGTCCTCCAACCGAGCGACCTTAATTCAAGCAAGCAATCCTGATCCAACCACCAAGTTAGACAAGCGTGCAGACACACCCTCATCTACCACTACTATTCCCATCCTGACGAATTCCATAACCAACTAGGGTTGGGAAATTCCAAGAGCAACAAGCTCCACTGTCTCCTTTCTACTTTAGGCACCAGCTACTATGCTAGCCTGATCATAACCCTTAGATCAGCTCTAGCCACTTCCTTTGTCTCCATAGACATCTGTACCCGAGAACTCCTTAGTCCATTTAGGTATAGAAAGATTCTCTAGAATCTCTCTGCTCTTAAGTAACCCAAAATCATGTAGTCCAATACAAGATCAATGGGTACAAGATTCGCTAGTTGCCCTATGCCAGAATCCAAGTCCAAGAATATAATCCCTTAACATACTTCTAATGGGAAATGGTCAAAATCAGGAATCTTATTATCAACATCAACAAAGTGTAACAACATCATGCATTAACAAAACTCTTTAGTTAATGTTACACTTTTAGGTCCAAAACCCCAAAGCAAGTGCAAATACAAAACAAAATACAACTGGTTGATGTATGAACAAACATCCAGTAACTCAACCCTTAACTACAAAATAAGGCAAACCCACATGCCTTAAACAACTCTGATGGTTACGCTTAACCCTTGTCCTACCATCATTTCCTTCCAGGTGGACCAGTATCATTCCTTTTGGCATGGTTGCAGTTCCGAATGAAGTGTCCCACCTTGCCACATCCATAGCACAAATTCTTCCTTGATCTGCATTTCCCAAGATGTAGTCTGCCACACCTATGGCACCAACGACACTTTTCCTTCTTGGAATGCAACTCTCGGGGTGTACTCCTCCTTAAGCTCGATGAGTATTCCCGATAAAACTCTTCCTTGAATCGAGTCCATGTAATGGCCTCCTTGCTTCCTAATTCCATCACCAGCGAGTTCCTTTTAGCATACCACCATCGCCTTGCTTCTCTAGAGAACTTGTAGGCTGCGTACTTGACTCTTTGCTCCTCAGTGCAGTCTATAACTCGTAGCAACTCCTCCAAGCTCGTAAGCCACTCTCTTACTTCTCCAAAGTTTAGGTTCCTCTTAAACATAAGGAAAGGATGCTCATAGAACTCCTTGAAAGAGCAACCTTTTCTTTTACTTGGAGTATGGACTCCTCGTACATTGACCAATGCTTCTACAAGACGACTTGCCACAGCTTCCAATGCTTGGGTAGCGTCCAGAACGTTCCTCGCTTTTCATCGGGTTGGGATGGTCTCCTACCATCGCTGCTCCCAATGACATTGTGTCGCGGTGACATCTCTACAGTCACAACAATCATCAGCCCCTAACTTCGAAGTGCTACGCCGAGCCTTGCCCAAAATGTCAAACCTATCCGTACTAAGTGCCTAAACTACTACCACCTTAGGCAAAGACCTAATACAGATCTAAGCTCAAAACCTTATGCAACTATCTTAGTGCAGATCAGACCTAATCTCCAAGGTTGCACCATCAAAGCGGTCCTAGTCCTTACTGTAATATCGTATCAGATCCCTAAAATCCTCAAGTCCAACATCCTCAAGATCATAGGTATCAAAATTCTGTATCCCTTGTGTACATATAATCCAATCCTATGCTCTGGTACATCATTTCCTAGCACCTAAAAGATCATGTCCTAATTTCCTCTGAGCAAAAGCTCTAATGAATCCAGATCCAACTCCTAATAGATTCATTCCTGTGGTCCGAAAAGCAACTGCTCTAATACCAACTGTAACACCCCGAGAATTAATTAACTTGTAATTAATTCAACGGTTCGTCTCCCAGCCTTGTTCCACTCCGAACAAGACCTTCGGAGCCTTACTCCTCAAAAACAGAGGATACTAAGCAGCGAAAGTAATAAAGTACTATAAACATTAATCAGTATAACCAGAGCATCTAACCAAAGATCATCAAAGCAGCGGAAATCATACTATTTACATCAATACAAGGGATCCATGCTAAAACCTTAATATGCAAGCAAGCATGCATCAAGCCCTAATGTCTACAACATAACTCAAAAGTACTAATTACCATGAGTACCCGCTTAAGCTTGTAATAAGTCCTCAAGCATCTCCTAGATCTAATCCTCCACAAGAACTGGATGCTTTACGGTATCCACTATCTAGAACAACATAATCGTACATATGGAGAAAAAAGGGAAATAATACAAGGGTAAGTCCGACGACTTAGTGAGTAGAAATCCACATGACGTACCCGTCATTAATTTGTGGATTCTTTTATTTATAAAACACAAGCAGCATTATGAGATGACAGTTATCATGCAGGTAATATATATATATAGATAATATATGCTTATAATCATAAGTAACAGTAATAGTTCAACGTTATGGTCTACCTGAGATATTACCCATTCTCAGCAGGGTTGATGTTGTCCCGAAGGACCTATAGTACAATGCCAGTGCCCCAGCGATTGCACGAAACATACCGTATGTAACACTAGCGGCATGATCGAGTTCAACCTCGAGTGGCCCACACCGCTAATGACGTCCGTCCTATAGTCACCATCCATTGGGAATGACTACATCATTGGTCACGAGTCATTGGATCCAAAGCCCCCACACATGCACACATTGACCATAAAGCTAACCCGTATAGTAAGCCCATGGCCATTATTATCGCACGTACCTGCGTACCATGTCTTACGATACAATTAGTCTTATCAATCTTTTACATGCACAGTTTTACAAGACTCATTATTATCTTGTTAATGCACACGTTTTCACAAAAACAGTTCTCAGTTCCAAAATGTATTTCATGAGAGTTACAAAACATGCATGTTTGACATCTATATAAAATACGTGCAATGTAGGAAAAGTAACAACAAAGCATCCATGTGAGTTTGTACTCACCCGGGCCATAAAGCTCCTCCATGTAATTCCCTTGAGGCTCCATAACCTCGAATACTGAGAAAAGACCTATCATCAGTTCTATTTCTACTAAAGCACAACTCTATAACAAGTAAACATGAGCTATGGGACGGTTGGTGAAAATATGGTTTCCCTGTAACACTCTGGCCGTACGTCTGGCTTGAGACCATACGTCCACTGTGTCACGACGGGCCGTACGTTCGGTCACAAGACCGTAGATCCGCTCTGACATCTTTTGGGGAGAACCTCATTTTCTCTCTACTGTCCGCCTATTCTCCGACTCCTAAGGCCAACAAAGGCTTCATAGGACCTCCTAACTCAGATCGAAACCTCCATGCGAAGACAACAACGCTAAGCTTAACAAACGCTAGCCTAAGCAAGATAAAAAGTATAACTAAGCTAACAACTACAACTAATAACATAGAACTATAATCGAGCAGCATAACGAAGTATTAAAAAGCTAAGAAAACTAAGCATTACCTCCTTGAAGTGAAACCTCGAGAGTTCCTTCCTCCGACAGCATCGAAACCTCACAAACATTCACGAAACAGCCTACTGGCAGCCTAAGGACGAAGAGGGGGGTTTAGGGGTGAGAATGGTGTGAAATGGGCGAGGGGATGAGGGGGTATTTATTGGTCCAGAAAGCAGCGGACATCCGGCCAAAGTGGCGTAAGTCCGGTACCTTTCCACAACGGTCCAAAGGCTGTCTCGTATGTCTAGGTATTACCCGGAGGGTATTCCAAAAAGTAGCGTACGTCTGGTACTTTTTGGCATACGTCCGTTGTACTATTCACAGAGTACGATTATACTTTCTGTTAGTGGACGTCCGGTGGGGGACCACCGTACATCCGCACTAAAAGACAGGGGCGTACGTTCGCCAACTCTAGCGTATGTCCGATCTAAAAGTCTAATTTCCCAAAATGCCCTTCTAGCTGATCCTAGTGATCCAAAGTCCAATTTAACCCTTTAACTAAGCCACTTATGCTTAGTTAAATATTTAATAGTTGTCTCCATTAGTTGAGGGTATTTTGGTAACTTGTAATCTCAAAATAACGTAGTTTTGATTTTTCCATCCACTTTCACGGCAACAACTAACGGAGGGGGCTAAAACACAATTGTTTGATAGTTGGGGGGGCCATTTAACAACTTTTGATACTTGAGGGGGCTAAATAGTAAATCGCTGGTAGTTGAGGGGGCTAAATAGTATTTTTCCCATATTTTGTTGGTCTAGTTTAATCTCTTAATTAAGTATTGCTTTTTAGATATATATCATGACAATACATTTCTACTATGTTGTTTTGGATATTATTTATGGGTTTAACTTGAGTGTTGTTTTGGATATTGTTTATGAGTTAAACTTGAGTCTTGAGTTAGATATCATTTATGAGTTTGACTTGAAATGTTGTTGGGTTGTGATATTGAGTTGTGATATTGTGTTGCAATGAACCCATATATATATATATTGTTGAGTTGATCAGTTATGTCAGGATTATATAACTTAGTTGTGTTGCATTGTATTGTGCAAGAAGTTATAGGAATTTATTTAAATAATGAACCACAAGAAACTACACATTACAATAAAGTCTTGCTATTTTTTTTTATAATTTATTTTGGCACATATTCTGGCATCTGTTGGGTTTATTGCACATATATGTAGGGTTTATTGCTAGAAATTGCATGTGGTTTTATTGCACATGCAATTTCTAACAATAAACCCTACATTTATATGTACAATAAACCCTACAGGCAAATCGACAAGTTGAGAAAAATATATATTTTTTAAAAAAAACTAAATTTAGTGATGATTTAAAAAACCTGTCACCTTTTTTAAGGTGACGATTTTTTTAAAAACCGACACCATAGGAAAAGGTGACGATTCAGTTTTTTAAAAAAATCATCACCTTCAAAAAGGTGATGGTTTAGGAAAAAACCCTCACCTTTAAAATGGTGATGGTTTTTTCCTAAACCCACTAATCCAGTTTTCCTTACCCATGGTTTCTTCTCTTTAAAACTGACACTATTAAACCAATACTATTGAATTAGTGTCGGTTTTTAGCTCTAAACCAACACTTAAAAACCAACACTAAATTCCTATTTTTTGTAGTGTATACTAGTTTGACCAACATAAGCTTTCTTTTTAATTTTTTTTATTATAATATTATTCATACAATAATAATTAGACATAATATAATATTATTAGTAAATTTTTATATAATTGTCAAACAATTTAATGATGCGATAGTTAAAATAAGTGTTTGAATCAATATTTGTTAAAAATAAAATAAAAAATTAAGGCTTAATTTTTATTGTCACCTCATTCTAATTGTATGACAGTTGTATAACAGTATTCTGATGTGAACCTCGTCAAGAATAACGAGACCCAACAACGAAAGGGAACCCAAGATCGTTCTATGGACAGATTCGAAGGGATGACCTCGACCGTTGTTTATGACAAACAAGAACCTCGGTATAAGGAAAGCGCCACAAGCGGTGATGGAGTTTCCGTTTGATAAGTCGAGATGAACGCCACGGAAATCCCGATAAGTTCAAGTAGTTCTTCAAAGAACCAAAGAGAATAAACCTCACCAATTTTATCAATGATCAATGTTGTGTCTCATTACAATGAGTCCATGCTATTTATAATGCATGGTTAAAATAGGAATACAACTTATTAAAGGAAAATAATAAAAGCCCAAATAAAAGAATCCTAAAATTAAGGTAGATTTTGTCCAAATTAACTTCTCCTCCAAGAAAACTTCTCCTCCAAGAAAAGAAATCACTTATGGAATTAGCTTCTCCTCCAAGAAAAGAAATCACCTATGGAATTAGCTTCTTCTCCAAGAAAACTTCTCCACCAAGAAAAGAAATCAGTTATGGAATTATCCTTCTAGAACTTGAATCAAGGTGATTCTTTGTTGCCTCGTGGATTATGCTCAATGGGCCTCCATGAATTTGCTTGAGCCCATAACTCTTGAATGAGTCCATTGAGTACATCTTTGAACTTCTTTGCTCGTGCTCGTGAATCGCCCAATTGGTACTTGAATGAGATCCTTAGTGGTGCCTTGATCTCCATCATTCCCTCCTCTTGAGAAGGATTTGCCCTCAAATCACCACCTACATCAAAAGGACTCAAATCAAGAACATTAAAAGTGGCACTTACATTGTACTCACTGTAAATCTAGCTTGTAAGCGTTGTCATTGATACGTCGAGGACTTGGAAAGGACCATCTCCTCTTGGGAGCAATTTGGAACATCTTTTAAGAATCTTTCTTTTCTCATATGCAGCCAAACCCAATCTCCGGGTTCAAAAACCAGTGGCGGCGTCCCTTGTTGGCTTCGTGGCATATTGGTCCGTTCTTCGTTCAATGTTGAGTCGTGCTTTCTCATGAATGCTTCACAAAGTCAGCTTTCTTTTGCCATCTAAATTAACATGCTCATTAAAGGTAAAGGAGATAAATCCAATGGAGTTAAAGTTAAACCCATATACAATTTCAAATGGCGAAAATTTGGTAGCAGAATGAACAGCTCTATTATATGCAAACTCAACATGTGGTAAACATTCCTCCCATGTTTTGATGTTCTTTCTAATGATTGCCCTCAATAGAGTAGACAAAGTCCTATTTACTACTTGATTTGACCATCGGTTTGTGGATGACAAGTAGTAGAAAACAATAGTTTAGTACCTAGCTTACGCCACAAAGTCTTCCAAAAATAGCTTAAGAACTTAGCATCTCTATCCGAAACAATTGTCCTAGGCATGCCATGCAATCTCACAATTTCTCTAAAGAACAAATCAGCAACATGTGAAGCGTCATCCGTTTTGTGACATGGAATAAAATGTGCCATTTTAGAAAATCTATCCACGACAACAAAAATGGAATCTCTTCCACGTTTAGTCATAGGCAATCCTAACACAAAATCCATTGAAATATCAATCCAAGGCTCACTAGGAATTGGTAAAGGAGTATACAAACCGTTGGGCTGCACTTTGGATTTAGCTTGCCTACAGGTGACACATCTACCACAAACTGCTCGACATCTCGCTTCATGTGAGGCCAATAGAAGTGATCTTGTAAAATAGCTAAAGTCTTTGCAACTCCAAAATGTCCCATTAATCCCCACCATGTGATTCTGCACTAATAACTCCCTCATAGAACAGCTTAGGCACGCATAGCTTATTTTCTCGAAATAGAAATCCATCAAGCCTAAAGAACTTACGGAGGTGATTTTCTCACAAGCTCGATATTCCTCACAAAATTCGTGGTCTTCAGCATATAATTCTTTAATGTATTCAAAACCAAGCAATTTTGCATCAAGTGTGGAGAGTAAGGCATACCTACGAGAAAGTGCATCGGTGACCACATTCTCCTTACCTTGCTTGTACCGAATGACGTACGGAAACATCTCTATGAACTCCACCCATCGCGCATGCCTTTTGTTTAGCTTGTGTTGGCCCTTCAAGTGTTTCAAGGACTCATGATCGGTGTGAATCACGAACTCCTTAGGCCATAGGTAGTGCTGCCACGTCTCTAAAGCCCGAACCAATGCGTACAACTCCTTGTCATAAGTTGGGTAGTTTAAGGCTGCCCCGCTGAGTTTCTCGCAAGTAAGCAATTGGTGTCCCTCTTGCATAAAAGCGCCTATACCAACACCAGCATCACATTCAATTTCAAATGTTTTAGAAAAGTTTGGTAAAGACAACAAAGGTCGTTAGTCGACTTCTCTTTGATTAATTGAAATGCCTTCTCTTGTTCTTCTCCCCACCGAAATCCAACGTTCTTCTTGATCACTTGGTAAAGGTGCGCTAAGCCTCAAGTCCTTCACAAACCGCCGTAGAAACTAGCAAGTCCATGAAAACTACGAACATTACCTACACTTGTGGGGCTCGCCAATCTTGGATTGCACGCATCTTCTCTTCATCAACCGTATACCTTGTGCACTAACAACAAATCCCAAAAATACAAGCTTATCGGTGTAAAAAGTGCACTTCTTTAAATTAGCAAACAACCTTTCTTTCCTTAGCACATCTAAAACAGATTTTACATGTACTACATGATCGTCTAGGTTTTTGCTATAAATGAGTATATCATCAAAATAGACAACAACAAATCTGCCTATAAATGCACGCAAAACATGGTTCATAAGTCTCATAAAGGTGCTCGGAGCATTAGTCAAACCAAAAGGCATAACTAACCATTCATATAAACCATATTTTGTTTTAAAGGCGGTTTTCCATTCATCTCCTTCTTTTATCCTAATTTGATGATAACCACTTTTTAAATCAATCTTAGAAAATATGCAAGAACCATGCAGCTCATCTAACATGTCATCTAAGCGTGGGATAGGATGACGATACTTTACCGTTATGTTGTTGATGGCTCGGCAATCAACGCACATTCTCCACGTCCCATCCTTCTTAGGTACAAGTAAGACCGGAACCGCATGGGCTCATGCTCTCCCTCACGTGCCTTTTCCAATAATTCACTTACTTGCGTTGAAGCTCCTTTGTCTCCTCGGGGTTGCTCCTATAAGCTGGTCGGTTTGGAATGGTTGCACGGGCACAAAATCAATTTGATGTTCAATCCCTCGGATTGGAGGTAACCCATGTGGTGTTTCCTCGTGAAGACATCCTCGTATACTCGCAAAGAGAAGCAATAGAACTAGGCAAAGCATGGTCAAGTTCGTTAGTGTTTAAAAGTGCCTCTTTGTACAAAAGTACAATCATCGGCTGATTTGAAAACATTGCTCGCTTGATCTCACTCACTTTTGCATAGAAATTCTTTTGTTTTCTCTGATTTTCTCTCAAGGGCCGAACTTTGATTTTCTTTTTCTCTCTCATTTTTTTCGGCCTCTCTCTGATTTTCACTCTTTTTCTTTTGTTCGCTCTCTTTCTTTTGATCACTCTCCTTTTGTAATCTCACTTGATCCTCGTATACTTGTTGCGGTGTTAATGGTACAAGAGTGATTGATCTTTGATTGAGTACAAAAGAGTACTTGTTCAGAAGCCATCATACTTCACATGCCTATCAAACTGCCATGGGCGCCCTAGCAATAAGTGTCCCGCTTGCATCGGTACTATATCACACAACACTTCATCTTCATATTTACCGATTCGAAATGCAACTAACACTTGCTTGTTCACCCTTATCTCACCACTATCATTTAACCATTGCAACTTGTACGGTCTAGGGTGCTTTACCATGGGCAATCCCAATTTCTCAACCATAATTGTGCTTGCAACATTAGTACAACTACCACCATCAATAATCATACTACATACCTTGTCTTTAACGTAGCACCTAGTGTGAAAGATGTTCTCCCGCTGTACTTCATCAACTCCTTTTGCTTGCAAGCTCAATGCTCTCCTTGCCACCAATGTCAATGCATTAGGGGCTAAATACTCCTCCTCAAAAACATCCTCCAATGGCATGTCATCGGTGTCGGAATCTTCACAATCGGTCACAATTTCACCATTGGCTTGCAACACCATGACTTGCTTGTTTGGACATTGACTTGCTATGTTGCCTTGACATCTAAAACATTTAATGTCACGATTCCTAGAGGTAGAGGCTTGATTTTACCTTGAGGAACGTGGCTGGTGGTCGCGGACTTGGGTTCGGTTTTGGCAATTGTGACTTGTCTAGTGGCTTGGCATGACTCGATTTCCAAGAGGTAGAACTAGAGTTATGGCCTGCGTGTCCCTCCCTCTCTTAAGTTGTTGTTCCACTTTGATAGCCATATGCACCATATCTTCCAATTCCACATAATGCTGCATCTCTACCTTATCATGGATCTCCCGGTTTAAGCCAAGTAAAAATCTAGCCATTGTGGCCTCCCGATCCTCCTCTACATTAGCGCGGATCATAGCAATCTCCATCTCCTTGTAGTAATCCTCTACGGACTCCTTGTCTAAGACCTTGTAGCTTTTGTACAACTCTCGGTAGTAGTAACTTGGAACGAACCGCTTTCTCATCACTACTTTCATCTCCTCCCATGTGTCTATTGGTCGTTCTCTATTCCGCCTCCTGTTTGTCACAAGCTGATCCCACCAAGTAATAGCATATTCAGAAAATTCAATCACTGCTAATTTTACCTTCTTTGTCTCACGAGTAGTTGTGGCAATCAAACACGAACTCCATCTTCTTCTCCCACTTAAGATATGCCTGCCTCAGATCAGATCTACCTTGAAAGGACGGAATCTTCATCTTAATACCACCCAAGTTGTTATCTTCACGATTCCTAGCTTCTCCAAATCTCCCTCTCGGTCTCCTATTGTTAACAATGGACTCCCGATCTTCTTCTTCATCAAAACCAGATCCATATCGCTCTTCATCCTCCTCCCTTGGTGGAACTCTTCCCCTTCTACGCAAATTACGACCGTTTTGTGGTTGCTCCTCACGTCTATTCTCCATCTGATCTATCCGTTCATGAACCTGCTCCATCTCTATCTTCATCACACGCCTCATCTCACTCATCATGGCCTCCATAAACACTTTCTGATCAGTCAATTTTGTATCATTTTAAATGCTCTTACCACTATCTTGAGTCATGATTGCTGCAAAACAAAGGTTAGAAGAAAAAAATAATAATAATAAATAAAATAAATACCTCACAAATCACTCCCTTACGTGTTTACACTCAAGAATTTGGTCACTCTCCACTCGTGTTTTACTCAAAATAATATGGCTCTTACCCTCCGATGTTCTCACCACTCTTGCCTCTTTTCACTCGATAATTCTCTTTTAGTTCTTTTGAAACTACACAAACAACTCAAAATTTCCAGCAACAATTCACCAAGAACTAATCAAGGAATTTCAGATTTGAACATAAGGAATATGGAATTTTCAGCTTGGAATTAGAAGGAGTATGGTAGTTTTAAATTTTGGAAGCACAGAATAGTTTGAGCAACAATTCACCAAGCACTAATGAAGGAATTTCATATTTTGAAAACAGAATATGGAATTTTTTTTTTCAGATTAGAATTAGAAGGAATATATGGGAATTTGGAAGAATGAATAGTTTTTTTTTTTTTTTTTTTCTGGATCAACGACTAGCTTTTGAGAATAATAAAATAAGATTTCGACATAACTAGAAGAAGTGACTACAACAAGAACAAACAAAGATTGAGCGGTAGGGTAAAGAAAATTGACTAAGAAGAGATAAATAATGTGGTGCAAAAAAAAGAAACAAAGGAATGAAAGATGTTAAAGGATAGGCAAACCTGAAATAGAAACTGAGCTTTGATACCAAATGATGTGAACCTCGTCAAGAATAACGAGACCCAACAACGAAAGGGAACCCAAGATCGTTCTATGGACAGATTCGAAGGGATGACCTCGACCCGTTGTTTATGACAAACAAGAACCTCGGTATAAGGAAGGCATACAAGCGGTGATGGAGTTTCCGTTTGATAAGTCGAGATGAACGCCACGGGAAATCCCGATAAGTTCAAGTAGTTCTTCAAAGAACCAAAGAGAATAAACCTCACCAATTTTATCAATGATCAATGTTGTGTCTCATTACAATGAGTCCATGCTATTTATAATGCATGGTTAAAATAGGAATACAACTTATTAAAGGAAAATAATAAAAGCCCAAATAAAAGAATCCTAAAATTAAGGTAGATTTTGTCTGAAATTAACTTCTCCTCCAAGAAAACTTCTCCTCCAAGAAAAGAAATCACTTATGGAATTAGCTTCTCCTCCAAGAAAAGAAATCACCTATGGAATTAGCTTCTTCTCCAAGAAAACTTCTCCACCAAGAAAAGAAATCAGTTATGGAATTATCCTTCTAGAACTTGAATCAAGTGTGCGATTCTTTGTTGCCTCGTGGATTATGCTCAATGGGCCTCCATGAATTTGCTTGAGCCCATAACTCTTGAATGAGTCCATTGAGTACATCTTTGAACTTCTTTGCTCGTGCTCTCGTAACCGGCCCAATTGGTACTTGAATGAGATCCTTCGAAGTGGTGCCTTGATCTCCATCATATTCTAAATAAAAATAAAAAAGAATTTGTTTAATTTTTTTAAAAAGAATTTTTTTAAACAAACATTTTTATTTTAAATGATTTTTTAAAAAAAAAAATTATTTATAAAAATATTTTTTTTAAAACAAAAATTTTATCACAAAAAATTGAAAATTTTAATTTGTTTCCTTATAAAAAGGAACTAAATAAATAAATAAATTTGGACGCCCCTTGAATTTTATTTTTATTTTTTTAGTTTCATGTTTTTTCTAAAAGTTTTAATATTTTTTATTTTTATTTTACTAAGAGCACTGTCGTCACTGGGAGAACATCAACAATTATTGTCAAACATATTTTCTGGGCCTGAGCCCATGGGTCCAGGTCACAAAGGAACAAGAATATGGGCTTCATATATCGTTAGAAGCCCAGAGCTCATTTACTAGTTGTTAGCCCAAGATAGCTTCGTCATTTACTAGTTGTTAGCCCAAGATAGCTTCGTCTCGGGAAATCGCATCTCGCATGACAAATAGAACCGGGTATAAACAACCGCTTGAAGACAAGTCCATTACCGAGTCAACATGGTTGGGAGCACCTAAGTCATCCCTCACGAAGAATAGATACAATCTATTCGAGGAATGCACATTGATCACCCAGAAGGTTATGCATCATTCACAGGTTGCACATTGGACGGTTTTACGTCATTGCGGAATACGTATTAAATGTTCTTAAGAGGTAGTTCAATCGGCTGAGATCACGCCTCATGAAGCGGAGGTCACTAATTCAAATTCCTACTCCCCTTTTACACGAACATGTAAAAAAAAAAAAGAAGAAGGAATACGTATTAAATAGAGAGGCAGGTACAATTCACTTCTACGGCAAGGAGATAGGATCATTACTCCACCTGTCGGTTACTCTAAATCCTAGATTCGTCACTCGTTGCCTTTTTCAACGTTAGGCAATTCGCTCTATAAATAGGTGAACATCGCAAGGCATCAAGTACACGATAATTTTCTTTGACAACACTAGATAATCAAAAGAAATGATTTAACTTTACCATTAGAGGAAGATTCGTCAGAACACTCCTAACGTATTCTCTTAACCTAAATTTTTTGTCTTACATATTGAAGAAGGAACATCATCTAAAATTTACGAATTTACCTTTGAGTTTACTGTCCAAAAATTATATCAACAATAATTTTTAGTAGTTTGAGAAAAATTATCACAATTAAAAGTTAAAAAAATATTGTTAATTATGTGGTAGTTAGAAAATGGTACCACAAAAAATAAATAAATTTTTTTTTTAAAAAAAAAGTTGATCACTTTAAAAGTTTAAAACCGGGCGGCATGACGAGTCGGGTCAAGACCTCCTTACCATTTTGTGTGGATCGTTAACACCGAGGGGCTCAAAGCTTGAGTACTCAAATCAGCGATTCCTTCGAAGCTGATACTCTCCCTCCATCTCTCTCCTAAGCAACACTTTCTTCTAATTCCTTTGGTTTCTGTATCTACCTTGAAACTCAGAGCATTGCAATGGATTCTGCTACTCTAAAGATCACGTCGTTCCCAGTTTTGCCTAAATCTCCACCGAAATTCAGAAACCCAAATCATAAGATTCTATCTGGATTTCGTTTCAATGGGAAGAAGATTTCTGCCATCTTTCCCAACGGCTATGTTTCCCCCTCTGCTCCCCAAAGGGTATGTTTGTCCTCACCAAAGCTTCCTACTGTAACCATATTTCATGTTGTCAATCATTTCATCATTCTTCGTCTCTGTTGCAATTTTATTTTTTATTTTTTATTTTTAAATTTATCAGAACTAGATTGAATTCTTGTGCAGTATTTTAACTAACAGAGTGGTGCCCAGAAAGGAAAAAAAAAAAAAAACTTGAATCGTGTCTTCCATTTCTCTCTTGTCAATGAAATCAAGCTTATAATGGGTATAGATTTCTCTTTTTTTTTCTTTTTTTTTTCCCGTTTTCAGGGTGAGTCAAGTTCGGGAGGAGATGTGCATAGTCGGAGAAGCAGTTTTGAGTCTCTGTTTTGTTACGATAAGGCTATACCAGAAGAAAGAATTGAGAAGCCTGTTGGGATATCTTTGGCTGAGAAAGTAATCGGAGATAACCCACGATGCACAGATTGCCAAGCCAAAGGTGCAGTGCTTTGCATGACTTGCTCTGGTTCAGGCTTATATGTTGACTCCATATTGGAGAGCCAGGGCATTATCGTCAAAGTTCGCTGCCTAGGTATATTACCTTCCTTCTCCAAACATCCTAGAAAACTACATGTATATGTTTTACGTGTGACATTCATGCTCTTTGCTTCTATTCCTGGTTTTGCTTTTTAAGTCAATGTATTTGGTACAATATTGTGTGTTCATATCAAATTAGAGCTAACAATTGAGTTTTCTTTCACAAGAAGCCTTAAGGAGGGCATGCTGTTTAAGTTCCATTGACAACTTTATATTTATTCATAAAGGAAAAACAATAAAAAATAAATAAAAAAGGAAAAAAGAAACTAGCAAAACTGATAGTGGTAAAAGCTTTTGGCAAAGGGAAATGCTACATGTACTTCAAAGCGCTTATTCTCTTATTCCTTGATGTGATAGCGAAAATCATATTGACATATTATATAAAAATTAACTCCTACAGAATTCAATGATGATTTTCATTGACATTTTAGGGAATAAGCTCTTGGAAGTATACGTAGCATTTATCTTTGGAAAGGGTGGTAGACATGGGATAGTGTTATAAGGAAAGCCACTTCATCAAGTATATTAATCATCAATGTATAGTTGATTGTTACATTGGTGAATGATGCTAGGTATGAACACACTCCTCCCACTTGAATTGTGATGCTATTATTGAGTTTATTGAACTTTAATCTATTGTTATAATTGTTCTAATTACTAAGATTTTTCTTTTACTGACCTTGATTATGATATACTACCACCTTTAGTAATCTTTTTATAATGGTTTCCAATGCTGATTTTTTCTTCGCTTATTTCAAGCACCTTTATCGTGAAGAGGATCAACTTATTCGAGTAAAACATAATTAATATAAGTAAGTTTAACCGGCCCTTCCATACTTTATTTGATCGGGGAGTTCGAGGACTATCTTTAAGATCTCACAATACACTCATTGATTGTCATCTTTAGCTGTCTTTCAACTCATTTATCACAACATCTTCTCCCAGCTTCACTTTTATCCCGATGATTATTTCTCTTGGTTGGTCAGACAATCTTTAGTGTTCACTTTTCATAATTTCACATCGTATTGATCTCTAGCATGACAAGATTATAGACTATAACAAGCACTTCTCTGATTTTTGGCACTTAGGCTGTAATAAATTGACAAAAGTTGTTCTTAACTACCCCTCAACCACTAACCATCTAATTCTGAATATCTTTATATGAAGTTGCATTACGTCTGAAAAATTAGTTGTCTTAAAAATCGCCAGATTCCAAGTTTGTCCAATTTAGAGCTGTTCCCTCCTAAAATTTTACTCGTAAGTTTGATCCCTACAAGGAAAATTAGTTTTTGACAATGCCTCGCTTAGCAAAATGGCCTTGCTCAGGATGTGAAGTGTTTTAACTACTAAGGCTGTTATATGTAGAATTCCAACAAAAATTGTTAAGAAGTATAGAACTCTATTTGGAAGCTATATTCACCTTCTGACATCTGCTAAATCTGGAAAATTCTGTAGTTTTATGTTCTTTATTGTAGCTGGAATTTGATTATTTCAAGAGGAATTAATTAGTATCTGGTATGATACTGATGATTGTATTTGGAAAAAGGGATTGTTCTAATATTGCAATTGTTGCCATGTAGGTTGTGGTGGAACTGGTAATATGATGTGTTCAGAATGTGGAGGCCATGGTCATCTTGGACCCAATTGACTTGTGTGGTTCGCTTCTGTTCCTTCAATTTTGTTGTAGCCTGTATGCTGTATTTATCTTTCATACTGCAATCCTACAAAAGACACGTATATTTTAGTTTAAGTGTAGCCTTTCAATTTTGTTTGATTCATTAGTTGTTGATATGTGACAATTTACATGATGATCTATTGAATTAATATAAGCAAAGGATCTATTGAAAATTGCCGAGTGTCACTGGTTGCCATTTCCTTCCACACGGCACATCGAAAACAAAAGTGCATTTCATATTATTCTGCCCTCTGAAAGATTAATCCTTAAATGAAGTTTGAAGGCATAATAAGCAGGCTTGCAAGGGACACCTTATTCTATCTGGTGATTGAAGGCATAATAATGGCATATAATGTCCTACATTGCAAGGCATCCAATGTTGTACGATTCATCATTTCTGATGACATAGAATTTGTAAGAACTTTGCCATTTTCAGAACAAAAAGAAAAAGAAAGTCCATACACGTTCACATTTCCAACCATTTATCTAGCTGGTATATCCTATACATTGCTCTAGTAGCTAGGACTGGTCAACTTTGCTCCCGCCAAGCTTGGTGTCTCTGAAGCTCTTGGATGCGAACCGGGATGGTGGAATCAAACTGAAGGCTTTGTGGGTTCTCTGCATAGGCGACATAGTAAGCTGAAAGGCATGCTTGTGGCCAGGCCATAGCTATCCGACACTGAAACAGGCATCAACATTGAAGTCAATTTCAAGTTTTATTATCGACAGGAAACTCAAGTCAATTACAAGTGCTTACCATGAAGTAGCCAATCAAGAAAGCATATATTGATACTTGTGTAGCATGACCCTCTTGAATGGCAAGCGCCCATATTCCACTCAATAGGCTGCATATAGCACCCCCTGCTACGCCAGAAAGGAAACAGAATGCCCCAGTAAGATCTGAGTTGATTAACGTTTCCAATCCAGCCATCTTGAACGTCTCCCAAGTATCAATAGATGCCTGCACGAACCCCTGGTTGTAAGCCCCTACGTGCACAAAGCCCCACCGGTTCCCATATGCTACCCCGGCTGAAGCGATACCTGAATAGCAGTTGGCACATGAAAACAAGAACTCATCTGTGTCCCCTGCTAACAACTTCATGGCTCGAGCTGACCCATGGATAACCCCAAGAATTGGGACAAGGGCTGAGCCAATGCAAACACTTGGCATACAATATCTGATCGTGTCGCGGAAAGCCACACGTGTGTCGAAATATGCACCGCAAGCGAAGTGCATGTACTTCACACGTGCTATTGTGACTAGAACTGTGTTCTTGATGACATGCATTGTCCAGGCCAGGCTAAGCAGGATGATTGAAATGAACAAGGGGTCTAGGCCAATTGTGGAGGCAGTGGCCCCTCCAATTCCAGATATTGAGAGACAGGAATAAAGAATGCTGGCAAGGATTGATAGAATGACTATAAACGTGGTTTTAGCTGGAGGGGAAGCGGTGGAAACCGATAAGACCGTGGTGGTGTATTCTAACCGCGGATTCACCCAACAACCATATAGTGACTGAATCAGTGCAGATATTACGGCAACTGCACCTGCTGCTATACCCCCGGCAGAGCCAATCAAAAAGAACAGAATACCAACAGCACATGTTAGCAACGGACTAAGCCAAAAGGCAGCCTTGATTGCTTTTGAGGGGTTGCAGCCAGTGATCCCTTGCCATGTGAAACCAACAATTCCAGCACATACTGCTGAAGTGAGCAAGGGAGGGAACCATTTCTCGGGGTGGAAGTGGTGGTTGTTGGAAGTGTTGAGAAGGCCGCGAATCGTGAGGAAGATGATCAAGATGGTGACTAGTATCAAGTGCAAAAAGAATACAATCCGAACTGACCATCTGAAGAACTCCCCCACCACCACCGTCGGTCTGATTGGAATTCTTGCTTCTTGTAACTGCAACCACAAGAAACCAAGTTAATACAATCTTCTTTAAATCCAATAAAAGAAGAAAAGAAGAAGCAAATGAGAGAGAAAACCTTGATGGGATTTGTGGGTGGCTGGGTTTGTATGTGGTGGACGCCCTGCATAGATGAAGTACTAAAAAGACTCCTTGGGATTTCCCAGGCAATGATGCTTCTCAGTCTCTCACAAGCTTTTGTTTTATTTGTTTACGACTCTGGCCTACCGCCTACCCCTGCCCTTTCACTTTCTTGACCGCCACGGTAAAGCGAAAGTAGTGGAAATGTTGCAAACGTTAAAGACTCATGTGATTATCACCCAAAGACTAAATACTATTCTTTGCACAAAAGTCGTCGTCTTAAACAGATCAAAGTAGAAAGAGTTGACGGAGTCCTGCGCTTTAAAATTCTGTGTGGAAGAAAGGCAGAGGTGGGCTATGGTAACGTGATGGACAGGTTATCCTAATTCCACTGTTGTTTTCCTCGTGAAGCAGTTGGGCTTTTATTTCCCTTGTTTTAAATCTTTTGTTTGGCTCAACTGCTAACTAATTTTGGTTAAGCGCAGATCAGGTCACGAGCCGCTATTCTTCACGAGAAACGTCGAGTTAATAAGAAAAGTGGAAACTTAAATTTACTTTTCTTTCTGTAATATAGGGAGAAAAAAAGAAAGAAAGAAAGAAAAGAAAGTAAATTAAGGCTAAGTTCGTTTCGCGTAAAAAAGATGATTTTTAATATTTTTTGGTGTTTCGTGCAATTTTCCCAGATCTACAACTTATTCATCAATGCACATCTTCAAATTCAAAGGTTTTCTAGATAAAACTTGGCTTTGAACTTTCTATAGAAACCAGCCACTTCCTAACGGAAAATCAACTCCATTAGGACGGGAATTGGATAGTGACTCCCTCTTTTCCCGTTAGGAACCACGTTATGACACCCAGATGATGGAAAAAAATTTCCAAGTGACCTAATCACTTCCAAGTAATGCCCAATGGATGTCCGAGTGATGTTAGGTACTAGAACATTGTAGAACACTTCCGTAAACACATCCAATGCTTTTCCAAGAGCAATGAGAAGATAAATCAAGGAAAAAAACCAAGATACCATGAAAATTGTACCTCATGTCTTGACGTACTGACGTGCCATCTAACTCACAACATGAGAGCACTTCTCGAAGTCATGTCATGGGCCTGTCTGATGTAGATTGGACTTATCGTCAATCTATCTATCTTATCTTCATTATTGTATTTGAATTTCGTATTTTATTTTTATTAAGTGTTTATCAAGTTTAAGGAGTCTATAATTTGTATTTTTATCTTTATTAAGTGTTTATTAGATTTAGGGAGTCTATAATTCATATTTTATCAGTTTTAGGGTTTGGGGGCTTTATATACATGCTTATAGCCTCTAGAAAAAGAGTTGTTATTGATTATTGATTTTTATTAATAAGAATACTCAGAGTTGAGTTTATTCCTCTTTTTCCTTCAAAATGCTAGAGAGTATCTAGATTTTCAAGAAGAGTTCTTAAATCATTGATAAGTCTTAAGATCTAGAATTAGTTATCCGCTGCATATTATTTGTTGTTCTTCACAACCCACTAAGTCGCTCTATATTAGTTGGTATCAGAGCTCAAGTTACTTTCCATGAATGGGGAAGAGCAACCGGTAGACATGAACGAAGTATACGTGCATACGAAGATAGCATGTAAGAAGCAAACGACGATTTGTTTGTGGCACATAGAAGAGAGGTTTGGTGGTCTAACCATGCCTAAGAAGGGGCATGCGCGCACCCAACACGGGGTGCCTACCGATCATTTAGCCGACATGGATGGTCCGAACATTCGTCGTCGTCAACCAAAACCATGGTACACGGGGGGCGGGAGACAAATTTATCTTGAATATCGATGACACATGGAGGAGCAATTCACGGTTTTGGGGGATCAAATCAAAGCCCTCGCTACCCAAATATCCAACTTGTGTGGTCACAATGGGATTGGATCTAGAAACCCGTTTACAGAGCCCCGAACGCAGGGACGTTAGCACCTTGCGCAAGCTCATGCCAATCAACGGATGAGTAGGTTCAAACTCGATACACCGGAATTCCAAAGTTGCTTGCAAGCCAAAGAGTTCATGGTGGCAAAGAAAAATAGAAAATTTTCACAAAAAGAAGTACCTAGGAAGATGGCGGAGAAGGTGCCTAGAGAGGCGGCAGAGATTATGCATCAATCGATCGTGGAGGAGGAAGACTGCTTTATTGCAGAATCTACGGTAGATTGGACCTCTCCACCAATCTATGACATCTATCCCGATGACGAGGAGTTGTTAGAAAAGGTAAATCTCTTGGATACACACCATGTGTTTGATAAGAGCCTCAAAGATAAAGCATTTGATTTGAGTGTAGCACCAATTAACCATGTCGATTTCATCGGGGTGGATGCTATTTTGTCAAATTCGTCTAACCAAATTGGTGATGAGATCTGTATGGTGGGAGAGAGACGAGAAGAGCACGACAACGTCAACAAGCTTGACTTTTGGCAAACTGATGTGCGGGGCAATCAAGATTATCGTCATTGTCTCCTGATGATTAAGGGCATAAAGTGTATTTTGGGGTGTTGCCTTGTCTTGATTTTGAGAAGAGGAGATTGGAATGAGTTGACTGGACACCTAAAGGACCGTGGAAAAGACAATTCGAATTCGGGGCAAATTCTATCCAACCTGGGGAGGATGATGTAGATTGGACTTATCGTCAATCTATTTATCTTATCTTCATTATTGTATTTGAATTTCGTATTTTATCTTTATTAAGTGTTTATTAAGTTTAGGGAGTTTATAATTCATATTTTATTAGTTTTAGGGTTTGGGGGCTATATATACATGCTTATAGCCTCCAGAAAAGGGAGTTGTTATTGATTATTGATTTTTATTAATGAGAATACTCAAAGTTGAGTTTGTTTCTCTTTTTCCTTCAAAATGCTAGAGAGTATCTAGATTTTCAAGAAGAGTTCTTAGATCATTGATAGTCTCAAGATCTAGAATTAGTTATCTGTTGCATATTTGTTGTTCTTCGCTGCAGCCCACTAAGTCACACTGCATCACCGTCCTGATGCCCTATCTGACGTGATGGCAGGGAGCATTGTCAACCATCCAATCTACTCTTCGAAACATGAGGAAGAATGAGAACTTACAAACAAATGTTTTGATCATTAAATAAGGCCAAAATAAACCTAAAAAATTAAGACTACTTTCTTTAAAAACATGTAATATGTCAGTTGACTGAGTAAGCGTATGATATGAGCATGCTTATTTTTGCATAACTTGGAACCTTAATAACTGGTTGATAAGATGCATCGTATGATATGGTACACCGGTATGTGCGGTATAATGGCCATGAGCATACCATATAAACTTAATTCGTTGGTCAAATGTGTATGTATGTAATATATAGGCCTTGGATTCAATGGTTATTTCGTGACTGGCTCAGCCTTAATTAGCGGGTCACTACATGATGTACATTATTAGTAGCATGGGCCATCCAAGGTCAGACTTGGTTGGGCTGGTAGTGTTATGGATGGTAGCATACAATGGCCAGTGATGTGGTCTTTTTAAAGCAAATATATAATAATAATAAAATACCACTTGCAATAGGGCGAATCCTTGTAGGATAGGGCTATATTGAGGGTGTTGAATCTCGAGGACTCCAAGGGAATTGTTATCAAGTTTTTTAAGATTAAAAGTAACTTAAGAAAAGAGTTGTTGATTTGGTTTTAGACAAAAGTGCATAAAATAAATGTAAAGAGAATTGAAATATAATAGAGAGAGTAGAGTATTGACTTCACCGTTATCCACACAACAATGGTTAATCATATTTAAT
This sequence comes from Carpinus viminea, assembly GCA_013348765.1. Classification (NCBI taxonomy): domain Eukaryota; kingdom Viridiplantae; phylum Streptophyta; class Magnoliopsida; order Fagales; family Betulaceae; genus Carpinus; species Carpinus viminea. The sequence goes on from CP054674.1 coordinate 18,752,530, forward strand.
TAGATAAATTCATTCTATACATGATAAAAATAAACAAGAAGATAACGTATTATGGAATAAGTACAATCAATCTTCAGTTGGCACAGACCATTCACCTAACCACTAAGATGTGGTATGATCTGTCTTCCCTAGGTATGGATTATCTAATTCCTTAATAGGCTACATACAATCAAGGGATAAATATAACTTATCTTTGGTTGGTCCGGACCATCTACCTAAATTACACTAAACAAGGGTGTAGTACAATCTGTTTCTTCAGGTATTGTAATGCCCCCAAAATTAGCCTTGGCTAACCTGGTAGGGTTACTGGCAATTACCCCAGTTAAACAAACTTGTAGCTAAATAGGGAATCGCCCCTTTGAGCAACATCATAGTTAATGCATAAGAAGGTGAAATAAATTTGAGAAAACTATAAATCATTACAGGGATAAGTATATTCCTCAAGATAAAGACATGAAAAATCTATTTGATAATAAAAAACAACCCTGATAACATCAAGTAAACCTGCAAAATTGTAGTGGCAGTCATGCCACTTTCGGGTCTTAGGGACATATTTCTATAAAGATAATAACAGTGTAAGTCTAAAGACTTAGTAAGTAAATCTCACAATTTTAAGTATGACATAAGCATAATTAAGCGAACATAAACGTGCAGTTTTAGTAAGTATTTCAAAGGAGGTGTTGTCTCTGTTAATATACCATATAGTAGGGTTTTGGTTTTCAAAGAGAGGTGTGCTATCGGTGGCAATCGTCTAGATATTTTAATGCAAAAAATCTAATGTTTTATAAGTCATTACTTTCATGTATGGTCTATCCGAGATATTACCCATTCTCAGCAGGTTGACACTATCCCAAAGGACTTGTAATACAACACTAGTGCCCTAGATATTGTACACTACTGTACATAATAGTAGCGGCATGACTGAGTTTGACCTCAGGTGGCCACGCCGCTATTGGTGTCCATCTTGTAGTGAGCGCCCATTAAAGCTACGTTGGTCACAAAAAAACCATTGGATCCAAGGCTCACATAACACATACATTTGACCATATCATCAAGTCAATAAAATAAGCCCATAGCTGTTATACCACACGTACCGGTATACCATGTCATACAATGCATCTTAACAATCAATTTATAAGACAATTACTAAGTAATTACAAAAGTAGGTATGCTCATATCATATTCGTGGTCAATCAATTGACATATCCCATGTTTTAAGGAAAAAGGTTTGTAAGTGTAAACACTTACCTCACACACTCGCTTGAATTCTCCGACATTGCTAAATTCTTTTGGAATATAGCACACTGTTACACGTAGTACTAGAGGATCCTTGTAAGTAGAATACTAAGCCTTTCCTAACAAAAGGTGTGCTAAACCCTAAAATACACATAAATGATGCTTAAGGCAGATGCTCGGCTCCTTGGCCATATGTCTAGTCTCAAGGGCGTACATTTGCGATCAGTGAGTTAAGCAAATCTGCTATGGCTCAAATGGTGTTTTAAGGTTCCTACATCATCTATAGGCTACTATATCTCTTCTAAGCTAGTAAATAAACACGTGCTATGCAGAAAAACTTAATATTATGCAAATCAATGAAGCTTTCAAAACTATTTTGAAAACGTTTCTTGTTTTGTAAGGAAATGAGCAAAAAGCTTAACACCACATCTTTTGAAAACTCACATCATTAAGAACATATTATGAGTGAAAACATAAAACGGGCATGGGGTTACCTTGAAAATTGGCTAGAACACAAGCTTTCACAAAACTCTCTCTCAAACTCACAAGACACTCATAGGGTGGTCACATAGGGCCTCGGGGCGTAAATGGGTGAGTTCAAAGGGTGAAGAGGGTGGGCATTTATAAGGGAAGGAGGGCTGAGGCTACCACCAACTCCTCTGAAAAGCAGCGAATGCCCAGTACTATTTGAGCATACGTTTGATACTATTTACTCATTGGTCCAAAGGGTGTCTTATACGCACAGGTATTATCCAAGGGGCATTCCAAAAGTAGCGTACGTTCCTGTGGTCCCCAGCGTACATCTATGTACTATTGTTGTACAAATACCCACCTAAATTAACAGGCAAATAAATGTACATTTTACTCGCAATTGCACAAGATCAAAATATTAGTATAAGGTGCAAGTACAAGATCATTCCCACGAGGATTAGTAAATTTTGATTAAAATTAATTTCACAAATTTAAAACAAGAGAAAAGATTGATTTTTTGATTCGATAAAGATAAAGGGTAGGGCTTTGATATCCACCACTAATTATACTCAAATAATATAACAATATGCCAATGCTCTAATCATATTATGACTACTTAATGTTTGCTAACCTAAGGGCATGGGTGTATACTCCTTAAACTATAGATTTCCCTAAGCAATGAATTTAGGCATGAGTGTATACTCTAACTCTTTTCTTTCTTAAAGGATTTAGCATGGGTGTATACTCTTGGTTCCCAATATTGATTAGCCCAAGAACCCGTGAAAAGATTCTTTTGTCACTCTATTAAGCCCAGGACTTGGTTATCCAAATTGACCTAAATAACTAATCCATACCACATGCATATAATGACCAATCACACACATATGAGGAATTCAATTAAGCAGGAAATAATCGAGTTTAGCATCACAATATAATTATCACAAAGGTGCCAATATTGATATATTAAAGAAACATAATTAGGACTTCAATCTAGTCCTACTAAAGAGTTTAGTAACACATGAGTTTGATGTTAAACATCTTCATAATAAAAGAGAAAGGAAAAGAATAAACCCGAAAAGCGCTTCCTTGAAGAGCCATCAATTCTTCTCTAAAATCCAATGTGTCTAATTATGGTTTACAAGTCTATTTATAAAAGTTTAAGGGAACCCGAGAAGCACCTAGAAACCTTAGAAATCATAAAATAAACCCTAATCCTATTTCCAAACTAGGACTAGCTGCCACACTGTTCATTAGTGCACGAATGCGCTCGATTGCAGGTATGGTGTGCTCGATCTCACTTCTGCGATCGATCCTTCCTCTTGGGCGCGTGAGTGCAGACTGCGCTCGTTCCTTGGTTTGGGCACTTGAGCACAGGCTCAATGCGATCTATCACACTATTAGAATCTCTAGTTTTTCCCAAATTTGCTCTTTAAGCCTGATACTTCTAGAAATGCTTAATTTTCTTCCAAAAACCTATAAAACAAAGAAAACGTAAAAAGAAAGTAAAATTGCTCAAAATAACAAGACTAACAAATTAACAAATGTTAATTAAGGGGCTAAAATGAGAATATTTTAGCACTTAACATATCCCCAAACTTACATATTGCTAGTCCCTTAGCAATACTTAAACTAAAAACAAAATGAAAAACAAAGAACAAAAAGATAAATCCATATTTCGTGGGAAGTACTATTGAATTTAGCATTTGCAACAAGCCTTTTAAACCCTTAAGTATTTCCTAGAGGATGAGTGAAGTCTTGTGAGGATTTTCTAGGAATGATACAAACAAACATTATACACAGTTCATATTATCCAAAAATTGAAGTATCACTTAAAACCATGATTTTCATTCATTAGCAAGCTTAAAAAGATAAACTCCATCTTCATAATGAGTTGAAATTTTAAAGTCTAATCACTTACAGAAGACAGGCTAAGGCATCACAAGTTCGAAATAGTGTAAAGTGAACTAGCACAAAAATATGAAGCTTCCAAATAATTTCAATGTGCAATGTCTCAATATTTCAAAGTTCATTGAAATTCCCATCGGAATGAACAACAATGACATACTTTTCTTTTCTTCTTTCTTTTATTATTAGGCTCTGCAATGTTTTCTTTTTTCTTTATTATTAGCCATAATTTAACCAAATCAAAATTCTCATCTTTTGACGTGAACACTCATTGCTTAATGAGGCAAGAGGTCCAGTTACTCAGTGCAAATTTTTCAGTGATCAATCACTTATTCTCTTTATATATATATATATATATATATATATATATAATATGTCAAGTGTCCATCCAACAAGTCATTCAATTTCACCCAAGACATAAAAACATACACATTAGACTATCATGTCATTCCCCACAATTAATGTGCAAATGTGTTTGTGTCATATCAAATCAAACAGGTGAATTCTCAAATGCTTAAAGTAACCAAACTAAAAAAATCCTATCATCAGATCATATGTTCAAAATTTTAAGCTCACCAATGAAAATAAAATCACAATTTGTTCAGATCAACCAAAATTTTAAGACAAACATGAACATGCCTTTTTTTTTTTTTTTTAAAGAAAGAACTAAACAAAATCTTATGAAATTTAACGACAGACAAAAAAGAAATTTAAATAAAATAATAAAAATAAACCAAAACCACTAAAATAACTATAGAAAAGAAAGAAAAACTAAAAATATAAATTAACACAAAATTTAGAAGAAAACAAAAATTAAAAGGATAGAGACTTTTACTGCACTCAGTGACCGTAGTACCACTGATCTCAACAAATGAGCTTGAGCTCCTGGACTGCTCAAACACTTTTGACAATAGCTTCAGTGCTACTATTTTGGTATGCTTTGGTTTCCTTTCCTCCAGTTGATGCTCAAATTGGGGATGCCAAAATCATGGACATCCATGGATACTGTCAGGTGGTCTCATAGCTGAACCAGAGTGGTGTGGTCCTCCACCTATGCTGTATGTAGCTCCTGGAGTGATGCCTATAGATGAACCAGACGCTCATCTAAACTTGTGGACGTGGGTGCTCCATTTAATCTGCCGCCCTTGGTGGTCGTCGGGATCTTTGCTCCTACTTTGCCTCCCGAAGATGAGCGTTACTTGTGTTGAGGAAATGGGAGTTTATGGGTGCCTTCTCTGGTACTATCTTCTTCATGTCGTTGGTGGAAATTTCGGCATACTCGACAATCCGGGTGATCAAGGCTTTGTAGGGCAAGGCGGTACTTCGGTTTGCAAGTCACATTGACATCATAGTAGAGGTGACCAAGGAGCCATAATTGATGGAAGCCTCGATCAGGAGAGAGTAAGAACAGTGGGCCCTCTCCATGGTGATCATCGTGAAGGCTAGCACATGGAGTATATGACTAACCAAGATGCGATAGATGCATCGGATGTCGTTGCTGAGGTCATGCATCTGGAAACTACCCTCTTCCTCAATCTCCATTTGATGTGGGTGCCCATTGGTGAAACACTCAACCTTCTCAGCGTAAGTGGGAAGGCTGTCAACTGGTCAAGGGTACTTTGGGTTGCATACTCGTGGTGCTCCCATGATGTTGTTGATGAGAGTGGGAGTCACAACAATCTTCTTCTTCTTGACACAAGTCCGAAAGGAGTCACTGAGCCTCTTGTGTAGGTTGGCATAAAACTCACGACTATCTCCTCAACTGCGAGACAGTGATCCATCACCATATCTACCCACCCTTGGGCCTCCAGCATTGTTCATACCCTCAGAGCACATGCATCAAGATTTGCCACGTTGACGCCTCTCTATACTACGATCATGTGATCATGGTAGTAGAACTAATACCGACGCCGAGCCTTGTCCACTCTGAATTGATCATGGTTGTAGATGAGGTTGTCATCGTCTTTGTTGGTAGGGTTACTTGCTTCCCTAATCGGTCCCTCGTGGTCTGAATCACTACCTAGGGAATCACCGGACCTGATATCCTCCATCTTAACCTCAGGCTCTGACTTGGGGTCCTGAGCGTCCTGCATCATAGCCTGGATTTGGTTGGATTGCGGGCGTGTAAAGGAAGAAGCCACTACACTGGTCTTCATCCACCCCATCATCTTGCATCAAGAATTTCTATTAACACTATAAGCACATAACCCCATGCAAAGTCCTACCCTCACTAAGTGAAAAGCGTTTTATTCCTAAAATGAAGTCCGTTAATGGAAATGCAGGAGATAAAGTAAGGCATGATAAAGTGTCTATTGGTGAGCTCCGATGCTAAGATCAAGTTAAATGTGGTTGATGGATTAGGTGATTAAGTAATGTCGAAAGAAATAGGGTGCTTGGATTCTCTTAGGTAATTAGTGGGCATGAGGCAATTGATTCCAAAAAACAAAACTTGGTTTTGAAAAGCATCTTGAAAAATTGTCGAACCATTCAGCTAAGGTTCCTGGTTTCAAAGGCTCGATGCTTATTGCAAAGACAAGCCCGTAAAAATTGATGAAATTTAGACTAGGGGCATTTTGGTCATTTTGAAGCTACAACCGAAAATGCATGAAATTTGAATGGATATGCAAACTAGAGATTCCTAGCAGTCAAAATTTGACAATTGGTCTGACCCATCTGACAAAGTTGGATTATTCGGACAAAAATACCCTTTTAGGAATAAGGGCATTTTGGTAATTTTGGTGGTATGGACAAGGTACCAAATAGTTAGGTCTGTGGGTTAGGTTTTCAATCAAAAGATGTAATGAGCAGGTCCGACCCTTCAACAAAATTGGGTCATTCCTAGATTAAGCGAAGATACCCATTCCTATGAATGAGGGGGTATTTTGGTCATTTAAAGTTTTGGGCAAAAATTTCAAAATTCAAAGGCTAGGTTTGTTAATTAGGCCTTCGATGAAAGGGTCTGTTGATCAATTCAATAATCGGGCTCAAGCTTATTTATGGATTCCGATTATTCTCGAATTAGGGCAAAAACCCTAATTGTTGAATGTGATGGGCATTTTGGCAATATTTAGATTTGGACGAAAATTCCCAAATCCAAATGGTCAAGGTTGTAGATCGGGTCCCTAATTGCAAGTGTTAGGTTTCAATAGGTCCTATGGACCCAATGGACGTCACAAAATCAACAAAATTTGAATTTGTACAAAAACCCTTAAATTCGAAAGCTAGGGTTTAGCCAATGAAATCAACTAATTTCGACCAAAGGGGTGTGTGGGTTTTGTTCCTAGATCAACATAGAAGGGTTTGGGTTACAACAGAAGCATCAATTGCATGGTGAGATTGAAAAATCACAAGGGTTTCAGATTTAGAGAAAAATCCCCAAATCCGAATGAGCATGATTTTAAGGAAGAAAAATGCTCAAATGTATGTTCAACTATCATCTAACATGATCCTAGTTCACAACCAATCCAGCTAAATGCAAGAATATGCAATAAATTTTAAAATCCAACTCAAACCCTAAAGTTGCAAAATTTTTAAAAAATATTTGAATAAAATCCTCATACCTCGTTTTGATCCTTGTAAATAGATGAAAACCCTTGAAATCACTGGAGATTTGGCCGAAAATGGGGGGAAAACCAAAATGAATAAGATTAGAGTATGTTCAGCTGTTTGGAAGAGAACACTAGGTTTAGAGTGTACGTCCGGCCACAATGGCGTATGTCCGCTACAACCTTAATTTTTTTCTTTTCTTTTATTATTATTTTTTTGACTTTCAAAATAGCAATGAGGTAAAAAGCTAGGTAGGCTTTGATGTGCAAATTGGTCTTATAAAACTCAACGTATGAGTGAAAATACCTTTTTGCTTCAAAATTCATTTTGAAACTCCTAAGTGCAGAACATTCTATTACCTAGTACAACATGAAACTTACCTATCTAATGCCTATGACAATGCTACCCCAAAGCCTAGCACTCTCTGGACAATTCTTCTTATGGTTTTTCTTCGTCCTTGACGAGTGCCTTGTAATTCTTGTTGATACTAGAGAGGAAGGCGGTTTTTTGGCAATTGGATCCTCTTGGCAAAGCTCCTGCCTTCAATAATCAAATCTCTTCTTGCTCCATCTGGGTGTACTCATCCACAATTTGAGTCAACTGAGTATGCAATTCCCCCTCTCATCAGTGCTAAAGTAAGGGTTAAACCTTCCGGGAATAAGCAAAAAATCCCATCCTATTGAGACACTACGACTCTTCCACTTTGCATCTGTAGGGCCCTTCTTGGAATTTACTTGTGTCTTCTCATGTTGAATTGGCCATAAGGCCTGAATTAAACTGGCCATTTGGCTAGTATATAGGCATATAAGGCCCGTATTAAACTAGCCATTTTTGAACAGTTGCCCAACATCGACACCCATCTTGCATTTGAGAGTGAAGCAAGCTCAAGTACCTGTAACGCTGAACCTACGATCCCATTCAACTCTAAACTAAGTAACCAAGAAGGCTGTTACTATATCCTGCACCATCAATCAAATAGCAAACAAGGAAACTAGGTCTATCCTATGCTCTAGTCTTTTAAGATCATTCCTAAAGCATTACAACCTATTCTCAAGTTATCAGCTCCGGTCGACAAGACCATTGCTCTGATACCATACTATAACGACTGTAAAATTAGCCTCGGCTAACCTAGAAGGGATACTGGTAATTACCCCACTTAAACCAACTTGTGGCTAAATGGGGAATCACCCCTATGAGCAACATCAGAGTTAATGCATAGGAAGGTGAAATAAATCTGAGAAAACTATAAATCATTACAGGGACAAGTATATTCCTCAAGATAAAGACATGGAGCATCTATTGGATAATAATAAAACAAACTTGATAACAGCAAGTAAACCTCTAAGCAAAGTCTATAATGGCGGTCATGCCACTTTTGGGTTTTAGGAACAAATTTCCTATAAAGGTAATAACAACGTACGTCTAAAGACTTAGTAAGTAAATCTCATGATTTTAATTATGACATGAGCCTAATAAGCGGAAATAAACATGTAGTTTTAGTAAGTATTTCAAAGGAGGTGTTGTCTCCATTAATACACCATATAGTAGTGCTTTGGTTTTCAAAGAGAGGTGTACTATCGGCAGCAATCACCTAGATATTTTAATGCATAAAACCTAATGCTTTATAAGTCATAACTTTCATGCATGGTCTACTCGAGATATTACCAATTTTTAGCAGAGTCAATGCTATCCCTAGGGATGTGTAATACAACACCAGTGCCCCGAATATTGTACGCTACCATACATAACACTAGTAGCATGACCGAGTCCGACCTCGGGTGGCCCACACCGCTATTGATGTCCGTCCTGTAGTGACCACTCATTAAGGCTATACCAGTCATGAAACAATCATTAGATCCAAGGCCCATATAACACATACATTTGACCATATCATCAAGTCTATATAGTAAGCCTATGGCCATTATACCGCACGTACCGGTGTACCATATCATACAATGCATCTTAACAATCAGTTTATAAGACAATTACCAAGTAATTACAAAGGTAGGCATGTTCATATCATTCTAGTGGTTAGTCAACTAACATACCCCACTTTTTAAGAAAAAAGGTTCATAAGTGTTTACTTACATTGCATGCTCGCTTGAATCCTCTAACATTGCTAAATCCTACTATAATGGAATATAACACATCGTTACACATAGTACTAAAGGATCCTTACAAGTAGAAGACTAGGCCTTTCCTAATAAAAGGTTTGCTAAACCTCAAAATACATGTAAATGAGGCTTAAGGCTGATTCCAGGCTCCCTGGCCATACGTCCGGTCCCTTGGCTGTATGTCTGGTCTCGAGGGCGTATGTTTAGTTAGCGAGTTAAATTTCTAAGGCTTAAACAATGTTTTAAGGTTCCTACATCATCTATAGGTTGCTAGTAAATAAACACTTGCAATGTAGGAAAACTTAACATTATGCAAATCAAAAGATCTTTTGAAACTATTTTGAAAATGTTTTTTGTTTTGTAAGGAAATGAGCAAAAAGCTTAACACCATATCTTTTGAAAACTCACAACATTAAGAAAGTAATGAGGCAGTAGTGGAAACATAAAACGGACAAGAGGTTACCTCAAAAATCGGCTAGAACACAAGCTTTCAAAAAATTCTCTCTCAAACTCACAAGACACTCATAGGGTGGTCACAAAGGACCTGAGGTGTAATTGGGTGAGTTCAAAGGGTGAAAAGGGTGGGTATTTATAGGGGAAAGTAGGCTGTGGCTGGTACCAACTCTTCTAAAAAGCAACGAATGTCAGGTACTATTTAAACGTATGTTTGGTACTATTTACTCATTGGTCCAAAGGGTGTCTTGTACATACAGGTATTATCCAAGGATTATTACAAAGTAGCGTATGTCTATGTGGTCCCCAGCATATGTCTGTGTACTATTTGCATGCGTACATCCGATGGTCCCCTCATGTACGTTCGTATTAAAAACAAGGGCGTACGACTGCTAACCCTAGTCTACTTCCACTCCAGAAGATTAGGTTTAGGCTTTGGCTTCAAAATAATTTGGGGCTTGTTAGGCTACAATTATGGGCTCGGGTTCTTGTTCAAACCAAGTTTTGTTAATACCTTTTCAATGGTTCTTTTGTAGAAAATATTTTTAATAAAATGATTATTTTTATCTGTGTATTATAGGTATGGCTTATCTAACCCTCTTGATCATATGTCAATTAAAACCATTGTGTAATCATAATCCCCATAATCTTAGAAAGTAAGAATGATTTGAGTTCAATAAAGGTAAAAAAGCTTTCTAAGACAAGAGAAGAATTTCACCAATATTGAGTTTGAAATTAAGAACAATTGCATTAAAAGTTTAAGAAAAATATGAATTAGTAGAAATCCTCTACAATATACAACCATCATGCATAAGTAAAAAATCTCTAAATTAAGATACAATCAAACCATTGTGCTTGGATAGGATTAGATCAATACCCCACGAGGGGTTTAGTAGCTCAGCGAAGATTGCCTCCTGCCATGATCTACTTCCCTTTAACTCTTCAAGCCTCCAATAAGTATTTAATGAATTATTTCTATAGCTATCAATGTGTTTTCTTCAATGGTTAAAGGCCTATTTATAGGGAGCAAACAAACCCTAGAAGCCCTAGGAATCCAAGAAAAATAGCAATTTAGTCTCGCAGTCGGATTTGGAGACCTAAAAAAGTTTTCCATATCAATTTTAGCATCTTTAACTTTTTAGCACGAGTGTACTTGAGCCCAATTGTGGTACGCTCGAGCGCACATACACACATGGGCTGATATGTGCTTGATCGCACTTGTGGTGTGCTTGAGTGAGCTTACGCATGTGGGCTAATTTGCTCTCTTATATTGCGGGACGACTTTGGCATGGAAAACGTCCGAATTTGAAAAATTTTACTTTTTTAGTTAGCTTTACGCTGCCATTGGTTTCACCTCAATCTGATACTTGAGCAGAAAGTTATAATCAAAATACAAAGATGTGTGCAGAATTCGAAATTTAATCCAATTAGATAAATTCCAATTTAATTATTTCCTTGATTTGATTAAACTCAACCACATCATATACATCATCTATCATGATTGGTTAGGCTGAACCATATCTTCTAGGTTTTCTCAAAGTATGCTTTAGGCCCAAAATAAATAGAATTTCTTGCATCTTTATTAAAAACTTGAAAGCACTAAAACAACACAAAATCAAACAAATAAGAATGCTAAGGAATTAACATATGCGAGTTAAGGGGCTTGAATGGGTAACATTCGGTGCTTATCAATCGGGGCACTAGCATTGTATTATAGGTCACTTAGGATAGTACCAACCGTGTTGAGAATGTATAATATCTCGGGTAGACCATATATGATAGTTATGTATTAAAGCATTAGTTTTCTTTGTTAAAACACTTAGGCAATTGTTGCTAGAAGTAAACATCTTTCTTTCTACAAACGACATTTTTATGGTGTATTAACAGAGACAACACCTCTTTCAATTTTTTGTCAAATTGCATGTTTATTTTTGTTCAATAATAATTGGCCCATGTCGTACCCAACTATGGGGTTTACTTACTAAGTCAATAGACTTATGTGGTATTACATCTTGTAGGATGCTTCTTTCTAGGAAGAGGGGGGTGGCAAGGTTGCCACTATGTAATTGTTTAAGATAGAGTTCTTCATGTTGTTACCAGGTTTGACTAAGTTATTATTTCTATTAGATGCTCTGTGCCTATGCTTCAAGGATAATATATGCTTCTTTTATGATTATTAGATTTCTCAAATTTATCTCACATTCTTATGCATTAACTCTGATAATGCTTAGAGGGGATGTTTCCAAATTAGCTGTATTGGAATAATTGCCAATAACTCTACCAAACTGATCTAGGCCAGATTTGGGAGAGAAGAGTGTGTGTTTGAAGTAAAAAGGATTAGTGGAGGCTTCAAGGGTAAGCTTCTACCACTCTTCTCATCAAGTTTTTTTAATTTTCTACTAGTTATAGGTTCATAGATTTACTATTTCGAGATTTGGGTGATATAGGTTTGTATTTGGTTAATGAATTTGCTATTTAAGGTTTATAGGATGGATCTTAGAGGTTTGATATTGATCAATATATGAATTATGAATAAGTATGTGTTATCTTGATAGTCTTACATGATTAGCTTACTATTAAGAGAGATTGATGTAGATCCATGAATTATGGTAGATTTTTTGTGGGGTTAGTAGCTCTTGGCTTACAAGTTGGATGTTATAAGTTTGATGTTATTTTATGAAAAGATTAATTATGGGTTAAAGTGTAGATAATGATGGATGAACAGGCATATGTATAGAAGTTATATTTGAGCTTAGCATCGTATTATGAAGCGAAATCATACCTTGGATCGTGTTAGAATGCATAAAGCTATGATATTTTCTTGGAAGTAGGCGTGCTAGACTAACCGAACGTTCAATGGAAGTAGCACATGATCGATGCCAATTGTTCGAAATGAATACCGAATGATACAACTATCAAACATTTGGTCATCACACAGAATGACCATTTTGCCTTCAGAATAGGTTTAAGAGTACTTTAGCTTATATTAAGATTGATGATAGATGCTTTCACATATTTGAAAGTCATAGACTATAAAAAGAGTTATCCAGTGAAAAATCATGACCAATGTGAGTAAAACTCTCATAGATATTTGTTATTACTTTTTTGCATAACATAATTATTTTATGCATTAAACCTGGATGTTTACAACTCACATGAAATATATTTTAAAATAAAGTGAACTATATTATTTTGTGAAAATGATTGATGAATAACAAGATAATGAAAAGGTTGAGTTTATAAATGCATGCACATAAAAGACTATTAATTAAATTGCATCGTATGATATAGTACACCAGTACATGTAGGATAATGATCATGGGATACTTTTATACAATTTAGCCCTATGCTCAAGGATTTACTTTTATTGTTTGGTCACTAGGACAGACGTCTGAAGCACCAATGGCTGACCCAGTTAGGCTGCTACTGATGGATTGTATGCAGCAAAATCTGAAGCATTGGTATTGTACTACATGTCTCTCAGAATAGTGTCAATCCTACCAAGAAGGGGTTAAGAGCTTGGATAGACCAACATGATTCTTCTATTATAACATGAATTATATTTATATTACATCCTTGATGACATTGTCAAATGATGATCTGTAACCTTACATTACTACATATGATTTATAATGTTTAAGTTCACCATATAATAACATGTACGTTGTTAGGAATAAATGTTCCCTTTATGGGCCTGGTGTCCCAAAAGCCCATGGCCCATTCGTAAGGCAGTAATTCTCTGTCCAATAAGTAGGACTCATCAACAACAAATACCTAGCCTAGACGAGCAGAGGGTGACGATTGGGTGAAGTCCGAATTAGGCAAGAATCGGTTCCAATAATAAACCCCTGGGAATTTCCAATCTTTCAAAGGCCCAAGATCACTCACCATTGTGGGTGGATGTCATCAACAATTCAAACTCCCAGTAGATAACTATCGATAATCCAAAAACTCATATCCATTGTCGCACAAATAATGTTAGAGTCTGTATACAATCTGTACTCTCATATCTTATCAAACCACACGATTATGTCACAGAGAGAGGATCGAACTAGAAGAACTTAATAAAGATTATCACAAAACAGAGATAATGCTAAAGGAAGAATCCTCATCCATGTCAACCTATAAATAGGCCGGATTCCAAGTATCAAACTGACTCTAAATCATATTAGCAATTATACACCTTTTCTTAGAGATCTCACTTGAGCATTGGAGAGAGATCACGCTCAACCCAAGGCGTCTTTCTCTTTGTGTTTGTTTTCTCTATTTCAGGGAACCAATTTAGAGTCGGCTTTCATACTGTACTAGAAACTGTTCTAACTGTTTGGCTCCATCTATTGGAAAGAGTTTTTCATTTCTCATGAAAAAGAAATCTAGTATGGTAGTTGAAAAACCCTCCGACAACCAAGGAAAAGCAAAGACGCAGCAAAATGATGATGTCCAGCCAACCCCACAAACCCACTTTCTAGAGAATGGGAGAGATGCTCCCACCTCCTTAGGAGTCATCCAACCAAAGAATTGCGGAGCAGCTTTGAATAACCGCGCTAGAGTAGCAGGTAGCTGCATTAACCTGGCGGAATGACGAGTTATTTAAATGGTTAATCGATCCCTTTGATTCTGGAGTCCCATTCGATTCGAAGGCGGACTTGGAAGATGAGTAAAGCTAGATAAAAGGCTCCAGGCAAGAGAAGCGTGAAAATGAGGGCAACCTTGAAGAGAAACCCCACGTCACACATGTCTTCAACGATCTCCTCTGATGTGAGCATGGAGGGGCAAGCTATCCATTGTTCTTCTGCTTCGGGACATTTAGCATTGCACTTCAAAGTTGCAGCTATATCAGCTATAATCACCTCAATGTCTCTGTCATCTATGGAAGAGGAAAGGACGTGTGGTTGGTTGCAATCGTACGTCAGATTCTCATAAAAAATTCAGACCAAACATTCAAAAGTAGTGAAGGTGACAGGCTTGAACAACCGTTTCAACTGGTGCTACTTTAGTTCTCGAACCGCCCACCTCATCACATCAAACTCTATAAAGTCCTCTTTGATGGCGAACAAGGTCTCCAAGATGAGCTTCCTCGTCTGAAAAGTGGGTCGGCCTACTGTGGCCTGGGCTCCAGAGGACCGAGAAGAGGAAGCTTGTACTCTAGGCATGACGAAAGTTGGTTCAGGACTTTTGTCCAGCACCTGGAGTGCACTTCTAAAACCAAGGGTTTCAAAACATCTTTCAAATTTTTCCCAACCCCCTACAAAATTAAAAAGAATCCAACACAGAAACACCAAGCACAATCCGTACACACAAATTGTGCCTTTAAACAATAAAAATATGGGGATAAAAAACAAAGAAAAATGGGTAAAATGGGTTTTTTTATGGAGAGTGAGGAAAATAAGGGAAATACGGATGGCTTTGAAGAAGGCGGCGCGGTGGCCATGAATGGTGATGGGTAGTGGTGGGTGGAGGTGGAAAATGAGGGTGGACTATAACACCCCTAAAATTTGCCTCGGCTAATCTAATGGAGTCATTGGCAATTCACCTAGACGAGCCAACTTGTGGCCAAATGGGTAATCACCCTTATAAAAATGTCAGAGTAAATGCAAAGAAAGGTGAATAAATATGAGTCACTATAGTTCATCAAGTAAGGACATGGAGCAATTAGTAAAGACAAACCTATAATTATAGGTAAAGCATAACCAGTCAAGTAGTAGCATCTTTTGCCTCTTCCATAGCAGTAAACCAGGTTACCTAAAGAATAATAACGCATAAGTTTAACGACTTAGTAAGTAAACCTCACACGTAGGTATGACATGACTCCATTTAATGAAAGTAAACGTGCAATTTGGGTAGTAATCGAAAAGAGGGTATTACCTCCGCTAATACACCATTTCATAAGTTTTAGGGTTTTCAAAGCTCTTTGGTGTAGAACTGGTGATAATTACCGAATAGTTTTAATGCAGAAAAGTCTAATGCTTTATAAGTCATAACTCCCATACATGGTCTACCCGAGATATTACTCCTTCTCAGTAGGGTTGATGCTGTCCCAAGGGACTTATAATACAATGCCAATGCCCCAACCATTGCACAACATACCATACGTAACATTAGTGGCGCGATCGAGTCTGATCCCGAGTGGCCCACACAAATTAATGACATTTGTCCTGTAGTGACCGAACCATTAGGAATGGTTGCATCAAGGTCACGAAACCAACGGATCCAAAACCCGTATAACACACACATATGACCATAATACGGAGTTTATATAGTAAGCTCATGGCCGTTCATACCGCATGTACCAGCGTACCATGTTTTATGATGCATCTTAACAGTTTATTTAATATCACAGTTATCGAGTAATTACAAAAAATAGACATGCTCATATCATACGCGTAGTCAGTCAACTAACATATCCCAAGTTTTACGTAAAAAGGGTGTAAGTGTCTACTTACCTCGTGCACTCGAGCGAATCCTTTAACCAAGCTACTTTCTGTTATAACGGATACAAGACACCTTTATTCTAAGCCTTAAGAAACCTAGATATATAGCTAATGTAACGTCCCCAGAAATTAACCTCGGCTAATCAGGTGGTGTCATTGGCAATTCACCCAATTAAGTCAACTTGTGACCAAATGGATAATTGCCCTTATAAAAACATTAGAGTAAATGCAGAGAAAGGTGAATAAAAAATATGAGTTACTACAACCATCAAATTAAGGAACATGGAGCAACTATGTAAAAGGACGAACCTATATAGTAAGTAAAGCACAACTAAATGGTAGCATCTCTTGCCACCATTATAGCGGTAAGCCAGATTACCTAGATATATAATAAACACGTAAGTCTAATGACATGAGCATGAGCCCAAGTGTAAGTAAACCCTACACTTGGGTATGACATGAGCCCATTTAGTAAAAGTAAATGTGCAATTGAGTAATAACCAGAAAGAGGGCATTACCTCCACTAATACACCATTTAATTGGTTTTTAGGGTTTTCGAAGTTCATGGTGTAAAACCAGCGATAACTACCTAAGTATTTTAATGTAGAAAAGCTAATGTATTATAAGTCATAACTCCATACATGGTCTACCCGAGATATTACCCCTTCTCAGTAGTGTTAATGCTATCCCGAGGGACCTATAATACAATGTTAGTGCCCCAACCATTGTGCAACATACCGTATATAACATTAGTGGCACGATTGAGTTTGACCCTGAGTGGCCCACACCAACTAATGATGTCCGTCCTATAGTGACCGAACCATTGGGAATGATTGCATCAAGGTCACGAAACCAATGCATCCACAGCTCCCATATAACACACACATTTGACCATAATACGTAGTTTATATAGTAAGCCCATGGCCGTTCATACCGTACGTACCAGCGTACCATGTCTTATGATGCATCTTGGTGGTTTATTTAATAATACCGTTACCGAGTATTTGTAGGAAATAAACATGCTCATATCATACGCATGGTCAGTCAGCTGACATATCCCACAGTTTACGAAAAAGGGTGTAAGTGTTTACTTACCTCGCACGCTCGAGCGAATCGTTCAACCAAGCTATTCCCTGTTATAACGGATACAAGTCACCATTATTCTATGCCTTATAAAACCTAGAAATATGGCTAAGCTAAAGCATACACGAGTGGATCCCCAAAACTAGCGTTCTGTCCATTGACCGTTTGTCCAGCCTCGAGGGCGTACATCCACTCAGTGTGTTCAAGCACACTGTTTCAAGATTCGGACAGTGCATGATTTATATAGTACCTCTAGACCTCTAAAAATTTTCTAGGCAAATAAAAGAGCACATGCAATGTAAGAATCATAGCACAACGGGGTTTGGAAGAGTTCTTTCACAAACGTTATCATTTTTAAGAAACAATTGATGATCACTTTGAAAACTTAGTAAAGCACAAAATAGGGGCTATAACAGTGTTAAATACAAAAAGGGAATGAAGCTTACCCCAAAGCTAAGAACCGACATGACCTTCCCTTTTTGGAATTCCGTTTGGAACACTATCCCTCACCAAATTCTCTCTCTAAAGCGTGGAAGGTATTCTGGCAGCCTAGGGGCACACTAGAGGGTTGAAGAAGGAAGAGAAATGGGAGGAGGGGCAGGCTATTTATAGAGAAAGTTCACCACCAACTCTCTAATAGAGCAGCGGACATCCGGCAACCCTAGCGTATGTCTGGTGGTCTTTGTACATCGGTCCAGAAGGTGTCTCGTACGTCCAAGTATTATCCAAAGGGTATTCAAAAAGTAGCATACGTCTGGTGGTCCCACGTACGACTGCTGGTATAGTTTGCAGAGTGTCCCCCATCGTACATCTGCACTTCAGACAACAGTGTACATCTGCTAGACCTAGCGTACGTCTGCTCCCTAAGGATCAGTGTTTGGCCTCTATTTTTCTAAGGGTTTTAAGGTGTGATTAGGTTGGCGCTATGGGTTTTGGATCCCGTAAAACACCCTCATTAAAACCTTTGTTAACAACTCCTATGAAGAAGATTTCATCTACTTAGTGGTGAGTTTTTATCGGGGTATTACTGCTAAGCCCAAGCATACACATGTGAAACTTAAGAACAAGAGCTCTACC
Organism: Carpinus viminea; assembly: GCA_013348765.1. NCBI lineage: Eukaryota > Viridiplantae > Streptophyta > Magnoliopsida > Fagales > Betulaceae > Carpinus > Carpinus viminea. Next base: position 18,770,846 of record CP054674.1, read on the forward strand.
TAGTGATCGTACGTCCAGCCTCGATGGCGTACGTCTGTTTAGTGTATTAAGCACATCGTTTCAAGATTTGGACAATGCATGTTTCTAATGGCATTCATAGACCTCTAAACCTTTCCTAAGCTAGGAAAACAGTACATGCAATGCAAGAAATCACAGAACAATGATGCATTGAGAAAATCCGTTGAAAACATCACTATCTTTAAAGAACGTTTAATGACCACTTGGAAAACCTCATCAAGGTAGAAACACAAGATAAAACAGTGCTAAATACAAAAGGAATAGAACTTACCCCGAAGCTAAGCACGGACATGATCTCTCCTTCTCGGAAACTCCTCTTTGAAGCTTACTCTCACCAATTTCTCACTCAAAACTCAAGGAAAGGACTTTGGCATCCTAGGGGCAAACTAGGGGATGGGAATGGGCGATAGAAATGGGAGGTAGGATGGTCTATTTATAGGGAAAGTTCACCACCAACTCTCTGACAGAGCAACAGATGTCCGGCAACCCTAGCGTACGTTTGGTGGTCTTTGCACATTGGTCCAGAGGGTGTCACATACGTCCAGGTATTACCTAGAGAGTACTCCAAAAAATAGTGTACATCCGGTGGTCCCACGTATGTTCTGTTGTACTTTTTGTAGAGTGTATGTCCTGTGGTCTCCCTCGTATGTCCGCACTACAGATAGCAGTGTATGTTCGCTAAACCTAGCGTATGTCCACCATATGAGGATTAGTTTTTGGCTTTTATTCTCTAAAGGTTCAAGGTGTGTTTAGGCTAATGCTAAGGGTTCTGGGTCTCGTTAAACACCTTTATTGAAAACATTTGTTGATTGCTCCAACGGAAGAGATTTTCTCTAACAAAAAGGTGGGTTTTTATTGGGGTATTACATGGACGGTGGTTGGGTGCATGTCGTGTGGGTTAAAATGTTTGGGCAGAGTGAGAGCAGAGATGGGGGGAACAGCCCAAGAAAAATGAGAGGGAAAAAAGGGGGGAATGTGACCTAAACTAGGTCACTCGAGGCCTCTAAATGAGAGTGCTTGATCACACCAAGGTACGCTTGATCTATGATGCCCTACTAGATGGGAATATCAATTAACTAGTAATTGACCCCACTGCACACCATCCCAGCCATGCCCCTTCGAGACATGACCTCCAGGAAATCACTTTCCTCATCATAACGAGAAAACTGCAGTGGAAGACTTTACCAAGACTATGGGATTAAGAGATAGTAATGAAACATCACACAGCAATATCAAAGATAAAGTACTACATCCATAACATAATAAATAGTCACCAATGTACCGGTCATTAGACCATTGATAAGAAAATAGATACATCCCAATATATGCTACATCAACATAGTTCACAAAACATCAACTGATCAAAGCCTGGACTTAAGCTTCAACAAAACTAATGATATCAAGATCTCGATCACGTCTGCACGGGCAGATCCTCCATCCTTCCACATCGTCCTAAGCCAAACAGGGTCCATATCCTCAAAAATTGCCCGTATCAGGTCTTGAGCAATCACCCAAGTAGTCTCCGACGGCATCTTCGTTTAATGCAGCTAAACCGCGCAATTATTCATAATGATGGGGAAATACATAAATAAAAAGGGGGGTAAGTCTAAGACTTAGTGATTTTTAACGCATATAATACCCATGCCAATTTTCAATAATGAACTCAGGTGTTTATTAAGCAAAAATAGTTCCATCGTGACAGTTTAATTATGCGTGATATATATATATAGTAATAATATATGCATATGGTGTCAACAATAGTCATAATTCAATAGTATGGTCTACTCGAGATATTACCCTTTCTTAAGAGGGTTGATGCTGTCCCGAGGGACTTATAATACAATGCCAGTGCCCTAGCCATTCTACAACATACTGTACATAATATTAGTGGCACGATCGAGTCCGACCCCAAGTGGCCCACACCAACTAATGACGTCCGTCCTGTAGTGACCGAACCATTGGAAATGGTTGCATCAAGGTCACGAAACCAATTGATCCACAACCCTCACATAACGCACACATTTGACCATAAAGCTAACATGTATAGTAAGCCCATGACCATTACTACCGCACATACCGGTGTACCATGTCATATGACAATTATCTTATCTATATTTTATATGCATGTCTTTTTACAAGTCTCTCTTGGTTAACAGGTTTAGCACAATATTTTTCCCAAAATGACAGAGTTCATGTACAATAAGTACAAACTATGAGAGTTGTAAAATATGCATATTTGTTCGGTACACAAAATAAACATGCAGTGCATGGAAAATAACAATGCGCATTATGTGAGTTAAAACTCACCTAGGTCGATATGCGTCTCCTAAAACTCCAAAAGGTCCGGGTTCTCCAAATCTGTGAAAAACATTCTACTAGTCCTAATTCCACTAAAACAACCCTAAATCAAAGAAAACAGGAGCTATGGGATATTTGATGAAAATAGGGTTTCCCTGCCACACAGTGATTGTACGTCCGGGCTCGGTTGTGTACATTTGCCGTGCAACAACAAGCCGTATGTCCGGTCTCGATATTGTACGTCCGCTGTTTGGGTTCTCGGGGAGAACCTCATTTTCTCTCCACTGTCCGCCTATCCTCTGACTCCTAAGGCTACTAGAAACTATCTAAAGCCCTCTAGTCCAGTTTGCAACCTCCAAGCAACGTAAAAACACTAATCTAACCAAAACATTAACCCAAACAGGTTTTAAGGTGAAACTAAGCTAACCACTACAACTAAACAATAACCAAGTAGCATAACAACGTAAATTAAAGCTGATGATTGAATGTTACCTCCTCGAAACAAAACCACAAGAGTTCCGCCTCACGAACGTTCCGAACTTGAAAACGCCTCACACACACACTCAAAACACTTGGAAAACACTCTGGAAACACTCTGGCAGCCTAGGGGCATATGAAAATGTGAGAAATATGAAGGGGGTAGGGTGTTGTTTATAGGCCCAGAAAGCAGCGTCGGCCAAAGGGTGTACGTCTGGTGGTTCTTGCCTAGTGGTTCAATGGCTGCCTCGTACGTCTAGGTATTATCCAGAGGGTATTCAAAATGTAATGTATGTCTGGTGGTCCTGCATACATCCGCCTGTACGATTTGTAGAGCGTACATCCTGTGGTCCCCCCCCGTATGTCCGCACTACAGACAGCAGTGTACGTCCACCCAAAAGTCCAAATTACCCCTTTAGCGTCCTTACTAACCCAAAATCAAAATTAACTCCCCTAACTAAGCCACCTATGCCTAGTTAATAATTTGGGTCACTATATTCTACCCTTCTTATAAGAATTTTGTCCTCGAAATTTTGAGACAAATACCAAAAGAACAGCTTTTATCGAGAAGTAGAATGTTACCTTCCGTCCACAAAGCCCTCCTGTCATGCTCGGTAGGTTCCTGGATTATCTCGTCCTATCCATTAATTTGCACATCATCTTCTTCAAACAATTGCGGAAAATCACCTCGTAGGTCGTCAATTGCATCGTACTCTGGTCGTACCAAATTTAGGTACTCGCAATTGTACGAACCGTTGGTCCGTATAGCGTTGCACAAGTACCGAGATCGAACCACAAGGAATCGTGTATTGCTTTAAATGAAAATAACTTTGAGTCTAGGTTAGTGTTACTTTAACCTAGCTTCGCTATGGGTGATTGGTGACAACGAGAATTTAAACTAAATTAACGCAGAAATGTAAATAAAATAAAAAACACCAAGGCTGAGGGTTTCACCTCACCATTTCAACCATGCAAATTAAAATGTTAAGTTAACATATTCTGCCTATCGATTAAAAACAACACGTAATCTCTTGCGCCTATTGAAGGATTCAAGGAATCCGTCCATTTGACGAAAGACAAACCATAAACAGTTTAAGGCCCAAAGGATTCAAAGTGAATGTGTTAAAACGCAAACTACTAAGGATAAATGGGTGTAAACCGAAGGATGGAATGAATCCATCGGACGAAAAACCAAAAATAAACGACTACGATGCAATCTCACTTGGTTTTGTCACCAAACCAAGTGAGAAACGATTAAGCAACAATAAAATGACAGCAATAGATAACTTAAACATAAATAATGAGCATAACATCCATGGCGAGGCTACATCCTCAACCTTGGTTGAGGATTTAGCCTCCCATGTGATAAGGAAGCGTAAAGAAACTAAAACAAAGCATTAATATTAAATAAAATGAAAGATTACAAAGAAAAAGGGCAGAGCAGGGCCTACAGTGGCAAACTGCTCTAAAAAATACGCCCAAAGTAAAAGCTCTCGACAAAATGGACCTAGGGTCCTATTTATAGGCTGATAGGTCACGGGCTACGTTGAACGCAGGTTGTGCGTTCGAACGCACCGGTTATTTGTGGTCGAACGTAGGGCATACGGTCGATCGCAAATAACCGCCAGGGCCGGCTAGGGTTTCCACGCGAGACGCGGGTTGACTGGGCCTGCGTTCACCGTTGCTCCCTGCGTGAGACCGTGAGTGCGTTCGAACGAACCAAGTGCGGTCGAACGCACTTAGCAGGGATCCACTTCTACACTTTTAAGTCCACTTTGGCCTTTGCTAGCCATGTTTTGTTGTAAGGACCTACACAGCATAAAACACTAAAAACACTAAAAATAGTTAGATATTAACAATGCTAAAGGCTTAACAAATATAAGTTAAAGGGGTTCAAACATCAATGTTTGACACCGATCATACTCAATGTTGCCCACACTATACCAATCCTCATCAATCTCTACTCCTAAGTCTATCCACTCGCAGAAGGAGTAGTTCCACATGCAGTCTGGGTCTATTAGTATAGGTGCCATAATCTTAAAGAGAAACAACCATTTCTTAGTCAACTATTCCCTTACCAAAAATGGAAATAGGCATATTGTTCAAGTATAATCTTAAAAGAAAGAGTCATACACAATCATTCAAACAAATACGAATAATGACTCCGTATATTGTGTTCTACTTCCCACGATGCTTCATCAACTCCATGATTATGCCACAGTACCTTGACAATCAGAATCATCTTAGTATGCAGCACTTGCTCCATCTTGTCGACGATCTTAACTGGTTCCTCCACGTAGGTCAATCCCTCCTCGATTTCCAATGGTTCATACTCAAAAATTACATCTGGGTTAGCAATGTACTTCCTTAGCATCAACACAAGGAAAACGTCATGCGTTCCAACCAAATCTGGGGCTAAGCTTCCCCTTCCTCCCAAACCGCATTACTCCCCTCATAGGTGATACCTTCAGGAACACACGATCTCCCACTTTGAATTCCAAAGGCCTCCTTCGGTTATCAGTATAACTCTTCTGCCGACTCTAAGCTACACTCATTCTTTCCTTGATGACACACACCTTCTCACGAGTGTCCTGAATTAGCTCTAGCCCTAACGTCTGTCTCTCACTGATTTTGTCCCAATACAAAGGTGATTGGCACTTTTGTCCATAAAGTGCTTCATATGGCGGCATTCCAATAGTCGCCCAATAACTGTTGTTGTAGGCAAACTCGATCAAAGGCAAGTACTGAACCCAGCTTCCTTTGAATTCCAACACACATGCCCGCAACATATCCTCTAGGATCTGGTTCATCCGCTCAGACTGACCGTCTGTCTGAGGATGGAAGACAGTACTAAACTTTAGCTTCGTCCCCATTTCCTTCTAAAGACTTTGCCAGAACCTCGAGGTAAAACGAGAGTCTCTGTCTGAAATGATCACCGACGATACTCCATGTAAACGGACTACATTCTGGACATATAGTATGGCCAACTTATCCATCAGATCCTTAACCTATATGGGAATAAAGTGAGCACTCTTTATCAACCGATCGACAACAACCCAAATGGAATCTTCACCAATGGGTGTCTTTGGCAAACCCAAAATAAAATCCACCACGATCTTGTCCCACTTTCACTTCGGTATAAGCAACGGCTTAAGCATTCCCACCGGTCCTTGATGCTCCGCCTTCACTTGTTGGCAAGTCGAACACTGCTCTACAAACTTTGCAATGTCCTTCTTCATATTGTTCCACCAATATGACCCCTTCACATCACGGTACATCTTGGTGCCTCTAGGATGCATGTGTATGGAGAATGATGAGCCTTACTCATTATCTCCTTTCTCAGTCCTTCACTTCCTAGTACACACACTTGCTTGAAATGGGTGAGAACCCATCCTCCTTAAGATAAAACTCCTTTGCCTTACCTTCCGCAAGCAATTGCTTGATCTTAGCACACTCATGATCTTCAAGCTGAGCAGCCTTGATTCTTGAAAGCAGTTCTGACTGAACCATCAGGTAAGCCAGGTGTATAGGCATACCTTTGCCTACTACTTCCAATCCCATCCCAATGAGTTCCTTAATCAATTGGGGTTGAGAAATCCCAAGAGCAGCAAGCTCCACTATTGATTTCCTACTCAACTTGTCTGCTACTACGTTAGCCTTACCAGGATGATAATTGATCTCACAATCATAATCCTTGATCAACTCTAGACACCTCCTTTGCCTCATGTTCAGCTCCTTTTAAGTGAAGATATACTTTAAGCTCTTATGGTTCGTGTAGATCTCGCACTGCTCGCAATACAAGTAGTGCCTCCAAATCTGAAGAGCAAACACAACCGCTGCCAACTCCAGGTTGTGTGTAGGATAGTTCTGCTCATATGGTTTTAGTTGGCATGCAGCATTGGCAATAACATTGTCATTTTGGATCAGCACGCAACCTAAACCCTTCTTAGAAGCGTCGCTATATACTATGAAATTACCAGATTCGTACGCAATGCCAACACTGGAGCAGTTACCAATCGCCTCTTTAGCTCTTGGAAACATTGCTCACACTCATCCGTCCAAACAAAACAAGCATTCTTCCTAGTCAAAGCAGTGAGTGGTCACGACAGCTTCGAAAAACCTTCGATGATGCGTCGATAGTAACCAGCGAGTCCTAAGAAACTCTGAATCTCGAGCATGCTAGTTGGCCTTGTCCATTCTACCATGGCCTTCACTTTCTCTGGGTCAACTGCTACCCCTTCTCCAAAAATAATATGTCTAGGAAAGACACACTATCTAGCCAAAACTCACACTTCTCGAGTTTAGCATAAAGCTTCTCACTCCTAAGCCTCTCCAATATCTTCCATAGGTGTTCCTCATGCTCCTCCGACGACCTTGAATAGACCAAGATATCGTCAATAAAGACAATTGTGAACTGATCCAAGTAGTCATGAAAGACTCTGTTCATCGTGTCCATAAAGACTGCTGGCGCATTAGTTAGTCCGAAAGACATAACTAAGAACTCGTAGTGTCCATAACGAGTCCTAAAGGCTGTTTTAGGAATGTCCTCTTCCTTCACCCTCACTTGGTGATAGCCAGAGCACAAATCAACCTTAGAAAACACTCGCTCCTTGCAGCTGATCTAACAGGTCGTCAATCCTTGGCAAAGGATATCGATTCTTGATCGTCACCTTATTCAACTCCCGATAGTCAATGCACACCCTTATTAACCCGTCCTTCTTCTTAACAAACGAACACCGGTGCTCCCCACGGTGATATACTAGGGCGAATGAAACCCTTGTCCAAAAGCTCCTGGAGTTGTTCCTTTAGCTCTTTCAACTCGATGCCATCCTATATGGTGCCTTCGAGATAGGATTAGTGCCTGGCACACACTCAATCCCAAACTCCACCTCCCTCTGTGGTGGTAATCCAGAGTAGTCTGACGAAAAGACATCTAGATACTTGTACACCACAAGAATATCTTCTAGATTCTTCTTTGCTTGCTTCATTGGAGCGACAATGAATGCCAAAAATGCCGATTGCCCCCAACAATAAGCTTCCTTGCCTGCATGGCCAAAATCGTTGGAGGCAAAGACTTCGCTGCATCCCAACGTACGTCACTTTTCCTTTTCCCTAAGGCATAAGCGTCACTTGCTTCAGAATGCAGTCAATAATCGCTGAGTGCCTCATCAACCAATCCATTCCGAGAATAACATCGTAACTAAACATAGGGAGAACAACTAAGTTTGCGGGAAGTACTCTTCCATAAATGCTAATAGGGCATTCACAAACTACACGCTTACAGACCACGATTTTCCCTACGGGTGTAGTTACAACTAGACTAGGTTCCAAAGTTCTCGCTACAAGTCTAGACAACCTTACGAACACTACAGATACAAAAGAGTGGGTAGCCCCCGAATCAAACAAAACTGAAGCTTCAAATCCAAGTATAGGGGCAGTATTTGTCACCACTTCGATCCTTCTTGTGGTTCCTTGGAACAAGCGTAAACCCTAGCTAGTGCCAAAGGCTTCTAAGCAACCCCTTTGCTCACACAGTCCTTGCTGAAGTTACCAAACTGGCAGCGATAACAAGTCCACCATACATTGGTGGTCCTCGGTACACGGTTACACTTCTTGCATAGCTCTGATGTCTGATTCCTCTATGACAAAACTGAAGGGTTACTAGAGGTACGTCATTGTGACCTTTAGGGTGGAAAACTCCCCACCACCATCCTTTTAGCTGGCCTGGTTCCTTCAACCGAAGTACCAGTTCCTTGAGTACTCCTCTTCTGATCCGTACTTAGCCACATTCTCCTTCAAACTCTCCTCATAGATTGATGCCTCATCGACCAATTTGGAGAAATCTCGAATGTCAAAACAACTCATCATGATCCGAATATGAGAGTTCAAACCTCGTTCAAACTTCTGAGCTTTCTTTTCCTCAGTAGGGATGAGGTACAATCCAAAGCGTGACAACTGCAGAAACGTCACAGCGTACTCAATCACCAACATTCCTCCTTGGACCAAATCCAAAAACTCCCGTGCTTTCGCATCCTACACGACTCTAGGAAAAAAGTGCCGATTGAACTCGTGCTTGAAGACTTCCCAAGAAATGGCAGTCTCCAAACCGAAGTTAGCGACAAGCACTACTTTCTTATCCTGCCACCAGCGCTTAGCTTCCCCAATCAACTTATAAGCAACATAAGCCACCTTCTGCTCATTTGTACATCCAAGAGTAGGTAGCAACTCCTCCACATCGTTCAGCCAATTCTCAGCACTGGTGTGATCACCTTTCTCGTCAAAACTTTCCGAGTGATGACTACAGAAATCCTTCAAAGAGCATCCTAGTGCCTTCAACTGGCCAATTGCTTCCATCATTTGACTTCTTGGGAGTGTTCCTTCTCCGATCTCCAATGCGTTAGGTCCGGTTGTAGGGTTTATTTGGGGTGGCATTCTCTGTAGCGAAGAGCAGAGTTAGAACCGACTCTACTAGAACCAAGCGAACAAACCTAGAGGCTAAGTCCTAATCACTTATCTAGCCTAATCTGTGGTGTGATCATAGCCTAAGTTCTCTTTTCCCTCTACCCTATAGTCTTCTCAGAGCGAAAGAGCTCTGATACCAACTGTGATGCCCCGCTCGATGGGAATATCAATTAACTAGTAATTGACCCCATGGCACGCCATCCCATCCATGCCCCTCCGAGATATGACCTCCGAAAATCACTTTCCTCGTTGTAATAAGAAAACTGCAGTGGAAGACTTTACCAAGACTATGAGATTAAGAGATAGTAATGAAACATCACACAGCAATACCAGAGATAAAGTACTACATCCACTAATAGTCACCTAATCGTCATCACCGTCGACAAGAAAAAAGATACGTCCTAAAATATGCTACATCAACATAGTTCACAAAAGATCAACAAATCAAAGCCTAGACATAAGCTTCAACAGAGCTAATGCTATCAAGATCTCAATCATGTCCGCAGGCAGATTCTCCATCTTCCCACATCATCCTAAGCCAAATAGGGTCCATATCCTCAAAAATTACCCATATCAGGTCCTAAGTAATCACCCAAGTAGTCTCCGATGGCATCTTCGTCTAGTACAGCTAAACCGCACAATTATTCATAATGATGGAAAAAGACATAAATAAAAAGGGGGGTAAGTCTAAGACTTAGTGATTTTTAACGCAGATAATACCCATGCCAGTTTTCAGAAATGAACTCAGGTGTTTATTAAGCAAAAGCAATTCCATCATGACTGTTTAATTATGCGTGATATATATATAGTAATGATATATGCATATGGTGTCAACAATAGTCATAGTTCAACAGTATGGTCCACCCAAGATATTACCCCTTCTTAGCAGGGTTGATGTTGTCCCTAGGGACCTATAATACAATGCCAGTGCCCCAGTCATTGTACAACATACTGTATATAACATTAGTGGCACGTTTGAGTCTGACCTCGAGTGGCCCACACCAACTAATGACATCCGTCCTGTAGTGAATGAACAATTGGGAATGGTTGCATCAAGGTCACGAAGCCAATGGATCCACAACCCTCACATAACGCACACATTTGACCATAAAGCTAACATGTATAGTAAGTCCATGGCCATTACTACCGCATGTACCAATGTACCATGTCATACGATGCAATTATCTTATCTTTATTTTACATGCATGTCTTTTTACAAGTCTCTCTTGGTTAACAGGTTTAGCACAACGTTTTTTCCAAAATGACAGAGTTCATGTGCAATAAGTACAAACTGTGAGAGTTGTAAAATATGCATGTTTGTTCGGTACACAAAATAGACGTGTAGTGCGTGAAAAATAACAATACGCATTATGTGAATTAAAACTCACCTAGGTCGATACGCGTCTCCGAAAACTTCAAAAGGTCTAGGTTTTCGAAATCTGTGGAAAACCTTCTATTAGTCCTAATTCCATTAAAACAACCCTAGATCAAAGAAAATAGGAGCTATGGGACATTTGGTGAAATAATAACGACAGTATGTTCGGTCTCGACATCATACATCTGCTGTATGGGTTCTTGGGGAGAACCTCATTTTCTCTCTAATGTCCACCTATCCTCCGACTCCTAAGGCTACTAGGAACTTCCTAAAGCCCTCTAGTCCAATTTGCAACCTCCATGCAACATAAAAACGCTAATCTAACCAAAACATTAACTCAAGCGGGTTTGAAGGTGCAACTAAGTTAACCACTATAACTAAACAATAACCAAGCAGCATAACAACATAAATTAAAGCTGAGGATCGAACGTTACCTCCTTTAAACAAAAGCATAAGAGTTCTGCCTCATGAATGTTCCAAACTTGCAAACGCCTCACACACATGCTCACAACACACTCAAAACACTTGGAAAACACTCTAGAAACACTCTGGCAGCCTAGGGGAGTATGAAAATGGTGAGAAATATGAAGGGGGTAGGGTGCTACTTATAGGCCCAGAAAAGCAGCGGACATCCGACCAAGGGGCTTACTTCTAATGGTTCTTGCCCAGTGTTTCAATGGCTGCCTTGTACGTCTAGGTATTACCCAGAGGGTATTCAAAAAGTAGCGTACGTTTGGTGGTCTAGTGTACGTCTGCCTATACGGTTTGCAGAGTGTACGTCTAGTGGTCCCCCTGTACGTCCGCACTACAGACAGCAGCGTACGTCCACCTAACCTAGCGTACTGTTGTGAAATTATCTACCTAAATTAATAAGCAAATAATCGCAGTTTTACTTGCAAGTGCACAAGGTCAAAAATGTAGTAAAGAGTGTAAGTGCAAGATCGATCCCACAGGGATTGGTAAATTATGCTTAAAATTAAATTCGCAATATAAAGTAAAAGAGATAAAAACTAATTTTGATTAAGCAATAAGGAAGAGGTAGGGCTTTGATTTCCACCGCTAATCATGCTTATACAATAAATCAATATGCCAATGCTTTAATTACATGATCAATATTTAATGGTTGCCAACCTAAGGGCATGGTGTATACTCCTTAAGCTATTGGTTTCCCTAAGCAACGAATTAGGCATGGTGTATACTCTAATTCTTTTCTTTCCTAAAGGATTTAGCATGGTGTATACTAAGTTGTTCTTTAAGAAAGCATATGAACTGTGAAACCGACAACCACATGAGACCTAGGGCATGGTGTATACTCCGGTTTCCCATGTTGATTAACCCAAGAACCCGTGGATTGCTTTTGTTACTAATGTTAAACCCAGACTCGGTCATCCAAATTGATCTAACTAACAAATCCATACCACATGCATATGTTGATCGTGCAAACACATATGAGGAATTCATGAAAACAGTATTAATCAAGTTAAATACTATCATGCAATTATCGCAAAGGTGCCAATATTGAATTAAAATATAAACATGATCAGGGCTTCAATCTAGCCCTACTAAAAGGTTTAGTTACACATGAAATTGATGCTAATCATCTTCATAAAATAAATAAAGGAAAAGAATAAACCCGAAAATTGCTCCTTGAAAGTCGTCAATTCTTCTCCCAAAAATCGCTCTCAATTGTGTCTATAATTGTGAGGCTTAGAGGTCTATTTATAGGCTTTAAGAGAGTCCTAGAAACACTAGTAAACCTAAGAAATTCGGAATTTCATCTCCTAGACAAATTAGGAGACAATCCTATTACAAATCGGAGAAGGATTCGTCCAGAATTGGGCTTCTATCTTTCAGGGCGATTTTAGCATTGCGGCGGTCCAAATTAGGAAAATGGTATTTCACAATGATTTGTAGAATTTTGAGTTATCTTTCCAATGCCGTTGGAATCACCTCAATCCGATATTTGAGCTGAAAGTTATGGCCAAAATACCGAGACATGTTCAGGATCCAAATTTAATCCGATTTTGACTTCAATTTGATAAATTCCGATTTAATCCTTTCCACATCTTCTAGATCTTCCCAATTTGCCCTTTAAGCTTGGAACATTTCTAGAAACGCTTCATTTTCTTCCATGACCTACAAAAACACAGAAAACAAAAAGGAAATAAAATAGACAAAATAACATAAACTAAAGGCGAATAAATATAATTAAGGGCTTAAATATGAATATTTAAGCACTTATCACACCAAACTTACATATTGCTAGTCCCTTAGCAATACTTAAACTAAAAACAAAATGAAAAACAAAGAACAAAAAGATAAATCCATCTTTCGTGGGATGTACGATTGCATTTAGCAAATGCAACAAGCCTTTTAAACCTCTAGGTATTCCCTAGAGGACGAGTTAAGTCTCGTGAGGGTTTTCGAGAATGTTACCCACAAACATTATGCACAGTTCATGTTATCTAAAAATTAAAGCATCACTCAAAACCATGATTTTCATTCATTAGCAAGCTTAAAAGTTAAACTCCATTTTCACAATGAATTGGAATTAAAAGTTTTCATAACTTACAACAAGCCAAGGCATCACAAATTTGAAACAATGTATAGTGAACTAGCACAAGACTATGAAGCTTTCCAAATGATTTCAATGCACAATGTCTCCATATCTCAAGATTCACTGAAATTCCCATTAGAATGAACAACAATGGCATACTTTATTTTTTTTTATCTTCTTTTTTAATTATGACTGCAATGTCTAGTTCCTTAAGCTTTCTAATTGACCCATGTAGCAAGTGTTTAGCCAATGACTCCTAAACCAGATGATTTTAGGGCATTGGGTGTAAAACACCCCTAAGGACTTACTAACTGAGTCAAAAGGCTACAAACTAAACTAGTCATAATTTTGAACCAAATCAAATTTCTTCACCTTTTGACGTGAACACTCAATGCTTTGAGGCAAGAGGCCCGATTACTCGGTGAAAATCTTATCAATGATGATTTTTTTATTTTTTTATTTATTTATTTTTTTTTTAATATGCCAATGTATCCAACCAATAGGTTATCCAGCTTCACCCAAAACATAGAAATATGCACATCAAAACCACATGTCATACCCCACCAATCATGTGCTAATGTGCTTGTGTCAGAGCAGATCAAACATGTGAATTCTCAATTGCCCAAAGTAAGTAACAAAAATCAAAAATCCAACATCAGATCATGTGTTCAAAAATTTTAAGCTAACCAATGAATATCAAATCACAATTCTTAGATCAGTCAAAATTTCAAGACAACATGAACATGCATTTTTTTTTTTTTAAAGAAAGAAAAGTGGGACCAAGTGTGTGTAAATGTGTCTCCCATACCCCCAAACTTAAATTACACATTGTCCCCAATGTGTGTCTAACATGGAAAGATCTTACCCGGGAGATGGATGAAGCTGTCTGGAATAAGTTTGACTCAAAGCATTCCCCCCAAACTTGAACTCAAGCACACTTGTTCTGAAAAACAAAACACTAAAACAAAACAAAAAAAAGTAAAAGTAAAACAACAAGAAATTGAAAGGATATCTGTGGGGTGCCTCCCATGAGCGCTAAGTTTAACGTCTTCACCAGACTATGCTGCACACGAGTGGAGCAAATTCACTCCAAAGATTCGTCCAACCCCGCTCTTAGTGGCCTCGACACTAACCTCAACGAGGCGCTTGAGAATCTAGACTACTCAAACGCACTCCGTAGTTTCAAGTGCTACTCCTTTGGACGGGTGCACTTGAAATCCACCAGATGTGGCTGTGTGCTCTTGGTGTAGAATTCACTTCAACATATGGCTTCACTGGTGTCCATTCACTTTGAATGTTTGCTTGTGCTGTGGACTATGAACCTCCAAAGTTCCTCGAGGAAGCACACTTGTGATAATACAAGGACCAAACCATTGATACTTGAACTTACTAGGATGAGCCAAATCTTGATTTATAAGTCCACACTTTCTCGCCCACTTGAAACTCCTTCTTGGCATGGTGCTTGTCATGATTATTCTTGGTTCTTCCTTTGCATTGTTTGCTATGTTTATCTACCTTGCCTCAACTCTTCAAGTTCCTTCACCGTTGCTTTTTAGCCTCCGGATGTGATGGAGGATTCTCCTGTGGTTTCACAACTTCCTGATGTCTTTAGTAACATTGTCAACAACTGGCTCCTTGTCCTTCCTTGTGCCACTGTGAGTAAGGGTAGCTTGCAATGGATTTATTTGATGGTCCTGAACAACATTCTCAACAACCTCTTGGATCATACAAGCATTAAAACATTCAAAATCATCTTGGGGCAATTGTGAAAAACTTTAAATTTTATCTTTTCACCATTTACTTTCATACTCACAATACCTTTTCACACTGATTTTCATATTCGAGTTCTCATGAAGGGCCTCCCTAAGATAAGTGGTAGAGGTGATGGCATTGGGCCTTCTTCCATATCCAAGACAATAAAATCAACAGTAAAATAAATTTACCTACCATTACCAAGACATCCTCAAGTATACCTCTTGGTCTTTTATGCTTCGTCACGCCATTGCAAAGTGATAGAAGTTGGTTGCCCCCAAACCTAGCTTTTCATACACCGTATGGCATCAAATTGACACCAGCTCCTAAGTCCAATAATGACCGCCACAATCATGATCACCAATCCTCGCAAGGAATAGTAAAACTCCCTGGATCCTTAAGCTTAGGTGGCAATTTCCTTAACAACAAGCACTTACCTCTTCACAAAGCCACCGTTTCATGCTCCTGAAATCTCCTTTTGTTAGTGCAACAATCTTTAAGAAATTTAGCATAAGATGGAATTTGTTTAATTGCATCTAATAAAGGAATATTAATTTGCACTTTTCTCAAGATTTCAAAGATATCAAACATCTTATTTTCTTTCTTCATTTTTACTAACCTTTGAGGAAAGGTGGTGCATTCACCTTCTCCATTTCACTTACCTTGGATGTGGAGGCTTGTGGAGGTACTTGTGATTTTCTTCAGTCTTTAGCTTTACTAATCTCGAGGGAAGGGTGGTGGTGGATACACTCATCTTACTTATTTCGATTGTGCTTCTCTTGATTCCTATCACCTTGCCACTTCCGAGAACCGTGATACTGCACTTGTTGGTGACCTCCGGATTAGGTATGGTTTGGGCTGGAAACTCACCTTGCTTTCTGTTACTCATCTCCTTAGCCAACTGCCCTACTGTTACATCCAGTCTTTGAATGGCTTGCTCATGCTTTGCATTGATTTGTCTTTGCTCAATCTGAAATTGCTGTTGGTCTGCCATAAACTTTTCTTGTGTCGTCATCAGTTGTTGAAAAGCTTGTTGAGTTGCCATTTGCTTTACAAGACTCTATGTCACTCTTCTTTGATTCTTGAATTGGTTGGGCTGCTTGTTGGAAATTCCTTTGCTGCCCTTGAGGGTTCAGGGCAGTTTGATTGTTGCTCCATGAGAAGTTGGGGTGGTTTAGCCATCTGGATTGTATGTGTTGGAGTATGGGTTGTTCTTGGGATAATTGTTCTCCCACATAATTTGCTTGCTCTTGATCTGCAGAAGAATACAAAGGACAAGTGTCAATAGTGTGATCAAATTGAGAACAATTAGCACATACCTGAAGTGGTGCAGCTTGTTGACTAGGTGAGATGTTTTGTAAGGCCATGGCTTTGACAATCATGTCTAGCTCATCCACCGCAACCATGTGACTTGAAGATCCACCAGTTGAGTTTACTTCATAAGCCCTTACTCTTTACTCCTTGTCTTCCTCTTGATGAGAATTGTTGGGAGTGCTCGCTTAACGTCTCAAACAATTCCATGGCCTCTTCACTGCTCTTTTCCATCAGCACTCCTCCACATCCAGAATCAACTACTCCTTTATTGGCGTCATTCAAGCCTTCATAAAATGCCTGTACCAATTCATCTTGAGGTAGCTTGTGATGTGGGCATTTGAGCAAGTCATTGAATTGACCCTGTGCTTCAAAGAATAAGTCGCCATCTTTCTCGCTGCCATGCTTGAATTTCCTTCCTCATCCGCCTTGTCTTGTGATGGGAAGAATTTCTTCAAGAATTTATCGATGCTTCCCCAAGTGTGGATGGTGTTTGAAGGCATTGAGTTGTACCACAGTCTTGCATTGTCCTTCAAAGAGAAAGGGAAGAGAATCATCCTTATTCCGCCTTGATCCGTGCCTTGAACATGCCGGAACTTACAAAGATCGATGAATTCCCTTAGATGCAAGTTTGGATCCGGTGTGCCTCTCAAGTGGGTCAATGCATTGAGTATCTGTGGATATATAGTAGTTGCCTTCTCGTTGATAGGCAATGCATGATGTCCGTTGGGATTGGGGATGAAAGCTTGTTTCATGGGCCTTCGCGTGGCGGTTGGTTCCCAAGTGGTTGGTTGACATGTTGTTCCGCCATAGCTCCTCTTCTTGAAGTTCTTCTTCCTTCCTCAACGTTGTCTCCGGCCTCGTCAATAGTCCGCTCAATTTCTATCCAAAGGAAGGATGGTTGGATTCTTTGATCAAGTCCTTGCATGAAATTGATGCTGAAGTTATAAATTTCAGTCGCGTGTAGAGGTCCTCGAACTGCCTCGATCATTGGAGAATGTGCTCGATCGCACTTGGTCTCGCATCGATCGCCAGCAGAGACTAGGTTGTTGCAAAAAAAAAAAAAAAAAACTAAAACAACATAGAAAAGCAATTTTTTTCTTTTTCCAAAATATTAAAATGAACTAAAATAAAACTAAATTAAACAAAAGTAGAATTCAAACTACAAAAAATAAAACAAAATAAAACTAAACTAAAGTAATTTAAACAGAATTTAACACAATCCCAACGGCACCAAAAACTTGTTGTGAAATTATCTACCTAAATTAATACAAATAATCGAGTTTTACTTGCAAGTACAAGGTCAAAATGTAGTAAAGAGTGTAAGTGCAAGATCGATCCCACGAGTGATTGGTAAATTATGCTTAAAATTAAATTCGCAATATAAAGTAAAAGAGATAAAATTAATTTTGATTAAGCAATAAGGAAGAGGTAGGGCTTTGATTTCCACCGCTAATCATGCTTATACAATAAATCAATATGCCAATGCTTTAATTACATGATCAATATTTAATGGTTGCCAACCTAAGGGCATGGTGTATACTTAAGCTATTGGTTTCCTAAGCAACTAATTAGGCATGGTGTATACTCTAATTCTTTTCTTTCCTAAAGGATTTAGCATGGTGTATACTAAGTTGTTCTTTAAGAAAGCATATGAACTGTGGAAAACCGACAACCACATGAGACCTAGGGCATGGTGTATACTCCGGTTTCCCATGTTGATTAACCCAAGAACCCGGCGTGGATTGCTTTTGTTACTAATGTTAAACCCAGGACTCGGTCATCCAAATTGATCTAACTAACAAATCCATACCACATGCATATGTTGATCAGGCATACACATGAGGAATTCATGAAAACAGGTATTAATCAAGTTAAATACTATCATGCAATTATCGCAAAGGTGCCAATATTGAATTAAAATACAAACATGATCAGGGCTTCAATCTAGCCCTACTAAAAGGTTTAGTTACACATGAAATTGATGCTAATCATCTTCATAAAATAAATAAAGGAAAAGAATAAACCCGGAAAATTGCTCCTTGAAAGTCGTCAATTCTTCTCCCAAAAATCGTCTCTAATTGTGTCTATAATTGTGAGGCTTAGAGGTCTATTTATAGGCTTTAAGAGAGTCCTAGAAACACTAGTAAACCTAAGAGATTCGGAATTTCATCTCCTAGACAAATTAGGAGACAATCCTATTACAAATCGGAGAAGGATTCGTCCAGAATTGGGCTCCTATCTTGCGGGGCGATTTTAGCATTGCGGCGGTCCAAATTAGGAAAATGGTATTTCACAATGATTTGTAGAATTTTGAGTTATCTTCCAATGCCGTTGAATCACCTCAATCCGATATTTGAGCTGAAAGTTATGGCCAAAATACTGAGACATGTTCAGGATCCAAATTTAATCCGATTTTGACTTCAATTTGATAAATTCCGATTTAATCCTTTCCACATCTTCTAGATCTTCCCAATTTGCCCTTTAAGCTTGGAACATTTCTAGAAACGCTTCATTTTCTTCCATGACCTACAAAAAACACAGAAAACACAAAAAGGAAATAAAATAGACAAAATAACATAAACTAAAGGCGAATAAATATAAATTAAGGGGCTTAAATATGAATATTTGGCGCTGAGCAACAATTTGATCGCACTCATGCAAGTGTGTGTGTGCAAATTGGGTATTTGTGCTCAAGCCAACATGAGTGAGCTTGAGCGTATTCATTTGTCTGGGATCGAGCGTACTATTGTGCGCTCAAGCCTAGGGTGCAAAAATAAATTTTAAACAAAATAAAAATCAACAACAAAGAAAAAAAATTAAAAAAAAAAATTTATATAGACAAAAATAAATAAAACAAACAAAAAGAAACAGTGTGTTTTTCCACACCCCCAAACTTAAATGACACATTGTCTCCAATGTGACAAGAAATACAATACTGTGGGATGAGGAACCAAAATGTGCAAAGGCCAAGGTGTCCCCAAACTTGAACACCAAAACACCTGTCAACAACTAACAGCAATCTTTTCTCGAGGAACAAACATCAAAAGGTTAATTGCTGTTAGAAATAGAATAAAATAAAACAAAATGACAAGAAATAAAATGACAAACAGAAAATGACTCAAAAATAAAGTGAGGAAAATAAAAAAGAAAGAATACCGCACCTTCCCCGATCCTATGGGTGTCCAACCAATCCCTTCCACCCTTTCTTCATAAACACTAGACAGTCCTCTTGAAGGATGTTTCACCATTTTATGTAGTTGACCTTGTTTCGAAGGATCCTTTTAGGAACATGGTTCCTAGATTTGTGACCTTTGGTTCGTGATTCCTTGAAGATCTCTACATAAGATGGCTCTTCAAGACATTGAAAAGATGAAACTTGTGGTTCATGATGTCTCTCGAAGGGGATTGGGATGAAGGAGTGAGTTTCAGTACTGACTCCCTTTTCATTGGACAAATTTGAATTTTGCGGGGATTCAATTTGCTCCTCCTTTTCTTCCACCTTGTTCACAGCATTTTCCTCACTAACAAGTATGGTGGTGGTTTGGGCATGCTCATGTGCAGACTTGTTAGCTTCAATCATGTAATGACTAATGAATGGGCAATTATCTTGGTGAGAAGGATGATAACAAAATGAACATGACTGATGAGGTGCATAAGTTTGAGGAGGTTAGGTATGGGCATGCCTAGCTGCCATGAGTTCGTTCACTCTCTCCTCTAAGTCATTGAAATGAGTGGTTGGAAAATGTTGCACTAATGACTTTGGAGGAGGAGGATTGTACGATGGAGGCGTGGAAGAGTGGTTATCCAAAATGAAAGGCTCAACTATTAATGAAGATGAGTTAGGGAATGATATCTCAGTGGTTTTCTAATGTAGTGATAGATCGTGTATAATCAAGAATTCAGCAAGTAGAAGGGATAAATATTCCTAAGATAAGATTGTGAGACTATCACAAAATCAAAGATATCTTCTCTAAACAATAGATGCTATCTAATGCTTAAAGGAAAATAACTAAGAAACTCTCAACTTTGAGTATTCTTATTAACGAAATCAAATAATAATAATCTCCATTCTTAGGGCTCTAAGCATTTTTTTATAGCCCTAAGACTCATAGTCCTAAGATAACAATGAAATAAAGTCAATTTAGAAGTCTACGAAAGAAAACTAAACCAATTAAAAGACTAACAAAGAAACCTAATTCAAATAAAAGCGTGAAAGATAAGATAAAATAAAATACTAACAAATAAACCTAATTTAAATAAAAGACTAACAGATAAGATAGGTCATCCTAATCTACATCATCCTCCCCAGGTTGGAGAGAATTCATCCTCGAATTTGCATCCTCATTTGATGAGTCATCTATAAATGAAACATGGTGTTTGACATTAAAGACATCAGACATCTTAATATGGCTGGTAGCTTCAATTGGTATGCATTCGGATTGATCTTCTGGATTATCTCTATAGGACCCACTTATGAGCCGCCAGCTTGTTGTACTCTCCCACAGGAAACTTGTCTTTTGTCAAGATAGCCCACATGAAATCTCCCTCTTCAAATTCTACAGTTCGTCTCTTCTTGTCAGCACTCGCCTTATATTTTGCTGTGGAGTCTTGCAATTTCTGAATTGTCAATTTGTGGCCCCCTTGTATCTGGGCCATAAGGTCTTTTACAGTCGTGTACGTTCGTTTCATGTTCGGGATAGGTGCCAAATCTAGTGGGGTATGAGGATTACTCTCATAAAAAATCACAAAGATGGAGTCATTACCTTTTTGGGTCTTTGGAAAACCCAACACAAAATCCATGCTCCCATTTGTCCATCGTCGCTCCGGAATAGGAAGAGGCGAATATAACCCGGCATTGGTAGCCGACTCTTTTGATACTTGACATATTTGGCAACTCTTCACAAGTTTGTTCACTTCTCTCCACATACTCGGCCAATAGAATTGTTCGGCTACTAGCTGTAGTGTCTTATCTCGCTCCCTGTGACCTTCGTTATGGCATTCCTTGATAATTTTTAGTCGCAAACTACTTTTAGGAATGCACAATTGAGTGCCTTTGAATAGGAACCCATTATGCCATCCGAAGCCTCGCTGCACTCTTGTGGACATGTCCTTCATAATAGGGCCAAAGTCTAATTTGGGACTCACATGATAGGCGTGATCGGTTGGAAAGACTAGAACCGGGCACCAAATCAATTTGGTGTTGAATGTCATTAAAGGGCGGTAGTTCCTCTAGTAGGTCTTTTGGGAAAACATTAGCGAATTCATCTAAAAAGCCCGTAACTGTCTCCGGTATAGTCTCCATTGGGTTGCATTCTTTGCTGTAGAGTGGGGACACTTGACCAGTGTCGGGCATCTCTTTTATGAATTCTCGTTTGGTTAGGAGTGTGTGGCCTACCTCTTTTGGAGGTTTGTGTACATCTCCTTGGTTAGGTAGGAGAGAAATCTTCACATTGTCCACCAAGAGGTTGTAGGTATTCTTCTGTCCATCGTGGTGAACATTCTGATCATATTGCCATGGTCTCCCCAGCAACAGGTGGCAGGCATCCATGGCCACCACGTCACACCAAGTTTTATCTTTGTATTTAGTACCAATTGAAAAATTTACAAGTCAACATTTTGAGACTATTACCTCGCTTCCCTTCTTGAGCAACTCCAAGCGATATGGTGTAGGGTGTTTCTCTGTGTCTAAGGCCAGTTTCTGAACTGCTTTTTCTGCCACCACATTCTCGTAGCATCCTCCGTCAATGATTAGTTTGCAAACCTTACCCCTAATGGTACATGTTGAGTGAAAAAGGTTGTGCCACTGTCCGTCATCACCTTCAACCTTTCGGGGTGGAAGACATATCCTTTGAACCATTAAACTAGGCCCATTATCCCCAGTAACAAATTCTTCCTCAACGTCTACGTGGTCGTCGAAGGTTGCTTCTTGCTCTCCTTCTTCACCTTGCTCATCGAAGGCATTTCCCGAGTCAATAAGTAGACCTTTACCATATTTCTCTCATTTGTGGCAATCCACAATTCTGGGGACCAGTTCGCCACATTTAAAGCACTTAGGCCCATTCGCCATTGTGCCCCGATTAGATGGTTCGATTGTAATTGGAGTCCGATATGGATTTGTTGATTGGGTGGTGTTTCGAGGTGTAAACGGCCCGTTGTATCGAGTCGTGCTACCCTCTATGCCACGCCCAAAGAAATTCATGGATCCCCTTGCCATCGTTTTCTCCAATAGAAGGGCTCTTTGATGAGCTGCAGACACGTTAACGGGATCAAAAAGATTTAATGAATCTTGACTGTTTTGTTGCAGCCCCCAGATGTATCAGGACAGTAATTGATCGTCCATCACAACTAGATCAACCCATGCCAAATATTTATAGAACTCCTTTGTGTACTCATCCACAGTCTTCGAACCTTGGCTTAAATTTTGCAACCGCTGATACATGGTTCGGGTGTAATTGTATGGTAAGAAGGTCGGCCGCATGTGTTTCAACAGTTTCTCCCATTTGTTAATTTTTTATTTGCCTAGCCAAATCCTTGATTGCTTCAATTGCTACCACCACACTACAACTCATCCCTAGAATTTGGTTGCGACCAAAGAAACTTGTTGATCCTTGGGAACCCCTTTGAATTCAAGAACTTCGTCAACTGCCGCTATCCAATCCAAGAATTCCTCGGGTTGAAGAACCCCGATGAATTCCAGAATATCGAGTTTAAAATCGGATTCTCACCGATTGGCCTGAGCTTGTACAAGGGGTTGATGTCCGTGCACTCCACGCTCTACAAAAGGGTTTCCGTCTTCATTCTCCATACGTGCGTCTTCCTCCTCCGATTCGTGCAATGAGGGTATATGCTGACGTTTTGTCTCGACCAGTCCCGACGGACAATTGCTTTGTGAGGGCTGCAATTTGTTCCCTCAAGCTCACAAATTATGCGTCCGAATGTGTTTGATAGGTCACCAGTGGTTCTTCTCGAACTAGTTCTTCGCGACTATTCACGTCCTCCATGTGTGCAAAGCGGTTACCCCTTCCCCATGTGACTGGTGCCATGGAAAGAAACTAGGCTTTGATACCAATTGATGCAGGGATAGATCGTGTATAATCAAGAATTCAGCAAGTAGAAGGGATAAATATTCCTAAGATAAGATTGTGAGACTATCACAAAATCAAAGATATCTTCTCCAAACAATAGATGCTATCTAAAGCTTAAAGGAAAATAACCAAGAAACTCAACTCTGAGTATTCTTATTAATGAAATCAAATAATAATAATAATCTCCATTCTTAGGGCTTTAAGCATTTTTTTTATAGCCCTAAGACTCCTAGTCCTAAGATAACAATGAAATAAAGTCAATTTAGAAGTCTACGAAAGAAAACTAAACCAATTAAAACACTAACAAAGAAACCTAATTCAAATAAAAGACTCAAAGATAAGATAAAATAAAATACTAACAAATAGACCTAATTTAAATAAAAGACTAACAGATAAGATAGGTCATCCTAATTTACATCATTTTCCCCTTCTCTGCTTGCACCTCAGGAGTAGGATCCAATATTGCATCTGCTTCCTCAAGTAACTTATCTAAATCTAAATCATCTCCAGATTGAGCAAGACAAGCTTCCAAAGGATCCTCTTGACTTGGCTCATTAACAGTCTCCTCGACAACTTCCTTGGCTATGTTAAATTCAGCAACTAGATGACCAAGCTGCCCTTCCAACCTTGGAATTGCTTTAGTTTTTGCCATAGTGGCATTTGTGATTTCATGAAAGGGTTGGTTGACTATTTGCTTGAATGCCTTGAGTGTGTCTTCCAATGATAGTTCTTATGACATTGGAATGATAGATTGGCCAGTTAGTTACATGAATTCCTTGAGACTTTCTTCCAATGAAGATTGTTTAGGAGGATAGTCATATGATGAAGGAATGGAAGATGGATTACCGGACTGCAAATATTCAGGATGGTGCAGTCCATAAGATTGGGGAGCATAATTTTCCATAGCATAAGCTTGCCACGAGAAATCATAATGGTTGCTCCAGTCTGGGGTGTAGAAATTAGAATTTAATTCATACCCCGAACTAGAGAAATTGATGTTCATTTGCTTATGTTAAAAATTGGAAAATTGTCCCCATGATGGATAATCTCCTGAACTATGGAAAGGGTTGGAGTAGTATGAACATGGTCCATGTGGGTGAAAATTTTTAGGGTAATTGGTAGGAGTTGGTGTCTTACAGCTAGGGTTAACATTAAAATTACTGAACGGAAGACTTATACTTCACCCAAACTCTTTAGTAAGCAAATATCCCACATGAAACAATAACCATTTTTTATTGGAAATAAAATAAACTAAAACACCAAAAATAAACTAACTAAACAAAAATAAATTATTCACAAGAATTAATAACAACAGACTGAAATATAAAAGACAAGCAATAAAAATAAATAAAACAAAAAGGATAAAAAAACTTACTTAGCTACCTCTGGTTTGCTAGTGCTAAATGTAGAGATGCGCTTGAGCGCAGGTTTAATGAGATTGATCTTAAGCAAGCACGAGTGTAGCAGTTTGCAAGTGTGCTTGATTGCAATAGAAGTGCGATCGAGCATAACATTGCACTGCCGTATGTCAGAATAGGTGCGCTCACACGCAAATGCAAGCTATCGAGCGCAAGTACGTAAATAGTGCAGGAATAGGCTCAAGTGCGCTGAGTGCAAGCTCTGTGCTCGATCGCACTATGTAACGCCCCCAAAATTAGGCTTGGCTAATCCGGTGGAGTCACTGGCAATTTACCCGTTCTAGCCAACTTGTGACCAACGGGAAATCACCCTTATAAAACTGTCAGAGTAAATACAAAGGAAGGTGAATAAATTTGAGATCTACTATGATTCATCAAGTAAGAACGTGGAGCTACTAAATATTAAAGACAAACCTGTAATTTTAAGTAAAGTATAACAAATCAAGTAGTAGCATCTCTTGCCACTTCCATACCAGTAAACTAGGTTACTTAAAGAATAATAACCGCGTAAGTCTAACAACTTAGTAAGTAAACCTCACACTTAGGCATGGCATTACCTCCATTAATACACCATTTAATAGGTTTTAGGGCTTTCAAAGCTTATGGTGTAAAACCGGCAATAATTACCTAAGTGTTTTAATGCAGAAAAGGCTAATACGTTATAAGTCATAACTCCCATACATGGTCTACCCGAGATATTACCCTTCTCAGTAGGGTTGGTGCTGTCAAGGGACCTATAATACAATGCCAGTGCCCCAGTCATTGTACAACATACTGAACGTAACATTTATGGCACGATCGAGTCCAACCTTGAGTGGCCCATACCAACTGATGACGTATGTCCTATAATGACCGAACCATTGGGAATTGTTGCACCAAGGTCACGAAACCAATGGATCCAAAGCCCCGTATAACATGATCGATGTCAAATATTATATATTTAACCCCCTTTAACTTATGTTTGTTAAGCTCTTAGCTTTGTTAATTTCTAATGTTTTGGTTAGTTTTGGTGTTTTAGTGTTCTGCAGGTTGTTAAGTTTCATTTGGAGCTAATGCCATCAACTCTGGGGCTTAAGACAGTTCAGGGAGCTTTGACAGCAAATTTGAGTCGAGCAATAATTCGCACCCGATGAGTCCCACCAAAACGGCCATATCTAGAGTTGTAGAACTCCGATTGGGGTGATCTTGGTGTCTTTGGAAAGCTAACTCAAAGATCTACAACTTTGTATTTCACATGTGAGAGCTAATTATGAAGGCATTGCGTTCGAAAGCACTGCGTGCATTTGAACACACTTATGCCCATCAAATGCCGAAATTCATGCATGAGTGCGATCGAACGCACCCATGGCAATCGATGGCACCTTATCTGACCTGACAGCACTGAAACCCTAAATTTAGCCTATAAATATCCCCCTTTCTCTTGTCAACGAACCGTACGTTTGGAAAACGCTTGGAGGTGCCCCTTGTGGCCTAAATCCTCCCCGTTCATCACTGTAAAACCCTCTAAACGTCATTTTATCATTTATTTTATTTAATGCTTTTAGTTGTTTTAATTTAGTCTCTTATTTTCCCTGACTATGGATTTGTTTATATATATTCATGTTTAGTTTATATTTTGTCTTTTAATTTAACGTTTATTCGATTCAATCACAATCTCGTGACAAGATTGTGATTGGTTGTTGTTTACGGATCGTTTATCGTCCAATATGCGTTGTGATTTATCCGGGTTACATCGGATAGTTTAAGCGAGTCCAATATCCGTTGTCGTCAAGGATACATCGGATGATTCGATCTCGGCTCAACATCCGTTGTGACCGTTTATGGGTTAATACATCATCGCATGATTTGACTAGATTTTGTAAAGGCAAAAGAACATGCATCGAGCTAGGCCGTACGACGGGTGTGTGGACTATCACGAGAATGGGACATACATTTTAGCCTAATTGTTTGATGGATGTGTGGATTAGCATGCTTATATGTTGATTAAATTGTGGTGAGGTAGATTAGGGACCTTAGCGTTTTTATTTATTTATTTTAATGCATTTTAATTAGGTTTAATTTTTTGCACACCAACTGTTTGATATTGGGACTAGGTTAAGATAGGATTATTTTAGGCACTTTAAAATTAGTTTTTAACAAACATGATTCTCTATGGGATTCGACCTCGCACTTGCACACCCGCTACACTGCTTAACAACTCGTGCAATTGGCGAGTACAATTAAATTTGTGCAACAACCAATGGATCCAAAGCCCTATATAACACACACATTTAACCATAATACGTAGTTTATATAGTAAGCCCATGGCCGTTCATACCACACGTACCGGCATACCATGTCTTACGATGCATCTTAATAGTTAATTAATAACGCAGTTACCGAGTAATTACAGAAAGTAGACATGCTCATATCATTCGCGTGGTTAGTCAACTAACATATCTCACGTTTTTGCGTAAAAAGGGTGTAAGTGTCTACTTACCTCGCACATTCAAGAGAATCCTCCAACAAAGCTAAGTCCTGTCATAACAGATACAAGACACCGTCATTCTAGGCCCTATTTAACCTAAAAAATGTAGCTAGGCTAAAGCATTCACGTGTAAAATTCAAAACTAGTACTTTGCCCATTGACCATACGTTGACCCCAATGGCGTACTTCCACTCAGTGTGTTAAGTACACCATTTTAAGATTCGGATAGTGCATGATCCCTATTTCACTTCTAGACCTCCAGACCTCCCCTAAGCAAATAAAAGAGCACATGCAATGTAAGAAATCACAACACAACGGAATTTTGAAAGAGTTCCTTGCAAACATTATCACTTTCAAGAAGAAACTTGATGAACACTTTTAAAACTCAACGAGGCATAAAATAAGGTCTATAACAGTGTTAAATATAAGGGAAACAAGGATTACCCCGAAGCTGAGCATGGACATGGTCTCTCCTCCTTGGAAACTCCTCTTGGAAGCACTCTTCCTCACCAAACTCTCCCTTAAAATGTGAGAAGGGTTCTGGCAGCCTAGGGGCACACCAGAGGGTGTGAATGGGCATGAGGAATGAGAGGTGGGGGTGGGTATTTATAGGGAAAATCCACCACTAACTCTCTATCAGACCAACGGATGTCCGGCAACCCTAGCGTACGTCTGGTGGTTCTTGTACAGTAGTCCAAAGAGTGTCTCGTATGTCCAGGTATTACCCAAAGGGTATTCAAAAAGTAGCGTACGTCTGGTGGTCCTACATATGTCTGCTAGTACAGTTTGCAGAGTGTATGTCCGGTGGTCCCCTCACATACGTCCGCACTACAGACAGTAGCGTACGTCCACTAGACCTAGCGTATGTCCGCCTCATGAGGATCAAGGTTTGTCTTTTATTTTCTAAGGGTTCAAAGTGTGTTATGGCTAACACTAAGGATCTTAGGCGTTGTCTAAGCAGCTCTATCAAAGGCTCTTGTTAAATGTTCTAGTGGAAAGGATCTCCTCAAATAAAAAGGTTATTTTTATCGGGGTATTACACATTATCATAGACTGCTTTTCTAAAAACTTAAACAAACTAAGAAAATAGCCAAACACTACTTTAAAATTTTAAATTTTAATGAAAACATAGAAAGAAACAAAAAATTAAAATGAAATTGCAAAAATTAAATAACTAGTAGAAAAATAAAATTAATCTAAACAAAAAAAATCAATTTGAACAAAAACAACAGTTCCCCGGAGATGACGCCAAAATTTGATGTACAAATTTAATGTACTCGCAATAGCACGAGTCGTGTGCATTGTAGCGTTGCGAAAGTATGAGATTGAATCCACAAGGAATCACGTTTGTAAAAAACCAATCTTAATTATCTAAACTAACTCTACTTTAACCTAGTTCTAAATGTCGAACATATGGTGTGCAAATATATAAACTAATCTAAATGTTTAAAAACAAATAAAGTAAAAACACTAAGGTCTTAGAATCCACCTTACCACATTAACATACATATGATCATATTTAGTTCATACATCCAAAATGATTATGCTTTTAGGCATATTATGTTTTCTATTACTTAGTTCATACATCCGTCTATCGATTAAGCACTATGCATGTCCTATTGCTATTATAAAATCTAGTTGAATCAACCGATGTATTTACCGTTAAAGAGTCACAACGGATATTTAATCTCAATAAAATTATCCACTGTATCGTTGATCATAGTGGATATTGAATCTCGATAGAATCATCCGATGTACCCCCAGATTGGAACACAATAGATATTGGACGTTTAATGAATCGTAAACAACAATCAACACAATTTTCTCACAAAACTGAATTGAAACGAACATACAAAACATTAAACGACGGATGGAGTTTAAACTAAACACAAAAGCATGTAGATAAATGAATGGTGAGGCTTCATCTTCAACCTTAGTTGAAGATTTAGCCTCAAATCATAAAAAAATAAAGGCTAATAAAATAAATGACGATTTAAAGGGTAAACAATGAAGAACAGAGAGGTTTCTGGCCTCCAAGGCGCCTCCCAAAATGTAATTTTGCAAAAATATACAAGAGGTCCTATTTATAAGAAAATAAATGCTGCCAGGTCATGTGGGTGAGCTTGATCGAACGTAGTACACTCGGGTGCAAGCCTTTGTGTGCTTGATCTCAGATGGTGCACTCAAGTGCACTCAACTGCTTAGAAATCCCATGGCACAACAATGGAAGTGATGGCTAGGGCAACACCGGAAATGTGGGTGAACGTGGCATGTGCTCAATCGCACCTCTTGTGCTCGAGCGCACTAGCAGAGACTCCAAATCTTCACTTTTAGTCCTTTTCACCCTTTAAACTGCGTATTGATGCTAATGACTTGCAACACAATAAAACACTAAAACTAACAAAAACATTAGAAAATAACTAAACTAAGAGCTTAACAAACATAAATTAAGGGGCTCAAATGTATAACATGCACGCACATCCACCAACAAGCCATAAGCACCCAAGTGCTACAATGCAAGGGAAGAGCTACAAGCCCAGTACGATCGAGCGCACTGACCATGCGCTCGAGCACACTTATCTGTCACATATGCCCTAGCGTCGTTTTTAGGGTTTTAAACCATAGAAGCCCCTATAAATACAACGTTAAGCTTAAAGAAAAGGAGTGTGGTGAAAAAGTCTGATTTTCTATAGTTTTTTCTCTCTTTAGTTTAATTTTCCTTAGTTTTAAATTTATTTTCAACAATCATGTGGAGCTAAATTCTCAACTAAGGTCGAAAATGAAACCCCACCGATGAAGAGTGACAACACTTTTGTAAGTCAATATCATTATGATTTTATGGGATTTTAAAGTTTCAAATGTTTTGCTTTAATTCAAGGGAATTTATATCTAAACACCTTGGGTAATCATTCCAAAAATTTTCAATCCTTAAGTTTTTGTTTTTTGACAATTTACTCCCTAGGTCAATCGAAATGACAATAAAATCTCTACCGTCAAAATTTTTTAACAACCGTTAGTTTGGGGCAAAGCATACTGTTTTACCTCATTGAAATATTGAGTTTTTTAATTTAATTTTAAAATTTAAATCTAAAAAAAATATTAGAAAAAGGAACACCAAGGGTGGCCAAACCACCTCTGGGGAAAATAGGGTGGCTAGCCACCCTGGTGTTTTTTTTTTTTTTTGATTTAAATTTTAAAATTAATATTTGAATGAAGTAAAACGGTGCATTTTGCCCTCAAACTAACGGTTATTAAAAATTTAAAGTCAAAGATTTTATTGCTATTTCGATTGACCGAAGGAGTAAATTATCAAAAAAAAATTGTATTAAAAAATTTGGATTACTTACCCAAGGTGTTTAGATATAAATTCCCTTAATTCAATTAAGGGAATTACTTTTGGATATCTATTGTAATTCCTGGATACATGTGATGTTTTAGGAGAATTTCATATAATTCTTTGCTTAGATCTTTATTAAAATAAAATTGGATATCTTTTTTTTTTTTTTTTTGTCCAACGGATACAATTGATTATTTGGTTAAATCTGGATATATTTTGTGATTTTATACAATGGATGGATACATTAGATCTTTTAATTGATGTGTGAAGCATAGCAACATATACATAAGATTTAATTACAAGAACTTCAAATTTTACTGATGAACATAGAATATGTTGTTCTGACATAGTGGGTGTGGATTCCACAACTTTAGTATTTTTATCTTGTAATTATTTTTATTTTATCTAGTTTATGTTTGTTTAATTTCAAAAATAAAAAATCTCTTGGGACTAGGTTAAAGTAAGATTGATTTACATAGAAGTTTATTTACACAAACACAATTCCTTATGGATTCGACCTCGCACTTGCAAAACGCTATAGTACAAACAAGTCATGCTCTTGCGCGTATCATTTAAAACTCACAATAAGTTTTTGGCGCCATTGTCGGGTAGTTGTTTGTATTTTTTAAATAAAATTTTTATTTAAATTGATTTTATTTTTCTACTAGTTATAATTAGCACTTTTGTTTTATTTTATGTTTGCACATTTATTTTATTTTATTTGTTTCTGCAAGTCTAATAAAAAAAAAAAGAAAAAGAAAAAGAAAAAAAAAAGAGAGAAGATTTTGTGTTTGGTTTGATTTTGCTGTTTTTTGTGAATTTCAATCCTTGCCCAGCTGCTCAAGCGCACATCAGTACACTCGAGTGCACTCAAGCACAAGGTAGCAAGGCAAGCTACACTTGTGCTCGCCTATTCCACGCCTACACTCAAGCGCACAGCAGACACACACTCAAGTCACTTAGTCACTTATGCCTCTTGGCTTTCAAAGACCAACACCAATAGGAAACTGCATCTGCAAGCACCCATTGTTTCACAAGTTCAAGCACACGTATGCAGTATGCAGGACCACTAACAGATCAGCGCATCTACACATGATCCCATCCTGCCTGCCCTCAAGCGCACCTTCACAGACTGCACCAAAATAGACTAGTACCTAAAATTTTGCCAAACTTACGCTTGGTCTGTTTTGTGAGTTTTTTAGTTCTGTTTTTTATTTTTGGTATTTTTATTTAGGCTTGTGTTTCTGTGTTATTTTTCATTTTTGTTTATTTTATTTCTTTAAAAAAAATGGATATTGTTTTATGTGGGATATTTGCATTTTCAAGAGTGGGAGTGAGCATGTATTATTTGAATGATTTTAATTGGTTGCAACATGTTCCAACTAGTTGTAGAACAACCGCTCCTATTAACTCATCTCACCATTTTAACCCACATGAACCATGTTCATACTGCTCCAATCCTCATCATCAGGTTGGAAATTGTCCATCCTTTGGACAATTTTCCAATTTTTCATATGAGCAAATGAACACCAATTTCTCCAGTTCGGGGTTTGAATCAAATTCCAATTTTTACACCCCATACTAGAGTAACCATTCTAATTTCTCATGGCAAGCTTATGCTATAGGAAATTGTGCTCCCCAATCTTATGAACTGCATAATTCTGAATATCCGCAGTTTGACAACCGATCTTCCATGCCTTCATCTTGCAATTGTCCTCCTCAAGAATCATTAGTGAAAAAATTTCCAACTGCTCATGTTGACTTAGAGGAGGGAGCAAACCAACTCATTGTAGCTAGGCGTGCCCATACCTAGCCTCCTCACACTCACGCACCTCATAAGTCATGTTCATATTGTTATCATCCTTCTTACGGGATACATGATTGCCCATACATTAACCTTTACATGATTGATGAGGATGATGCTAACAAGTCTACATATGAGCATGTCCAAACCACCACCACATTTGGGAGTAAGGAAAAAGTTGTCAAAAGGGTGGAAGAAAAAAAGGAGCAAATTGAGCCCTCGCCAACTCCAAATTTGTTCAATGACAAAGAAGTGAGTACTGAATCCCTCTTGAGCACTTCATGAACCCCAAGCTTCAGTTCTTCAATGTCTCAAAGAACCCTCTCATGCCAAACTTCGCAAGGATCTTTACACACAAGGTCACAAGTTTATTGCAGTTTCCCAAATAATTAACTAAGCTTAGGTAGCTTAGTTAGAGGGTTAATTTGGGTTTTGGGCCACTAAGGACACTAGAGGGGAAATTTAGACTTTTGGACTGGACGTACGCAAGTTTGGCATACCTACGCACTTGTTTTTAGTGCGGATGTACGTGGGGGAACCACTGTACGAATGCTCTGCAAATAATACATGGACATACACTACTTTTTAGAATACCCTTTGGATAATGCATGAACGTATGATACAACCTTCGGACTGCTATGCAAATAGTACTGAATGTAATCTAGGGTTGGCAGATGCCTGCTGCTTTTCTAAAAGTTGGTAGAAACCCACAGCTATAAATACCCCCTACCCCTCATGATTTCTCATGCTCTCTCAAGCCCCCAGGCTACGAAAATCCTTCTTTGAGTGTGTGTTTTGTGAGTTTGTTAGTTTTCGATGCTAACGGTAAGGAACTTCTTGAAGTTTCACTTTAAGGAGGTAATACCCTTGTGCCTAGTTCATTTTTATGTCATTATACTGCTTCAATGTTGTCTTACATTGTTAGTTTAGCTTTAGCTAGGTTGTGCTTAAAATCTTGACTAGGTTAGCATTTATTTTGGCTTAACTTGATTTTGTATGCATGGAGGTTTCATTTTGAGTTAGGAAACCTTAGGAATCCTTTAATAGCCTTAGAATGTGGTTTTAGAGACTAGGAGGATGCATGGACACTATAGTGACCCAAATATTTAACTAAGCATAAGTGGCTTAGTTAAAGGGTTAATTTGGACTTTAGGTCACTAAGATCAGCTAGAAGGGCATTTTGGGAAATCAGACTTCTGGACCGAATGTACGGTGGTCCCCCACTAGACATCCACTGACAGAAAGTACAATCGTACTCTGTGAATAGTCAAACGTACGCTACTTTTCAGAATACCCTCTGAGTAATACATAGACGTACAAGACAGCCTTTGGACCGCTGTACAATAGTACCGGACGTACACCCTTAGGACCAGACGTCCACTACTTTTTGGCCCTATAAATACCCTCTCGCCCATTTCACACCATTCTCACCCCTAAACCCCCCCTCTT
Source organism: Carpinus viminea (assembly GCA_013348765.1). Taxonomy (NCBI): domain Eukaryota; kingdom Viridiplantae; phylum Streptophyta; class Magnoliopsida; order Fagales; family Betulaceae; genus Carpinus; species Carpinus viminea. The sequence goes on from CP054674.1 coordinate 18,804,659, forward strand.
CGTCCCTAGGCTGCTAGTAAGCCGTTTCGTGAGTGTTTGTGAGGTTTCATGAGTGGTTCGGTGTTGCTGAAGAAGGAACTCTTGAGGTTTTGCTTAAAGGAGGTAATGCTCGATTTTCTTAGCTTTTTAATACGTCATTACGCTGCTTGATTATAGTTCTATATTGCTGGTTGTAGTTGTTAGCTTAGTTATGCTTTTATCTTGCTTAGGCTAGCGTTTTGTTAAGCTTAGTGTTGTTGTCTTCGCATGGAGGTTATAATATGTGTTAGGAGGCCTTAGGAAGCCTTGTTGGCCTTTTGAGTTGGAGGATAGGCGGACAGTGGAGAGAAAATAAGGTTCTTCCTGAAAGACGTCGGAGCAGACGTACGGTCTCATGACTGAATGTACGACCCGTCATGGCACAGTGGACGTAAGGCCTCGAGCCTGGACGTACGGCCAGAGTGTTACAGGGAAACCATATTTTCACTAGTTGTCCCATAGCTCATGTTTACTTGTTTTAGAGTTGTGCTTTATAGAACTGATGATAAGTCTTTTCTCAGTATTCGAGGTTATGGAGCCTCAAGGGAATTACATGGAGGAGCTTTACGGCCTGGGTGAGTACAAACTCACATGGATGCTTTGTTGTTACTTTTCTTACATTGCACGTATTTTGTATATATCAAACATGCATGTTTTGCAACTCTCATGAAATACATTTCGGAACTACGGGGAACTTTCTTTTGTGAAAACGTGTGTCTGTTAACAAGATAATAATGAGACTTGTAAAACTGTGCATGTAAAAGACTTATAAGACTAATTGCATCGTAAGACATGGTACACCAGTACGTGCGATATTAATGGCCATGGGCGTACTATACGGGTTAGCTTTATGGTCAATGTGTGCGTGTGTGGGGGCTTTGGATCCAATGACTCGTGACCAATGATGTAGCCATTCCTAATGGATGGTCACTATAGGACGGACGTCATTAGCGGTGTGGGTCACCCGGGGTTGAACTCGGTCGTGTCGCTAGTGTTTTGTATGGTATGTTTCGTACAATTGTTGGGGCACTGGCATTATACTATAGGTCCCTCAGGACAGCGTCAACCTTGCTGAGAAGGGGTAATATCTCGGGTAGACCATATTGTTAAACTATTACTTTTACTCATGATTATCTATATATATATCACCTACATGATAACTGTCATCTCATAATGCTGCATGTGTTTTATAATAAAATAGTCCACAAATTAATGACAGGTACGTCATGTGGATTTCTACTCACTAAGTCGTTGGACTTACCCTTGTATTATTTCCCTTTTTTCTCCATATGTACGATTATGCTGTTATAGATAGTGGATACTGTGAAGCATCTGGTTCTTGTGGAGGATTCGATCCAGGAGATGCTTGAGGACTTATTGCAAGCTTAAGTGGGTACTCATGGTAACTAGTACTTTTGAGTTATGTTGTACACATTAGGGCTTGATGCATGCTTACTTGCTTATTAAGGATTAGCATAGATCCCTTGTACTAATGTATATAATATGATTTTCGCTACTTTGATTAGACGCTCTGGTTATACTAATTAATGTTTATAGTATTTTATTACTTTCGTTGCTTAGTATCCTCTGTTTTTGAGGAGTAGAGGTCCCGGAGGTCTTGTTCGGAGTGGAACAAGGCTAGGAGACGAACCGTTGAATTAATTACCAGTTAATTAATTCTCGGGGCGTTACAAACACAATGAGGTTCTCCCTAAAAACCTCAAACCAGACATATGGTCTAATATGATCTAGGGAACATTGTTTAGACTATCCATCCGATAGCTCATATTTTCTTGTTATAGTGTGGTTTCAGTAGAAATAGGACTAATAAAAAGTTTTTCACAGATTTGGGAAAACTAGATCATTTGGAATACTCAAAGATTGTATATGACCTAGGTGAGTTCTAACTAACATAATGCTCGCTGTTATTTTTCATGCATTGTATGACTATTTTATGTACCAAAAACATGCATATTTGCAACTCTCACAATTTTATACTTGTTGCATATGAACTCTAGCAGTTTTTTAGAGAACATTGTGGAGAATATGTTAAGAAAGTGTGACTTGTAAAATCATGCATGTAAAATACAAACAAGATAATTTTGTATTGTATGACATGGTACACTGGTACGTGCAGGATAACAGCCATAGGCTTACTATACATGTTAACTTTGTGATCAAATGTGAGTGTTATATAGGCCTTGGATCCAATGGTTGTTTTATGGCCGATACAGCCTTAAGTACGGTCATTACCGGATGAATATCATTAGCGGTGTGGGCCACTCGAGGTTGAACTCAACCATGCTGCTAGTCTTATGTACGATAGCAAACAATATCTGGGACACCAGTGTTATATTACAGGTCCCTCGAGATAGCGTCAACCCTACTAGGAAGGGGTAATATCTCGGGTAGACCATACTATTAAATTATGAATGTCGTTTTATATCATATGCATATATTATATATCTATATCACAACTATGTAAAACTGTCATGATGGAACTGTTGCATGCTTTATAAAACTAGAGTTCATTACTAAACTAGCATAAGCATTATCTGTGTTAATATTCACTAAATCTAAAACTTACTCCTTTATTTTACGTTTCCTCCGTCATTACAAATATCTATACGGTTTAGCTATCCTGGAAGAAGATGCAATCAAAGCAAACTTGGGTTATTGCACAAGATCTGATTCGGGTCATTTTTTAGGACATTAACCCAGTATGGTTGAAGTCTATGTGGGATGATGAAGTAACCACCAGTACTAATATGATCAAGATTTTAATCTTGTTAGCTCTTCTTAAGCTTAGTGTTTGATCTGTTGATCATTTGTAAGACAATGTTATGATGTTGTTGTGGGTTGTAATCCTATTTTGGTGACGGTCTGATGACCAGTATATTTGATGACTATCTTAATACTATGAGGTTTTATATTTACTCATGTATATGCTTGTATGGATGTTAAATTATTGATCTCTATTTCTTATAATTTTAGAAAGTCTTCTGCTGAGAGATGAACTATAGAGTCAATTACTAGTTAATTGATTTGTCCATCAGGGTCGTTACATCTTGGAACCATGTTCCTAAGAAGATCCTTCAAAGCAAGCAACTATGCCACCTGACACGGTGAAACATCACTCCAGAGGGCTATCAAATTCTTAAGAAGAAAGGGTGAAAGGGATTGGTTGGACACTAAAATGATTGGGGAAGGGTGTGGCATTTTTTTTGAATTTTCCGCACTTCATTTCTGATTTCTTTTCCTTTTGTCATTTTATTTTGTGTCATTTCATTTTTGTTTTTAATAGCAATTGATCTGATGATGCTTGTTCTGTGAGAAAATTTGTTGTTAGTGTTTTTTGTTACAGGTGTTTTGGTGTTCAAGTTTGGGGGACACCCTAACCTTTGCACATTCCAATTTTCACATCCCATGGTACTGTATCTCTTGCCACATTGAGGACAATATGCCATTTAAGTTTGGGGGTGTAGAAAAATACACCGTCTATTTGTTTGTTTGTGTCTGTTTGTTTTGTCAAAAAAAAAAAATATTGATTGAGCATGAGTTAGCATGAGTTACACTATAACTTTGGTTTGCATTGCATTGGTTTGTTTAATATCTTGAACCCATCATCATCATTAAGAATTTGAGTCTTTTGACTCATGTTTGGCTTAGTTGGGGTTCACATGTTTGAGTTGATCATCACAAGCACATTAGCATAAAATCTGTGAGGTATGAGATTTGAATTGAATGGTGTGTACTTTGAGATTTGCATAATGAATTGTTGATGAAACCATAGCTTGAAAATAGTAAAAAATAAATAAAATAAAACAATTAGTTGAGTTTCTCATTGAGTAACTAGACCTCTTGCCTCATTAAGCATTGAGTGTTCGCGTAAAAGATGTGAAATTCAATATTGTTGGTTGTATGGTTGGTTTGGCTTCGTAGCCTTTTTTACTTGAGTCATTAAACACTTAGGGATGTTTCTACATCTAGTGCCCTAAAACCATCTGGTTTGGGAGTCACTGGCCCAACATTTACTACATAGGTCACTTAGAAAGCTTAAGGGAGCCGAACATTGCACAACCTACACAAAAAAATAAAAATAAAAATGACTTAAGCCTTGGTTGTTTTCATCTAATAGAATTCCCATGAATTTTGAGACACACAAACTTGAGTAAATTGAAGCCTCATGATTTTATGTTAATCTCACTTTGTACTTAGTGAAGCATGTGTTGTCCTAATTGCCCACTTATGAGCGAATTGATTTTAGATATCCTAATGATGTGATTGTGGTGTTTGTCTTACTAAGCATGCTCATGACTAAGAGCCATTTGTTTGTATGGATATTCATTCTTGTCAATAATATAGTGCTAAAAAATGTTAGTGGGTGTTTGATGTGCAAATTAACTTGCACTCGCAATAGTACGAACCGTGAGGTCGTATAGTGTGCAAGGTGCAGGATCGAATCCACAAGGAACGGAGCGTTTGCTTAAGAAATTAATATCGCAATTAAACTAACTATACTTTAACCTAGCTCCGAATAGTTTCAAGAACACTAAATTTGCAGTAATTTAAAAACTACACTAAGGAAAGGTTAATGTATGGAAAAACGACTAAGGTTAAAGATTAGCCTTACCCCGGATCAAAAGTTAACTTAATACATTAAATACCAATTTTTCCGTCTTAGAAGTTAAAACCCTTCAACACAACTCTATTGTCGTCATTTGATACAAGTCAAACCTAAACAATATGTTTACCGTTAAGGAGCTACAACAAGTAATTGCTTATTGATAAAATCATCCACTGTATCCTTGGATCACAGTGGATATTGAATCAATAATTATTACTTGTCGTGCACACGGCTTGGAACACATTGTAGGATGACTGTGATTGCATCAAAGATGACAACCATTTAACTATTTGTCACGGAAATTAAATGACGAGTGTAGAAATTAAATGACGAAAATTAAGAGCATTTAATGTAAAAGCAAGAATATAAACGCTTCTGGGTAAGGCATCATCTTCAACCTTAGTTGAAGAGTTTAGCCACCATTAGATAAAATAAAGCGAATAAAATGAAAGAATGCATAAAATAAATTTTAGAGTAAGTGTTTACAAATAAAATGGCGAGAGTGGCCAACAATGGCAAAACACTCTAAAAATCGCCCAAAGAAAAACTATCTCGACCAAATGACCAAGGGGGCCTATTTATAGGCATGCTGGATAAAGGCCTACGTTCGAACGCTGGTCATGCATTCGAACGCACCAATTATCCACGATCGAGCACGTAGCATACCGATGCAGATAATCGCCAGCCGGCTTTGAGGCGCTGTCGACTGATCGTTCGTCCTCGCCTGAAGGATTCGCGCGGAACGCTTGATCATGCGCTCAACGCACTTCAGGAATCTTCTCATCATTTTATGTCCATTTTTGCTCCCTCGATCAAGACGTGATGTAAGGGCCTATTTATTACAAAACACACAAAACAAGTCAACTTATTGAATATTAACAAAGCTAATGGCCCAACAAACATAAACTAAGGGGTGTGAAAGAGCACTCAATAGCACTCATCAAATACCTCCAAACTTACATTTTGCTAGTCCCTTAGCAAAACAAAGAATGAAAACACCATAAACATAAGTCCGCTTTGTGGGAGAACGGTTGCATTGAGCGATGCAACAAGCCTTTTTAAACCTCTAGGAGTTCCCTAGAGGATGAGTGAAGTCTCGTGAGGGTTTTTCAGAATGATACCCACAAACATTTGTGCAAACATTTCATTCTCAATCATGCAATAATATAACAATCATGGCTTAAATTCAAGAACAAGCTTAATCACAAAACGCCATCTTCACAATTTTCAAGGAATTTTAATCAGGCTACAAACATGGCAAACTGAGATATCACAATAATCAATTCTAGTGAAAGTGAATTCAACACATAATCATGGGATTTCAACACTAAACTTATTCATGCATGCTTTGACACTCAAATTCATCAGACCACTCATCGGAAACAATAACCAAGGTTTATTTCAAATTTTTTTTTTATTGCATAGCTCCCTTGTTGACCCATGTATCAAGCGTTAGGTCAATGACTCCCAAACCAGAAGGTTTTAGGGCATTAGGTGTAAAGACACCCCTAAGGACCTACTAACTCGAGTAAAAAAGGCTACAAAGCTTTGCTAATCAAATTTAACTTCTCACTTTTTTACGCAAATGCTCAATGCTTACTGAGGCACAAGATTTGGTTACTCGGTGGAAAGCTCAAAATGATCATCATTTTTTTTTTTTTGAAGATAGACCATGGTTATTTCCCAACATGTTATCCAATTGTATTTAAACTTACAAAACTAGCATGACCAAACTCAACATTTAATCCCGAAGACTACGTGCCAAATGAACTCGTGAAAATCAAATTGAAATGCAATATCTCAAGTTTTGCCAAAGAAAGTAACACAATCAAAATTCCTTCACAAAGTAATCATGTGTTCATAAAATTAAGCTCACAAGGAAAATAAACCATAATCAAAATAAAGCGCATAATAGAAAATAAAATGTGCACAACATGATAAAACACCCCCAAACTCAAATCTACTTACCGCCACGATTATGCGGATAAAGAAAATACAACTGTAGTGCAAAGGGGGTATGAAAAATAAACCAAGACGTCACAAAGATGTCACGGGGCTGGTGGTGGTGCAAGGTCCCGCTGCGGAGGCATCCCATGATGGCTCGAACATCTCCTGGACCTCGAGCCTGTCCTGACGAGCGTCCCTCTGTAAGTCTGCGATCTGAAATCGTATGTCCACGAGGGTCTCCTGGAAATGTAATAGGTCCAAGCGTCTGATCATGATCCCCTCCTCATACTCCTCGCTCTGCCTCAGCTCCTCCGCTCTGCCGCTCTCTGCTCAACGCCATCTCGAATGTCCATGGGCTCGCGCACTGGTGTGGCTGCTGTGGTTGTGGCAGCTCTGGGCATGTGGGATGACTCGCCAGATCGGGCCAAAGTATGGGCTCTCATGATAGGCCCGTCGGTAGAATCGCCTTTAATCCCTTTCTTCCTCAGAATATGAGTGACGAGAAAAGGAAAAGGCAAGCCCAGTCTTCGTGTGTACTGCTCCCGATGGTGCACTCCATCCCAGAATTTCGGAATCTACCACCATATGATCTCGGGAATGGAGCACCAGAAACCCCTATGGAACGCATACAGCATCGAGGAAAGATCCTCCTCTTGTCTTCCCCAAAGGACACACCTATAAAGCACCATGTCTATGAATAAAAGATTTCGAGAATCTTCATTTTGCTGGCTACATTTCGATGACCGTTCGCAAATTGCCCATCACACATATCGGCAACAATGTCCTTGACAGTGAGCATGGGAGGGCACTCGAGCCAAGGAATATCCATCTCAAGAGGCTCATGGCTGCACTTGGTAACAGCCGCCACGTCGGCAATGGTCACTCTACTTCTTCCGTCAGGAAGAGAAAAGCATCATCTGGTCGTACTCACCTCAAATTCTCATAGAATTCTCGACTAGGCGCTCATAAGCGGTGGAGGCGCTTGAAAAGTCTCTTTAACCCCGTCTCTTCAGTTCTTGAATGCCCAATCGTTGCCTCATTATTGGAGAACTCCTCTTTGATGGCAAAGGTGTTCTCCAATAAGAGCTCTGACTCTCAATGGGGCTGGCGACCATGCTTTGGGTCCCAGTGGACCGAGAAGAGGTGCCTTGGCCTCTAGGCATTGTGGAAGTTGGTTGGGGCTTTTGTCGAACACTGGTGGCCCAAAAAATTAAGGGTTTGAGAACCCTTTCAAATCAACCCAACCCCTGCAAAAACAACTCAAAACCAACCCAAACAATATGGGGCACAATCCAAAATGGATTTGTGCCCAAAATCAACAAAAAATGAAAAAAAAGGAAAATTTGGAAAAATGGGTTTTGGAAAAATGGGGAAAAATTGAAAAAATGGCTAATGGGCGGCGGTGGGTGGTTGGCGGAGAAAGGCCGTGGGACGAGTTGGTGTGGTGGGAGGGATGGGCGGCGGTGATTTTGGATGTTAGGAGGTGAGGGGGAAGGAGAGGGGAGGTAGATGGGGAGAAATGGGGAAAAGGGAAAAATGACCTAAAATAGGTCACGAGCCCAGCTCAAGTCGTTCGAACGCACAGTGCTCGACGCACTTTCGTGCACGCTAAATGGGCAACGTTCGAACTTATAGGGTAAGTTTGACCGCAAGTGTGCTGAGTGTGTCGTGTGCTGGGTGTGCATCGAACTTACCACGCATGAAGTGAATGAGCGCGCATGAGTGTATGGTGTGTACTTACACGTGAAGTCGACGACCAAATAGCAGTGTAAGAAATACTTGATACACCACATAACGTAATTATGAGTACGCAACGCAGAAGACAAAATAAAAAAATTTTACAAAAAAATTTACACAAAAAAAACAATATACAAGATGTTCACAAAACACACAAAAAGAATATTTACAAATATTTACAAAAACACACAAAACAGTATAGCATAAAAGAATGCTTTCCCAAATTTGACTAAGAAAATAAAGCAATAAACATAATGAGGGGTGCCTCCACAAGCGCTAAGTTTAACGTCTTCAGCCGGACTGTGATATGAGACTACATCACTCAGTGTAAATCGGATCCTCCAAAAGAGTAGCCTCAATCTCTGAACTCCTCAACTCCAAGAATGGTTTAACCCTTTGTCCGTTTACCTTAAAAATGTTACCATTCTTGGGATCCTCTATCTCGATGGCCCCATGAGAAAATATACTCCTAATGATGAATGGGGCCACCGGATTTCAATTTGCCGGAAAAAGATGCAACCAGAGTTGTAAAGAAGGACTTTCGACCTGGCTCAAAAGATCTCCTCAAAATGCCCTGGTCATGAACCTTCTTCATATGTTCCTTGTACTTCCTCGAACTGTCATATGCATCATTCCTCAACTCCTCTAATTCAGTGAGTTGGAGCTTCCTTTGAGAGCCGGCCTTCAAGAAATTGAAGTTCATCTGCTTGATGGCCCAGTATGCCCGATGCTCCAACTCGACGGGAAGATGACAAGCTTTCCCGTACACCAACCGATAAGGTGACATCCCAATCGGTGTTTTATATGCCGTCCTGTAAGCCCACAAAGCGTCATTCAATCATGAAGACCAATCTTTTCTGCTAGGGTTCATTGTTTTCTCCAAAATGTGTTTGATCTCACGATTTGACACTTCAACTTGCCCACTCGTCTGTGGGTGGTAAGGGGTGGCAACCTTGTGTGTGATGAAATACTTCTTCATCAGCTACTCAAAAATCCGGTTGCAGAAATGTGTACCACCATCATTGATAATCGCTCTATGTATACCAAACCGAGCAAAAATCATGTCCTTCAAAAATTTGACCACAACTCTGTGGTCATTGGTCTTGCATGCAACCGCCTCCACCCATTTGGACACATAGTCCACATCAACCAAAATATACAGAAACCCAAAGGAGTTTGGGAAAGGTCTCATGAAATCGATGCCCCATACATAAAAAATCTCAACTATCAATATGGGATTGAAGGGCATCATATTTCTCCTTGAAATACTCCCGAGTTTCTGACAACGCTCACATGAAGTGCAATAAGCACGAGCATCTGCAAACATGGTGGGCCAATAAAATCCACACTGCAAAATCTTTGTAGCGGTTTTGTTTGCACTGAAATGGCCCCCACATGCATGATCATGACAAAAGGAGATGACATTAGTTTGGTCAAATTCAGGTATGCATCTCCTAATGATCTGATCGGGACAATACTTGAACAGGTAAGGATCATCCTAAAGAAAGGTTTTCACCTTGGACAAAAATTTGACCTTATCTTGTCGCCCCCAATGCAAAGGCATTTGGTCGGTAACAAGATAGTTTACTATGTCCGCAAACCAAGGTGCGGGATTGTGAGCAATGTGCATCAACTGCTCATCAGGAAAGGTCTTAGAGATGGGAGTGGCATCCTCAGTGAAATCTATGGTCAATCTAGACAAATGATCAACCACCACATTCTCTATCGCTTTCTTATCCCGGATTTCTATGTCAAACTTTTGCAGCAGCAAAATCCATCTGATCAAATAGGATTTAGCATCTTTCTTGGAGAAAAGATACTTCAATGCCGCGTGATCAGAAAAGATAATGATTTTAGATCCTAATAGATAGGATCTAAACTTGTCCAGCGTAAAAACGACTGCCAACAACTCCTTTTCTGTGGTGGAGTAATTGAGTTGTGCGTCGTTCGAGTCTGCTTCGCATAGTAAATCACATGGGAAGTTTCTCAATTGCCCCAGAGCCCCAAATGCTTTCACATTCATCATCAAATTCAAATGGGGTCTCTTTGGCCAACAACCTACACAAGGGCCTGGCGATCTTGCTGAAATCCTTGATGAATCGCCGGTAGAACCCTGCATGGCCCAGGAAGGAACGAATTTCCTTCACAGTACGTGGGGGTGGAAGGTTAGAGATCAAATCTACCTTCACCTTGTCAACCTCAATGCCTCTCTCGAGATATGACATGCCCTACAATCCCGCTTAACCATAAAATGGCACTTTTCCCGAAGCACGAGGTTTTTTCTCTTTACATCTCACTAACACCAAGTGAGAGGTCCACACTCTGAAAAGATGATCCAAGATGGAGAAGTCATCCATGAAGATCTCCATAAATCGCTCTACCATGTCGGAAAAAATCGATCATGCACCGCTGAAAAGTAGCAGTGCATTACCATTAAATGGCATCTGACGGTAGGCGAATGTCCCAAAGGGACATGTGAAGGTAGTCTTCTCCTGGTCTTCGGGGTCCACTGGGACCTGGTTATATCCTGAATAACCATCCAAGAAACAGTAGTATTTGTGCCCAGCTAAATGCTCCACCATCTGATCGATGAATGGAAGAGGAAAGTGATCTTTCCTGGTGGCAGCATTCAACTTCCGGTAGTCAATGCATACTCTCCATCCTGACTGAACACGAGTTGGTACCAACTCGTTGTCCTAGTTCTTTACTACCGTCAATCTAGCCCGCTTGGGCACAACATGTATCCCAGCATCCAACAGCTTGATTACTTCTGCTCTCACAACTTCCTGCATTGCTGGGTTGAGTCTTCTCTGTGGTTCCCTCGATGGTTTGGAATTATCCTCCAAGTGTATCTTGTGCATAACCAACGAGGGACTGATTCCCTTGATGTCCTCAATCGTTCAGCCTATAGCTTCCCTATGTTCTCTCAAAACTCCCAACAATTCCTCCTCTTGAGAATCTATCAAGTATGAAGCTATAATCACTGGCAAAGACTCAGCTGGACCTAGGAACTTATACTTAAGACTATTAGGTAAAGGCTTAAGTTCCTTCTTCGGGGGATCAGGTACTGCTGTCTCCTTCTTTTCTTTGCTCTCCAAAGGAGCTGTCTCCAAAAGTGCCTCTGCTTGCTCCATCAGTTTATCCAAATCTAAGTCTTCACCAAACTGAGCGAGGCATGCTTCTAGGGGGTTTTCTATGCTTGATTCTTCTATTACTTCATCTAGAATCTCCTCAATCAAGCATACTTGATTCATCTGGTCATAATCAGTGGTTGTTTTCGATGTGAAAAATATTCAATTCCACCGTCATATTACCAAAAGAAATCTTCATGACCCCCGACCTACAGTTTATCAGGGCGTTAGCCGTAGCTAAAAATGGTCACACTAAAATCACAGGGATCTCAGTTCCTATCACCTGAACTGGCTCTGTGTCCAAAACAATGAAATTCACGGGGAAATAAAATTTGTCCACCTTAATCAGAACGTCCTCAACTATTCCCCGTGGAACCTTCACAGACCGGTCAGCAAGTTGCAGTGTCATGGTTGTGGGCTTCAGCTCTCTTAGCCCTAACTGCAAATAGACCGAGTAGGGCAACAAATTTACACTTGCTCCTAAATCCAACAGTGCCCTCTCGATCTGGCTAACTCCTATCATGCAAGTGATTGTAGGACATCCGGGGTCCTTATACTTGAGGGGTAACTTGCATTGTAGGATAGCACTGACCTGCTCGATCATGAATACCTTTTTAGGGACATTCGTTTTTCTCTTCACTGTGACCAAGTCCTTCAAGAACTTGGCATAGGAATGGATTTGCTGGATGGCGTCCAAGAATGGAATATTTATTCGGACTTGTTTGAACACCTCCAGAATGTCCTCTAATTTCCCTCCATTCCTAGGCGCTTGTAATCTTTCAGGGTATGGTGCTTTTGGCACAAGCGCACTAGGAGGTTCCTTTACAACTGGGGTGACAGTAAATGGCTCAGCATCTCCTTCCTCTTGATTGTCACCTTCTTCCTCTTTCTGCTCTTCTTCCTCAACATCTTCTTCTGGGTTCACCACCTTATTGTCAACTCTCTTCCCTGACCTCAAAGTGACAATCGCTTACACATACTTTTGATTTGATGAATTTCCACATGCTTTAGGATTATTCACTACTTGGCTAGGGAACTTTCCCTTGTCCCTCTCACCCAGGTGATTCACTAACTGTCCCATCTGCATCTCCAACTTTGAGATCACCTGGGTGTTCACCATGGTAGACTGCCTTATGTCACTTATTGATTGACCAGTCATTTTCATAAAATCTCTCATGGTATCTTCAAGTGACTGGTTTGATGAGGTTGGGGCTTGGTTGGGGGCTTGATAAGATGATGACGCTGGCTGAGCTGAGTGTCCTTGATTTGGGTAAGAAGAAAATCCTGGGGGATAATGTGGTGCTCCCCCTTTATTGGTGTTGGGTTGATTCTGTTTCCAAGAAAAATTAGGGTGATTTCTCCACCCAGGATTATATGTTTCAGAATATGGCCCACTGGAAGGCTTTTGAAAGCTGTTGAAAGCGTTCACCTGTTCCATCTCAAAAACTGTCATTGATGGACAATTCTGGGCTTGGTGCATAGGGCTAGCACAGAACAACTCTCTCTACAGGAATGTGTTTACGGCATTTCTGCTTTCCTACACTCACCGTCAACCTTTTTCAATCGCATCCATCCTTTGAGTCAACTCTTGCTAACCTTTTAGCTCCAGGATGCCTCCTCTCTTGTCCTTCCGGGCAGATTTATCACAACAACTGGAGAAATCCCAGATTTGTGTGTTGGCGCAATTTTTCCAAAGCTTTGTATGCCAAATCTCCGTCAAATTCATGTCCCACCATTCATAGTTCAATCATGCTACGGTTGGTTTGAGACAAACCTTGGTAGAAAAATTGAACTAGACGCCATTTCTCATATCCGTGGGGTGGACACTTCATCAACATATCTTTAAATCTTGTCCAACACTCCGTGAATTTCTCGTCCTCATCCTGAGAAAATGAACTAATTTCCTTTCTCGCATCATTTACTCTGGACATTGGATAGAATCTATGGTAGAACTGTTTCAATAGTTCTTTCCAGGATGTAATAGAACGAGGTGCTAAGGAATCCAGCCATTCAGTAGCTCTGTCATGAAGGGAGAAAGGAAAAAGTTGAAGATTGACTGATTCCTCTGAGAAGTTTTGAAATTTGGTTGTGGCAATTATACTCCCAAACTTCTTAACATGGGAATAAGGGTTTTCATGATCTAAGCCATAGAAAGATGGTAACATCTGAATCACATGTGGCTTAAGATCATAATGAGTGGCATTAGTTGGTGGTAACACTATGCAAGAATGGGTACTGACCGCAGTAGGTGCGAACAGTTCATGTAATGGTGTCGTGAAATCCAACTCATACATATGTCTATGCTCCCCGTTCCCAGCTCTCGCATCTTTGAATTCCTCGTTTTCCTCTTCCTCATCCCTTCGATTTTCTTCATGCTGTTCCACCCATGGCTCCCTTTGATTATCTCCCATCTTAGCTCAAGCTCGACGCGCTCTCCTAATGTTTCTTTCTAAGTCGGGATCTAGTGGTGTTAATTCTAAGTTCAAGGATCGCCGACCATGCATAAACTAACAAAAATTTAACTAGAAACTAAGGGAAAACAGCAAGCTAGATAAGCTAAAAAGATGCAACAAAAATAACAGAAAAACCAGAGGAATAAGACAGCAAAAACAGAAGAAAATATACATGAATAAACAGGAGAAACAAAACTAAAAACAGCAATATATGCAGCAAAATAAAAAGCTAAAACATATTGAACACTAATCTATCTCAAACAAGTAAACAAAAACCAATTGAAACAAATATAAACAGATGCAGTAAAAACATAACCAGTAATAAAAACAGAGAACAAAAATTAGCTAAAATAAAAAACAGCAATAAAAAAAAAAAGCAAGCTAATCTAAACACCTAGTAATTAAAACTAGTTAGCTAAAACAAAAACACATGCAAAGAATCTAAGAGCGAAAAATAACTAATCACAGCACTCAAAATAGACAGTTTAAACAACTAAAATAAGTCTAACAATTAATTGAAACTAAAAAAATTTAAAAACAGAACATACTGCCTTTGTTGATGCAGGAAGCAGAGGTGCGCTCGAGCGCAGGACAGCACGTTCGTTCGCACAGCAGCAAGAATATGGCAGTTTTTCTCAAGTGCGTTCGACCGCAACTCGAGTGCGTTCGAACGCAGAGATGCACTGCGTCTCTGACAAGGGTCCGTGCTCGCACGCAGATGCGTGATGGGCGTTCGCAATGTCCCCGGAATAGGCAGCAGCTCGTTCGTAAGCATTGCGTTAGCGATGCGATGCTTGATGTGTCAGAAACAGAAACAAAACACTAAAAAGGCTAAAAGATCAATCTAGAAATTAACGAAAATAAACTGAAACATAAAATAAAATATAAACAGTATAAACAATGCAAAAAAATAAAAACTAGTAGAAAAATACAATTAATTTAAAAACAATATTAACTAAAACAAAAACAACCGTTCCCCGGTAACGGCGCCAAAATTTAACGTGCAAATTAACTTGCACTCGCAATAGTACGAACCGTGAGGTCGTATAGTGGGAGGTGCAGGATCGAATCCACAGGGAACGGAGCGTTTGCTTAAGAAATTAATATCGCAATTAAACTAACTATACTTTAACCTAGCTCCGAATAGTTTCAAGAACACTAAATTTGCAGTAATTTAAAAACTACACTAAGGAAAGGATAATGTATGGAAAAATGACTAAGGTTAAAGATTAGCCTTACCCCAGATCAAAAGTTAACTTAATACATTAAATACCAATTTTTCCATCTTACAAGTTAAAACCCTTCAACACAACTCTATTGTCGTCATTTGATACAAGTCAAACCTAAACAATATGTTTACCGTTAAGGAGCTACAACAAGTAATTGCTTATTGATAAAATCATCCACTGTATCCTTGGATCACAGTGGATATTGAATCAATAATTATTACTTGTCGTGCACCGACTTGGAACACATTGTAGGATGACAGTGATTGCATCAAAGATGACAACCATTTAACTAATTGTCACGGAAATTAAATGACGAGTGCAGAAATTAAATGACGAAAATTAAGAGCATTTAATGTAAAAAGCGAGAAATAAACGCTACGGGTAAGGCATCATCTTCAACCTTAGTTGAAGAGTTTAGCCACCCATTAGATAATAAAGCGGAATAAAAATGAAAGAATACATAAAATAAATTTTAGAGTAAGTGTTTACAAATAAACTGGGCAGAGTATGGCCAACAACGGCAAAACACTCTAAAAATAGCCCAAAGAAAAACTATCTCGACCAAATGACCAAGGGGCCTATTTATAGGCATGCTGGATAAAGGCCTGCGTTCGAACGCAGGTCATGCGTTCGAACGCGCCAGTTATCCACGGTCAAACACGTAGCACACGGTCGATCGCAGATAATCGCCGTGTGAGGCGCGGCCATCGACTGTTCATCTCAGAATCTTCTCATCATTTTATGTCCATTTTTGCTCCCTCGATCAAGACGTGATGTAAGGGCCTGTTTATTACAAAACACACAAAACAAGTCAACTTATTGAATATTAACAAAGCTAATGGCCCAACAAACATAAACTAAGGGGTGTGAAAGAGCACTAAATAGCACTCATCAGTGTTATTGCTCATAAACCCTCACGAGATTTCACTCATCCACTAAGGATGCCTAGGGGTTTAAAAGGATTGTGGCATATGCTTAATGCAATCATCTATCCCATGACAATGGACTTATGCTTCTTTCTTTCATTTTGCTTTTTGTTTTGTTCTGCTAAGGGACTAACAAAATGTAAGTTTGGGGGCATTTGATGTGTGCCAAATATTGCTCATTTGGACCCCTTAATTTAGATTAGTTAATCCTTTAGCTTTGTCATAATCTAATGCGTTGTGTTAATTTTATGTTTTTTTAGTGTTTTTAGGTTATTAAAGGAAAACTGCGCATTTAAAGTGAAAAATATGAAGTTTGAAAGAAAGCTAGAAAAAATACCATCAAAATATGATTGAGCACATCATCCTGCACTCAAGCGCAAGTGCAATCAATCGTAGATGGGTTGCACTCAAGTGCACCCGTCCACTAGCAAGCCACAAGCACCCAAGTGCTGCACCACAAGGGAAGAGCTACAAGCTCAAGTGCACACGTCTGCTACATATGCCCTAGTGCCGTTTTTAGGGTTTTAAACCTTAGAAGCCCCTATAAATAAGATGTTAAGCTTTAAGAAAAGGAGGCTGGTGACAAATTCCGATTGATGAGAATCAACAAGCATCATTAAAGGATTCATTGCATGTTCCAGTTGGGCCTATTACTAGAGCAAGATCCAAGATGATCAAAGAAGCACTTAGTGGGCTGATTCAAGAGATTTGGGCTGGTTCTAATAGAGCATTCAAACTTAGGCCCAAAGGAAGATGAAGGAGTAATAAATTTAATCAAAGCTATTGATGGGGCTAATCTTGCTTAATTGAGTATAATTTCTTTAGCAATGACGTGTATTAATGGCTGATTAGAAGGATTGAATGACTGATTGACATCCCTATTTTAGACCTTTCCAATTCCATACCAATTAATTGGCTGATTGATATATGTATTCAAGACATTCCTTAGGTGATTTATTTTCTTGGAGGAGCTGCTAATTTAAGACAAAATCAGCCTTAATTTTAGGATTCTTTTGTTTAGTCTTTTATTATTTTCCTTTAGTAATTTGTATTCCTATTTCAACCATGCATTATAAATAGCATGTACTCATTGTAATGAAGGACATAAAATGAATAATTAAAAAGGTGAGGCTTGCTTCTTCTATTGGTTCTTCAAAGAACTTGTGAACTTATCAAGGATTCTTCCTTGTGGCATTCAAATTTTATATCTTCGGTTCATGATTCAATTATAATCATTGGGTCGGGGTTTGTTACTTTATACCTTTGGTTCGCGTTTTATTTATAAACGTTGGGTCGAGGTTTATACCTTTGGTTTGCATTTTTATTATAAACGTTGGGTTGGGGTTTGCTATCAAATCTGAATTTTAGTTTTCTTGGGTCTATTTTCCAATATCGTTGTTGGGTCTCAACGGCATATCGATTGGGGTTCGCATCATTTGGTATCAAAGCCTAGGCTCTAAAATCAGGTTTACTATCCTTTTACCTTTTGTTTCTTGTTATCATCCTATCTTGTTTCTTTTGTGTTCTTTATTCCTTGTCTTTATTTTGTATTGTGCACCAAGTTCCAAAAAAAAAAAAAAAAAGAAGAAGAAGAAGAAAAAAAAAAGAAAGTATTTTTGATGTCCTTTTCCACTGATTCGTTGTTTCTATAATATTTTTTTTCCCTGCCGTCAATATTGGCTTAAATTCTTTCATTTGATTCGTTGTTTCCATAATATTTTTCTGCCATTGACATTGATTTAAATTCTTTCCATTGATTCGTTGTTTCCCATAATATTTTTTCTACCATTGATATTGGTTTAAATTCTTTCATTTGATTTGTTGTTTCCATAATATTTTCCTTCCGTTGGTATTCGTTTAAATTCTACAAGTTCAATTTTTTGATCAAATTTGTTAGTTCAATAAAGAACTGAAAAGGGGAAGCTACAAGAGGAAAAAGGCAAGAGAGTGTGAGACTAATATCGAAAACAAAGCCAATTTAAGAGTGAAACATGAGTGTGAGTGATAACATTTGAGTGCAAACACGTGAGGGACTGTTGTGAGGAATTATTTCTAACATTTCTATATTGTTTCAAGAGTATGTCTTCCAGGGACAACACATCAAACAAAGAAGGAGGGGAGGAGTCGTTCTTCATGTTGCAGGCTATACAACAACAATTTGAACACATGAATGTGGTGTTTAATGCGATTGGGATCAGATGGATAAGCAAGACGTTGTTATTGCTACTTGGCATGAGGGGCATCCCCAAAGAATCCCCAATGCTAGAAGGCAAGGCATGCATACGTGGATAATTTTGATGACGACCATGAGGATGAGTTGAAGATGAAGACGATCAAGCTTCATTGAACGGCGAGAGCAGGTTCGTGCCAAGGGGAGAAAGGCATGGTAAAGGTTTTGATAAGTGTTGTTAAGTGCTTATTCACACCCCTTTATTTATGTTTGTTAGGCCTTTAGCATTGTTAATATCTCACAATTTTAGTTGTTTTTAGTGTTTTGTGATGTGCAGGTCTTTGCATCAAAACATGGCCACAAAGGAGCAAAATGGACTTGAAGTGAAGAAAGGAATTCACCTGATTCGATGCATGCTCGATCGAATGCACATTGCATAAAGGGAGGTTCAAACGTAAGTCCAGTCAGCCCACGTCTCACGCTGTTGCCCTAGCCGCCCTATGATTCCATCGCTTCTAGCTATGTGCCGTGGCGGTTATTTGCGTTTGAGCGTGAGTGTATCGACGCATGCATTATGCGTTGAGCGCTACGCGTTGAACATAGACCTGTTGTCAACATTAGTTTTCTACAAATAGGTCCCTTAGGGCATTTGGTCGAGAGTTCTTTCTTTTGGGCAAGTTTTTTAGAGCATTTGCCATTGTTAGGCCCTGCTCTACCCATTTAGTTGTAAAACTTTAGTTTTAATTTAATTTAATGCATTCTTTTATTTGTTCTTTACTTTCTTGTTACATGGGTGGCTAAAATCTTCAACTAAGGTTGAAGATGAAGCCTCACCTTAACTTATTTAATGCTTTTACATTTAACATTTACTTTCCATCTCTTATTTTCCATACTCTCATTTCAATTTTTGTGACAAAAGTTGAGTGGTTGTTTTGTGAGGCATCGAAAGTCATCCCTTGTTGTGTTCCAAGCGGGTGCATGAATGATTAATAATTGATTTAATATCCACTGATCCATGGATACAGTGGATGATTTTATCAAGAATTAATATTGTGTAGCTCATACAAACCAATCGGTTTGACTTGTGTCATAAAAGGCAATAGAGTGTGTTTAAGGGCTAAACTCGATAGGCGGAAATGTGTGTTTTATGTTTAAGCTAACATTTTATATTGGGTGAGGTTAGTCTTTAACCTTAGTTAGTTTTTCCATTCCTTTACGCTTTTTAGAATAGTTTTAATTTTGCAAGTTTTGTGTTTGATAATACTACTCACTTTTGAACTAGGTTAAAATAGAGTTAATTTAAGATTAATATTAGTTTTAAGCAAACTCATTCTCGTGGGTTCATTTCCAACTACATTCAACGACTAGTGCTATTGAGTGCATTTTAATTTACATCAAATTTTGGTCGTTGAGAACGTTGTTTTGTTTAAATTAATATTATTTTTAGATTGATTTTATTTTTCTACTAGTATTTATTTTATGCAAGTTCAATTCTGTTCTTAGTTTATTTTTGCATTTTTATTAATTTTGGTTAGTTTTTAGAATAGTGTTTGGCAGTTTTGGTAGTTTACATAGTTTTTGGAAAATCAGGCTCCAACAGTGCGGTCGAACGCAGTTCTTGCGATCGAACGTACTTGGGCCTTTTCCTTGCTGTCACGTACCTGCGCTCGCTTGACATGCTTCTGCGTGTGAGCGTCACGCCTTGTCGAAGCAAGCGAAAGGTTTACGTTCAACGCACTTGCAGCACCTGCTACATATGCGTGTATGTGATCGAACGTGCTGCCTGCGCTCGAGCGCACCTCTGCTTCCTGCATCAACATACTCGAGGCAGTATGTATTTTTTTGTTTCTAGCAATTTTAATTAATTGTTAACTTAGTTTAAATTGATCTTTCTGCCTGTTTTTAGCATGATTTCTGTTGGTTTTGGTTGTGTTTAGATTAGTTTAATTTTTTAGTGATTAATTCATTTTAATTGTTAGTTTAGTAGTTTAGTTAAATTTATACTTAAGTGTTTAATTATTTTGCCATGTTAGTTTTATTTGTTTTACCTAGGTTGTCAATATTTTTCGCTTTCTGTTAATGCTGCCTGTGTTCATATTTGTTTAAAATTGTTAGTTTTAATTCATTTAAGTGCATATAGGTTGCTAATTTTGTAGTTTAATTTTAAGTTAGCGTTTATTTTCATCTAAGCTATTGTAGTTGTCCTTTATTTGCTGTTTTAATTCCTGTTTTATTGTTTTTCCATGCATGTTTGCTTGTTTAGCTTGCTGTTTTTCCTTAGTGTTTAGTTAAATTTTTGGTAGTTTATGCATGGTCAGCAATCCTTGAACCTAGAATTAACACCATTAGATCCCGACTTAGAAAGAAACATTAGGAGAGCGCGTCGAGCTCAAGTGGAGATGGGGGATAATCCAAGGAATCCAAGAGAGGAGGAGCACGGTGAAAATCAAAGGAACCCAAGAATGGAGGAGCACGAGGATTATCAAGATGCAAGAGAAGGGAATGGGGAGCAGAGAAGAGCTTATGACTTGGATTTCACGACATCACTCCGGGAACTGTTAGCACCTACTGCGGTTAGTTCCCATTCGTGCATAGTGTTGCCACCAACTAATGCAACTCACTATGATCTAAAGCCACATGTGATTCAAATGTTACCATCCTTTTACGGCTTAGATCATGAAAACCCATATTCTCATGTGAAGAAATTCAAAAACATCTGTGCTACCACCAAATTTCAAAATTTTTCTGAGGAATCTATCCACCTTAGACTCTTCCCTTTCTCACTATATGATAGAGCCACGGAGTGATTGGACTCCAATGCTCCTGGCTGATCACATCCTGGGAAGAACTGTTGAAGCAATTTTACAACAAGTTTTTCCTAATGTCCAGAGTAAATGAAGCAAGAAAGGAAATCAATTCCTTTACTCAGGATGAGGATGAGAAATTCTCAGAATGTTGGGCACGGTTCAAAGATCTACTAATGAAATGTCCCCTTCATGGTTATGAAAAAAGGCATCTAGTGCAATTCTTCTACCAAGGGCTGTCTCAGCCCAACTGTAGTATGATTGAGTTGATGAATGGAGGGGCATTTCTAAACTTAACGGGAGATTTAGCCTATAAAGCTTTGGGGAAAATTTCTGACAACTCCCAACGTTGGGATTTCACGAGTTGTCGAGACAAATCTACCCGAAACCCTAAGAAAGGGGGCATAGTTGAGTTAAAAGGAGACACAAAGTTGCCTCAAAGGATGGATGCCATTGTCAGGAGATTGGATGCTCTGAGTGTAAGAAAACCTGTCAATGCGGCAAACACATTTCCTGTTGAGAGTTGTTCCTGTGCTAGTCCCATGTACCAAGCACAGAATTGTCCATCAATGATAGTTTTTGCTAAGATGGAACAAGTGAACGCTTTCAACAACTTTCAAAAGCCGTCCAGTGGGCCATATTCTAAGACATATAATCCAGGGTAGAGGAATCACCCTAATTTCTCTTGGAAGCAGAATCAACCCACCACAAATCAAGGAGGAGCTCCACATCCTCCAAATCATTATCCCCTAGGATTTTCTTCTTCTTACCAAAATCATGGACGCTCGGCTCTGCTAACATCATCATCATCTTATTAAGCCCCCATTTAAGCCCCAGCTTCATTAACACAGTCACTAGAAGAGACCATGAGGGACTTTATGAAAATGACCGGTCAATCAATCAGTGATGTGAGGCATTCCACCATGGTGAACACCCAGGACAATCTAGAAGTTGGAGATGCAGATGGGATAGTTGGCAAATCACCTTGGTGAGAGAGACAAAGGAAAGCTCCTTAGCCAAGTAGTGAACAACCTTAAAGCATGCAGTATTGGAAATTCTTCAAATCAGAAGCATGTATAAGTGATTGTCACTCTGAGGTCGAGGAAGAGAGTGGACAATCAGGTGGTGGACCTAGAAGCAGACCATGCTGAGGAAGAAGAGTAAGAAGAGGAAGAGGGTGACGATCAGAAATAAGGTGATGCTGAGCCATCTACAGTCACCCCAGTTATTAAGGAACCTCCTAGGGCACTTATGCCAAAAGCACCTTACCCTGAAAGATTACAAGTGCCTAGGAATGGAGGGAAGTTAGAGGATATTTTGGAGGTATTCAAACAAGTCCAAATAAATATTCCATTTTTGGACGCCATCCAGCAAATCCCTTCATATGCCAAGTTCTTGAAGGACTTAGTCATAGTGAAGAGGAAAACGAATGTCCCTAAAATGGCATTCATGACCAAGCAAGTTAGTGCTATCCTACAATGCAAGTTACCCCTCAAGTACAAGGACCCTGGATGTCCTATAATTACTTGCATGATAGGAGTTAGCCAGATTGAGAGGGCATTATTGGATTTGGGAGCAAGTGTGAATTTGTTGCCCTACTCAGTCTATTTGCAGTTAGGGCTAGAAGAGCTGAAGAACCGTGGTTTAAAGAGGCTATTCAAGCCCGTCGCCTCCACTGCATATGAGCGTTTGATCAGAGCTTTTTACGAGCATCTGAGTTATGATTGCAGCTGATGTACAAAAATAAAAGTACTCGCAATAGCACAAGTCGTTTGTAATAAAGTGTTGTACAAGTGTGAGGTCGATCCACAGGGAATTTGTGTTCTTGTAAAAATCAATTTCCTAATCAAATTGATTTTATCTTAACCTAGTTCCGAAGTTCGAATTTGGTCGTGCAAAAATATAAATGAAGTAAAAATGAAATTTCTTGAATAATAAAAAGGCACTAAGGTTTTCTGAATCCACCTTATCAAATCAAAACTCACTCTCATGTTTTGTTCATACATTCGTCAAGAATTAAACCCTAAGCATTTTCTATTGTTTTTATAAAATCTTATTGAAAGATTCGATGAATCCAACTCTATTGTGAAAGACAACGAATATCCAATTGAGATCAAAAGATCCAATGTATCCGTTTGAACAACGAAAGACAATGGATATCCAATTTCAATCAAAAGATTCGATGTATCCGCTGGATGAAACACAACGAATATCCAATGTTTAAACAATTCTATAAACAACAATCAATACAAGTTTTGTCACACAATTAGATTGAAACGAAAATACTTCATATTAAATTCAGAATTGTACGAACAAAAACATGAGAAATAATGAGTTTATCAATGATGAGGCTTCATCTTCAACCTTAGTTGAAGGTTTTAGCCTTTCATGACGACAATAGACATAAATATATCAATTGAAATCATAAAGAAACAAAAACTTACAAAGAAAAGCGTTCGAAAAGCTTAAGAACGACTCTAGGTCAAAGTTTTGGACTCTATGGCGCCCCCTAATGCGTTTACAATGAAAAAAGAAAGTATTTATAAGCTAATTTTAGGGTTTCAGCGTTGCCAGGTCGGCCGAGTGCGATCGATCGCACTTTAGGTGCGTTCGAACACACTCATGCAAGAATTTCTGCACCAGATGGGCATAACTGCATTCGAACGCACATACTTCAGAATTAGCCAAAACTTGTGAAATCTGATTTTGTAGATCTTCGAGATAGATTTCCATAGACACCAAGATCACCCGAATCGGAGTTATACAACTCAAGATATGGCCGTTTTGGTGGAAGTCGTCGGATGCGAATCATCGCTCGACTCAATTTTGCCACCAAAGCTCCCCGAACTGTTTTAAGCCCCAGAGTTGATGGCATTAACACCAAATGCAACTTAACAACCTGCAAAACACTAAAACACCAAAACTAACCAAAAACATCAAAAAATAACAAAACTAAGGGTTTAACAAATACAAGCTAAGGGGCCCAAATATGCAATATTAGGCACTCATCAAATACCCCCAAGCTTACATTTTGCTAGTCCCTTAGCAAAACAAAATGAAAAATAAAACAAAATCAAGAAACATAAGTCCGCTGTCATGGGAGAAACGGTTGCATTTAGCATATGCAACAAGCCTTTTAAACCCTTAGGAATTCCCTAGAGGACGAGTGAAATCTCGTGAGGGTTTTCCAAGAATGACACCCACAAACATTTTATTGACACTATGTTATTGACAGACAAAGCCTTTCACTTAAACATATGGTTCATATATCATTAGCAAATTTAATAAGTCGAACATACAAACCACATCATCCAGGCATTCAAACACCATTCAACTCACGGCTGGAAAATTGAGACAACACATGCTCAAAGAAGTGAAAAGTAAACTAACACAAGGTCCTGGAGTTTCAATCATTCTCAAAGAAAATGTGCACCCAAAAATTCATAAGACTGCACTATGATGAAAACAACCAAGGCTCTCTATTTTTTTTTTTTTTTTTGTGTAGGCTGTGCAATGCTTGGCTCCCTTAAGCTTCTAAATGACTTATGTAACGAGTGTTGGGCCAATGACTCCCAAACCAGGTGGCTTTAGGGCACTAGATGTAAAGACATCCCTAAAGGCTTAATTACTCAAGTCAAAAAGAGCTACGAAGCCTAACTAGCCATTCAATCACTCAGTTGGACTTTTTCATCTTTTTACGCGAACACTCACTGCTTGGAGAGGCAAGAGGTCCGGTTACTCGACAAAAAGCTCAACTTATGATTTTTTTTTTTTTTTTGGAATTTATTCAAAGCCAAGGTTTTCCTCATCACATCAACCTACAAATCTCTAGAGCCACACTCCCCTTAAGTTAAGTCTCATACCCCCACAGACCCTAATGCTAGTGTGCATGTGAAGAATCAATCAAACACGTGGAGTCTCTCTAAACCAACATGTGAGTTAAACACGGGGATTTCTAGTGATATGCAGTGTTCAAACATGTTAAACACACCAATGACATGCAATCCACAGTTATGATGTTCAGTCATGCCCAATCAACAACATAGCAATTTTTTTTTAGCAAAGTAAAAGATATTTTTAACAACACAAATAAACAAATAAAATGACAAATATGTCTACCCTACCCCCAAACTAAAATGACACATTGTCCCCAATGTGTTTGGATAAAATACCAGATGGGCGGCAAGTTGGGTGTAATGTAGGAGAACACTCCCCCAAACTTGAACGGTAGACAGATTTCCTGAAAAACACAATAACAACAAAGACAAAATAGGAAAACCAAATCAAATGACAACAAAAACTAAAAGGAACAATGGGTTGCCTCCCATAAGCGCTAAGTTTATAGTCTTCAGCCAGACTTTCTATAGCCGGTGTGTTGCATGATTCAGACGGCATATGACAACCGGCAAACACACCAAAGGCAGATGTGAGAGTGGTGTTCTCTTGCTTGCCAGGATCCAAAGTAACATGGTTGTAGCTGGAGTAACCATCAAAAACACAGTAGTAAGAATATTCAGCTGACCGTGCCACCAATGGATCAATGAATGGGGGAGGCAAGTGATATTTCCTTATGATGGCCTTTAACTTACTGTTATGAATGCACCCTGGCCATCCTCTTTGAACACGAGTTTGGAACAACTCGTTATTCTTTTTCCTCCCCATGGTCACACTTGGCCACCTAGGCCACACATGAATGGGTCCAACCCATTTACTCTGAAATCAACTGAAGCTCAATTTGAAAGAATATGGTGTGGGAATGATAACTCGTAATTTCCCCACATTACTCATGACTCAGAACGGGATCCAAAATGGCCTTAGCTTGCTCAATTAATTCATCAAAATCCACATCATATCCTAATTGAGCAAAACTTTCCAGCATAGTGTCCTCCAAACTTGGCTCACCTACACCCCTAACTGGCTCAAGTAACCCTTCAAAGTCCATGTCTTCTCTATGCTGAGCAAAACACTCTATCTCAGGATCCTCAATACTTGGCTCATGCATAGTTCTAGTTTGTTGAAGTAACTCACCAATATCAAAATCCCCTCCAGATGGTACAAAACACTCCATCTTAGGGTCCTCCAAGCTAGCCTCATACAAAACATCATCTTGCCCAAGTAGCCTATCAAGATCTAGGTCATTTTCATCTTGAGTAAAACATTCCACCTCAGGATTCCTCCAAGCTAAACTCATTTTCGACCTCATCAGTGATCTCTTCAATCAAACACACAAGGTGAACCTCATCATAATCAAGTGGCTACTTATTGATGCGGGACATGTTCCTCAGTGCTCTCTATGTGTTCCACAGAGGTTTCTAGTGCTCCATTCCCGAGATCATGTGGTGATAGATTCAGAAATTCTGGGAAGGAGTGCACCATCGGGTAGTTGAGCACACGAGGACATGGGGTTTGCCTTTCCCTTTTCTCATCACTCACATTCTGAGAAAGAAAGGGATCAAGGGCAATACTACAGACGGGCCGATCACTGAGAGCCCATACTTCGGCCGCATCTAGTGGAACCAAAGTTGTTCCCACATGCCCAGAGCCGCACTAGAGCCAGAGCCAGAGCCAGAGCCCATGGACATTCTAGAGATGGCAGCTAAGCAGGAGAGAGCAGCTGAGCCAAAGAGAGAGGCAGAGCAGGAGGAGCAACCAGAAGAAGAGGAAGAAGAAGAGTATAAGGAGACCATCACTCTCAGAGCTGCTGATTTTTATGCTTTGCAGGACACCCTGGAGGACATCCAATTCCAGTAGCGGACATACAGAGGGATGCATGCTAGGATAGGCTTGAGACACAGGACATGCTGCGAGCCATTCTAGATAGGCTGCCACCAGCCCCGTGACGTCTCCGTGACGTGTTGGTTATTCTTTACACCCCTCACACTACATTTGTATTTTCTTTATCCGCACACTGTGGGCAGTGCGAATTTTGAGTTTAGGGGTATTATTTGTGCACATTTTGTTTTGATTATGCATTTTATTTTAATTATGGTTTATTTTCTTTTGTGAGCTTAATTTAATGAACACGTGATCACTTTGTTAAGGGAATTTAAATTATGTTATTTTCTTTGGCAACATGAGATATTACATTTCAATTTGATTTTCACGAGCACATTTGGCA
Organism: Carpinus viminea; assembly: GCA_013348765.1. Taxonomy (NCBI): domain Eukaryota; kingdom Viridiplantae; phylum Streptophyta; class Magnoliopsida; order Fagales; family Betulaceae; genus Carpinus; species Carpinus viminea. The sequence goes on from CP054674.1 coordinate 18,831,819, forward strand.
CGTAGTTTGTGGGATAAAATGTTGAGTTTGGTCATGCTAGTTTTGTGAGCTTAAATGCAGTTGGGTAATCCATTGGGAAATAACCGTGGTTTATGCCAAAAAAAAAATTATCATTTTGAGCTTTCCACCGAGTAACTGGATCTTGTGCCTCATTAAGCATTGAGTGTTTGCATAAAAAAGTGAGAAGTTAGACTTGATTTGCAAGCTTCGTAGCCTTTTTGACTCGAGTTAGTAGGTCCTTAGGGGTGCCTTTACACCTAATGCCCTAAAACCTTTTGGTTTGGGAGTCATTGACTTAACGCTTGATACATGGGTCAACTAGACAGCTTAAGGGAGCTAAGCAATAAAAAAAAAATTGAAATAAACCTTGGTTATTGTGTCCGATGGGTAGGCTAATGAATTTTGAGTGTCGAAGCATGCATGACTAAGATTAGTGTTGAAATCCCATGATTATGTGTTGAATTCACTTTCACTAGAATTGATTAGTGTGATTCTCATAATGCCATGTTTGTAGCTTGATTGCTAATTTCCTGAAAATTGTGAAAATGGTGTTTGTTAGATTTAGTTTGCTCATGAATAAAACCATAATTGTTATATTGTTCCATTGTTGAAAATAAAATGTTTGTGCAATGTTTGTGGGTATCATTCTTGGAAAACCCTCACGAGACTTCACTCATCTTCTAGGGAATCCCTAGAGGTTTAAAAGGCTTGTTGCATATGCTAAATGCAACCGTTCTCCCATGAAAGCGGACCTATGTTTAATTTGTGTTTTTTCATTTTGTTTTGCTAAAGGACTAGCAAATTATAAGTTTGAGGTATTTGATAAGTGATGTTAAGTGCTTATTCACACCCCTTTATTTATGTTTGTTAGGCCTTTAGCATTGTTAATATCTAACAATTTTAGTTGTTTTTAGTGTTTTGTGATGTGCAGGTCTTTGCATCAAAACATGGCCACATAGGAGAAAAATGGACTTGAAGTGAAGAAAAGGAATTCCTGCCAGTGCACTCGATCGCACATGCTGCGATCGAACACTACGGTCGAACACAAAGGGGAGGTTCAAACGCAGGTCTAGTCAGCCCGCATCTCACGCTGTTGTCCTAGCCAGCCCTATGATTCCATCGCTTCCAGCTATGCGTTGTGGCGGTTATTCGCATTTGAATGTGGAGTGTACGATCAAACGCATGCATCAGTGCGTTGGAACACATGGCTTGCGCTCGAACGCAGACTTGTGACCTATCAGCACATTAGTTTTCTATAAATAGGTCCCTTAGGGCATTTGGTCAAGAGTTCTTTCTTTTGGGCAAGTTTTTGAGAGCATTTGCCATTATTAGGCCCTACTCTGCCCATTTAGTTGTAAAACTTTAGTTTTAATTTAATTTAATGCATTCTTTTATTTGTTCTTTACTTTCTTGTTACATGGGTGGCTAAAATTTTCAACTAAGGTTGAAGATGAAGCCTCACCCTTAGCTTATTTAATGCTTTTACATTTAACGCATTTACTTTCCGTCTCTTATTTTCCACACTCATTCATTTCAATTTCTGTGACAAAAAGTTGAGTGGTTGTCGTTTGTGAGGCATCGAAAGTCATCCCTTGTTGTGTTCCAAGCCGGGTGCACAACGAATGATTAATAATTGATTTAATATCCACTGTGATCCATGGATATAGTGGATGATTTTATCAAGAATTAATATTAGATTGTAGCTTAACGTAAACACACCAATCGGTTTGACTTGTGTCATAAAAGGCAATAGAGTGTGTTTAAGGGCTAAACTCGATAGGCGGAAATGTGTGTTTTATGTTTAAGCTAACATTTTATATTGGGTGAGGTTAGTCTTTAACCTTAGTTAGTCTTTTTCCATTCCTTTACGCTTTTTAGAATAGTTTTAATTTCTGCAAGTTTTGTGTTTGATAATACTACTCACTTTCGGAACTAGGTTAAAATAGAATTAATTTAAGATTAATATTAGTTTTTAAGCAAACTCGTTCTCTGTGGTTCGATCCCGCATTTCACAACGCTACACGGTCAACGACTCGTGCTATTGCGAGTGCATTTTAATTTGCATACCAGGTTTTCGAAGAGATCCAAGATGATGCGAACCTCAATCGATATGCCATTGAGACCTAACAACGATATTGGAAAATAGACCCAAGAAAACTAAAATTCAAATTTGATAGCAAACCCCGACCCAACGTTTATAATAAAAACAAGAACCAAAGGTATAAACCTCAACCCAACGTTTGTAAATAAAACGCGAACCAAAGGTATAAAGTAACAAACCCCGACCCAATGATTATAATTGAATCATGAACCGAAGGTGTAAAATTTGAACGCCACAAGGAAGAATCCTTGATAAGTTCACAAGTTCTTTGAAGAACCAATAGAAGAAGCAAACCTCACCTTTTTAATTATTCATTTCATGTCCTTCATTACAATGAGTCTATGCTATTTATAATGCATGGTTGAAATAGGAATACAAATTACTAAAGGAAAATAATAAAAGACTAAATAAAAGAATCCTAAGATTAAAGCTGATTTCGTCTTAAATTAGCAGCTCCTCCAAGAAAAGAAACCACCTAAGGAATGTCTTGAATAGATATATCAATCCGAGAATTAATTGGTTTGGAATTGGAAAGGTCTGAAATAAGGATGTCAATCAGTCATTCAATCCTTCTAATCAGCCATTAATCCACGCCATTGCTAAGGAAATTATACTCAATTAAGCAAGATTAGCCCCATCAATAGCTTGGATTAAATTTATTACTCCTTCATCTTCCTTTGGGCCCAAGTTTGAATGCTCCGTTTTAGAACCAGCCCAAATCTCTTGAATCAGCCCACTATGTGCTTCTTTGATCATCTTGGATCTTGCTCTAGTAATAGGCCCAACTGGAACATGCAGTGGATCCTTTA